>BGZK01000022.1:600000-1145467 GCA_005406025.1 Eumeta japonica
TACTTGAGAACTTTACAGCTGCCACTAAGGGTTGTTGAATTCTTATTACTATCAATCGGTATACTCCATTTTCCAGGATCGCCTCACCAATACAATCATTCTGTGAGTTGTAAATCAGACAACCATGCTTATTAAACATCACTCTGTTACCACTAGCTATTATTCTGCTCACTGACAGTAGGTTCGTGGTGAGGTTAGGTACACACAACACATCCTTTACATCAATAGTAAATTCGTTGTCTCCAACGCATGTCGTGAGCTGCAGGTCTCCAGAGCAAGAGACAGGCACGACAGTTTGATTCGCAACAATAATCTCCTTAGTTTTAGGTCGATTACAAACATTTGTTAATAAGTTCACATTCGAAACTATATGTGTGCTTGCGCCGGAATCCAAGTGCCAGTCTGATTGACTGAATTCTTTTGTAAGAAAAACTGCACTAAATGCATTTGATTTTGCTTTATCTGCAACCTGACACTGATTTTTAAAGTGTCCTGTCTGTTTACATTTGTAGCACCGTATTATTTTCTTTCTTGACGTTTGAGCTTGACCGCTAGTGTTGACAGTGACAGGTGACGATCCGTACATTCCATTCGTTGCGGAATTTCCATGTTGTTGAACTTGCGTTCTTGCAGTACTGCCAACATTCCGTCTGTGAAATTTTTTTGCGGCAAATGCACCTTCCGACTTACCCTCAAAATCTGCACTCATGTCCAATAATTTGGTTTTGATAGCGTCTGCACTGATGTTTATGCCCGAATGCTCGATAGCCATAATCATGGGGCTAAATTTCTCCGGTAGTCCAGCTAACATGAGCGACCCAATCCACTGGTCATTGATCTCAAAGCCTGTACCATTCAATTTATGTGCGGTTTCGATGATCTGGCTGACATAGCTGGTCATTGACTCGCAGTTTTCTAGGCGTATGCTAATAAGATTTCTCAACAAGCTTATTTTTCGAGCATATCCGGAATCATCGAACATATTCTTCAGAATCTGCCACAAACTGTACGTTGTTGTTGCTTGTTTGATATGCACATAAAGAGAAGCGTCGATCGTCAATATAAGCTTCGCTTTCGCCTTCAAATCTTCTGCAATCTGAGCCTCTTTGGCTGTAGCCGGCAACGGCCGCTTGATATTGTCCGCCATACCCTCCAACACGAGAACATTTTCAGCCGCGAAACACCAGTCGTCGTAATTTTCCCTTCCCTTTAGTTTGGGAACATTCACCAAATAATTTGTAGACATACTTTAATCGAAATTCACTGTAAACTTAATTATTTCTCGCGAAAACTGGTGAACTGGGCCCATAATCTAATAAAACGCAGTGTTCAGTTCGACCCCTTTTTCACAACTATTTATTTTTCATTCATACGGTAGATGGCGCTAGTATGTATACATAGTTAATTATTTTGTTACCAAGTAAATCTAAATAACATACCGAAGTCTATTGTAACTTCCTTGTTGGTTTAAATGGTAACAAAGATAAAAAAATTGCCTGAAAATTTACTACCTTTTAATTCATTTAACGGCAAAAAAAAGTTGTTTTTTTTGCCGTCAATTTGTAAAAACAAATAACATACAAAAAGAGAAAATTTTTATTAAATACTTAACTATAAAGTACTAAAAATTAAGTGTCAGCTACGTATCGATATCTTTTTGAAGAAATAAATTTAAGTCTTTGAATTGAGATGTGAACCTTCTTGGCTTTTATTTTTTTTATTAAAAATAATTAACAATTAAGAAAAATATTTTGAACGATGTGAAAGTTTCATTACGCTTTGTATGTAATATAATCTAATAATAATAATAACAATAAAATAATTAAACTATTCTATAATATAAAACAAATCAATAATAAATATATATGGTAATAATACAAATTAAGTAATATTAGTAAAAATGAATGAAAAATAATGAAAATACGATTCAAAATACGTTGTGGTATCAAACCTAGCACAAATTAGGGAGCGCAACTTATTTAACGAAATTAAATTTTCGCATACTTTGTTCTTCAGATACAAATGTCACACTACGGAGGCTGACAAAATAAATGTGTACGTCAGAAAAGTTCAAACTCGGCAAAGTAGATATCTCCCATCTACCGCAGTAGGCTAAATTATTATGAAATGCCTAATATTATTATGTGACTGCCTATGTTGTTAAATATATATATATATATATATATATATATGCTAGTATTAACATCAATAATTCAAGGTATTTGTTTATAAAATATTAGCTATGAAAGCCAATATTCCGTTTTCCTCGTGAACTGTGACCAACTATTTCCTGTGTGTGCATATTTTTCGAGATTGACATATGTCGGTCTGAAGCTTAAGAAAAGTTATGTAACAAAACAGCTTATTCGTATATCGAAAAAATATGAAAAAATGGACATTTAGTGTCTGAATTTATTCAGAACAAGCCGGCAAATACCAAAGTAGGCTTATAAAACTAATAATAAATTTGCGGGTTAGCCACTAACTATTACAAATACTATACTGCTATTATATAAAATATAATATTACTCACCAGGGGCACAGAAGCCACAAGCAAAATAAAAGTTGAAAAATAACAAAGCGGTTCTAATTATTTTTACTGAGTTCTCCATTTTGTTTGAATTTTATGGATATCACGAAAGTAATGTGAATCAACTAATAGAGAGAAGTGTATTTATAAACAGTAATTTTTTTTATCAATAAGTGACTACTATATTAATTAAAAGCGATACGCTAATGAGCGAGTGTTTGCATTTCGGAGATTTTTTTATAGCCTTTAATGACTTTCCCGAATTACTAGCTGTTGGAAATGTAATGTACACAGTTTGAAAATTAATAAAACGATTTGTATTTGTTTTAGTTATGTACAATAATTAAATGTGATAAATTTAGAATCTCATAGGCCAAATTTATTGTTCTAGAGATTACGAATTTTAGTGCAAAGTACCTTAAGCTAATGTGGTAATATTATGCTTATAATGTATAAGCTTAAACATTATAAGCATAATAATAATATTATTATTTTCATGCTTTTTGATACTTATCATAATTTATTCAACAAAATTCAACTTATAGCGTAAGGTTTTTTTTTTTAATATCCGACTGCTGAGACGGTGTCAACAGCAATTCCTTTGGACGTTGGAACACAGCGTATTGTATATGCATTTGACCATTTTCAATATATCGTCAACGTTGCTATGAAGTTTTGATTCAGTTCCAGCCACTGAGAAGTAGTAAGTTAACGCCACATGGCACGGATCAAAACTTAACGTTGGCACGGATGACTTTGCATGTAACCTGATTTATCAACAATCATAAACAGGAGCAGACCAGCAGTCTCGGTCACCCTAGGGCATGTAGTAACAGCGGCTCTCTTCCTGCGAAATATAACATGAATTTACTTTCTTGGCAACTTTTATCGAAATTGGTTCATAAGCACGATTGGATGACAGAGCGAAATCATGCACTGCGGTCTATTCTTTCTTTCGCCACGGCTAACACGGCTAACTGCCTAGGACGGTTACAGTGATTTAGGTCAAACTATAGCACAATATGTTGTATTTAGTGTCGTTCTATGATCACTTAATATTTGCCACGCTTAGGGATCGATAATATCTGGCCGCTGTGAACTAGGGTCCACTCGGCCTTATGGGACATCTGCCGACAGTCATAAAGACCACCATACTTCTGTTCTCTCCTTTTCGCCAAGTATAGTAATGTAGCCAGTCAAGTTATTTAAATATAGTGTCTGTCCCATGCAAGCTACACTCTATAGGTGTAGTAAGATAACGCCGCTACAAATCTCATTCAGTCTTTCATCGCCGAATTCACCTAATTCTTTTTCATATATATCCCTCTGACCTAGCCATTAACTATATAACTTAACATGAGAATTCTTTTACGTCTACCACATTTCACTGGTATGTCTCTCATCAATCCAAAATTGCTCCCGCTCCTTTATAGGTTTCAACATATCTGGCGAATAAGCATTTGAAATAAAAGTTTTCGTCAACCCCATTATGTGTGGGATAATGAGGATAATGAGTATAGTGAGAAGCCAGAAGACCGTTGGGTTCACACATTCGTAATCGTCTTCACCCTCAGAACATCTGTCTGCAAAGACGAAATCCAAACACTCCGACATCCTGGTGGGACCGATATTTGATTGCCCCACCACTAGTTTTTCCTTTAGTCTCACCTCATCAATTCGCAGACGTCACCAATATTGTCATCCATCTATTCACATACGTTTAGAGTACCAAATGGGAACTTTCCGACTGGTGGTGAACCTTGTCGCCAGAATCGAGGCTGTGGCTCCTCATACCCTGGAATGAGGAACCCCTCATCCTCACATATCTACGTTGAAACTGTCGAGGCCAAGTTTCGGGAGGCATCTATATTTTTTCGAAATAAATGCAAATTTATTCAACAAATCTTTTTTCAAAGTCTAAATTGATTAATTCTAAAAAAACTGTGCCGAATGTCCTAAATTCTATTAAAAGAGCACAGAACATAACATTTTTTTTATAAACATCGCTTTTACAATTTCGTGAATATTTAAAATTTTCGATAAACTCAGGAAATCATTGTGTTCGATCCAAATTTTGGAAATCGATTTTTCATCGCATATTAACAATGACATCAACAACAGGTTCGTGTGTGTATAATAATAATAATAATAATATCTTCGGACATATATACACAGCACCGTCTGGTCCCAAACTAAGCAACTAGGCTTGTATTATGGGTACCAGACAGTTGATATACTACATACATACTTTTTTTTTTGTAAATATATACGTATAATACATAGAAACACCCAGACTCAAGACAAACATTAATTTTTAATCAAATAAATAAATGTCTGTCTTGTGCGGGAATCGAACCCACGACCCCAGCGCAACAGGTAGGGTCACTACCACTGCGCCAATCAGGCAGTCGAAAGCACTTCTCTCGTACGTTTTTAGGTTTGTACGAATTCAAACTTGAAAAAGTATAAGATTGTGTTATTGACTTCTAAAAGCATAAAAAGATTTTCGAGGTCAACCTACAAGAGCCCCATTTTCCATATTTCTCAAGCATGAATTCTAAAATTAGTGAGTTTTCAATGAATTAGAATGCTTTTTTTGCTCAAAGTTACTAATATAATAACTAGAACCAGAATAGAAAAGGCTTTGTAAAAGCAAAACAAGTAACTGCCTATAAGTACATAAATATTTTTGATACATGATTTTTGCTGCAATATAAATTGGTTTTTGCGTGGAGTCTAGGTTAAATATGTTATTTATCTTAATGGTATTGTATCTTTTCTTATTTCTTCGTTTTATGTCTCGAAAAAAAACCAATTAATTTAATACAATGAACGCCGCGACATTCTATTTAAAAAGCGTCACTCTTGACCACTCCGCTATTGCCGCTGGTCTGACGCAGTCAACCTAAATAATGTAATTGATATATTCGGGCGTTAATGAAACTAATTAATCCATTAATGAAAATGGAAATAACAATCTAAACTACATCCTCAAACGCACACTGATAATATTCAGATAAACGTATCAAAAAATGAAATATTTAAGTGTACATGTTATTTCAATAAATACCAACTTATAATATTTCAAAAATTAATAATTTTTCTCAGCTCTCATTACTACAAAAGTGTTATATAATCATTAATATAATACTGTACAGGTATTATACCCGATGGCGTGCATGAAAAAGCGAATAAGATGTGTTAAAAATTATGCGAAATAAAAAAAAATGTCTTGTAACACCTACACAATTATTCATTTCAAAACTATGCAATTACCATAATTTGCGTTTTATTTCGTAGTAATAGAATTAATCTCTTATTCTCAATGGATTGAGAATTAGAGATTAATTGTATTCACGCAGGCGAAGCCGTGGTTTACAAGTAGTAAACCATTAAAATATGCTATTTTTGTACTATGAGATCTTCTTTATTAGAGTAATCTTAATTTTTTATTAATAATTATACAAAGTGTTTGTGAAAAAAACTAAACTTTGGTGATAAGATTTCATCATTTGTTTGTTTATTCGACGGAATGCCTATTCATTCATACATTCATCTATCCATTTTTCTGTCCATCCGTGCATATTCGTCCGTTTATCTACCTATTGTTGCAAACTGCGATAGTAAGCTAAAAATAAATTAAAAGTACAAAATAATATTAACAACTAAATAAAATCAACAATATCTTTATTTCGTAGGTAATAGAAATTACAATTGAAATCCGTCATAAACAACTGTTTTCGACATTAAGATTACCACCCATTCCAAATGATGATTCATCATGCGAATGATGGGTACTGGGAAACTCAAGGTTTGTTCTTTTTTACTCATCGATACAAAGTATTGAGTAATGAATAATTTAATACAACACATAGAAATAACACGAACAAAAATGTGTCTCTCGCCTTCTCGTCTCTTTATCTTTTTAAATGCAATTATTTTTGGAGTGGAATTATCGAGAGTGCAATAAATTTTGTTTGTTTATGCCAGATGTGACATGTTTACGTTGAAATTTTATACGTGGATGATTTATTAGTTTAAATTTATTTTTAGAAAAAGTTCGAGATGATTAATCGATTAATGTATATACATCTCCGAGCTCTAGTGACGGAAATCAGTTTTATTTTTGCCATCACTGCGTTCACAAGTTCAGTACGATCAAGTCAAAACATTCCGGTGATTCTGTAGCAATTTATTTTAATCCTGTATTTTGGTTTATTGTAATTCTGTATTTTGGAAAACACACGTTCTACTTTTGTGCGTGTATTCTTTTCGTCTAATCTCAATCTTCGAACTCCGAAAGGGTTATTACCTAATACTATGTATTTTCTCCTCTACCGCCCGTATATCTACCAGTTTATATAACTGTCTATCTACCTTCATCTGTACATCTCTATTTATCTATACATGCCGCCTTCTATCTACCTGCTTGTCCCTCCTATATCCATCTCATTCTATATTTGATCGTGTATCTATCCAATAAGAGGATGTGGCAAGATCAGCTATGTTATTTGAACTTTGTTGTAGTTCACAATCATCAATATTGCTATTGCAAATGTATATGAAAATTATAATTAATGAAATTGTTGTAAAAATGAAACGTTTGCTTTATAAGATAGCTTTTGACGTGACAACGTCTTATAAATTGGTTTGCCGGGTGACACTTCAAGAAACTGCGTTACGCTCCGCTCACGTTATGCGCTCACAATGAGAGCGAGTGAAAGGCACGCGTCCCTTCCACTCGGGCATGGTTAGCCCGCCTAAGAGCGAGAGAGACAGACATAAAAAGTGAAAGGCACGCGTCCCTTCCACTCGAGCACAGTTAGCCCGCCTAAGAGCGAGAGAGACAGAGCGAGAGAGAGAGTGAGAGAGATAGGCATACACACCGGTTCATGTCTTGCGCTTCTATTTCGCTTAGGCGCCTGCATACAAGTTTACACGTTGCCAGTTAATTGTAAAACGATTGTGTAGTAATGTGAAGGTAGTTATATTTGTATATAAATACGTATGTATGCGTAAAGGTAAAAATAAAATTTTGTTAATATGAAATTCAGTGCGAGATTCTTTGTATAAATTAATGTTTTAAATATAATTCTTTGTATAAATAAATGTTTTAAATTGTTACTATTATTTCATCCTTCTTCCTACTATACGAATGAATATTCACATTAAAATGATTTTACCACTCAAAGTCGTTGTCACGTAAAACTTTCGCCCGTATACCGACTTTACAGGCAACCAATTTTTTTTTTAAAACTAAATAAAATAGTTCGCGTGCTAGCTATATAGTGCAAGCTATATAACATATAGCTAGTTTTACATTAACCAAGTAAATGATGGAAGCACGCAAAAACAGATGGCCAAAATACACATCGTGGTTAATAAAATACACATACATTTTTTCATCCCCTATTTTACCCCCTTCTAGGTTCATCAAAAAAAGATGTACGTATTTTTTAATTATTCTATAAGCAACTATAATGTTTAGGCTGAATTTCTAAAAATCCTTTCTTAATGCTCACCTACATTACAACAGTACTCTCTCTATAAAATTTCAACTCTCTCGATTCAATTGTTTGGTCGCTGGCGCTAATACATCAGTCGATCATTTTACCCTTTCATAGATATAGTTCTATAAAAATATTTTGAAATCCCAAAAGTGTATGATTCATGAAGCTCATTTAATTTTTAAATAAAAATAAACAATCTTTTTGCGATTTCCGAGATTGGAACATTATCGCTCAAAGCAATATCAAAAATTTGGGTCTAGAATGCAAGGTTAACCTTTGCCCTAAACTTTTTTATAATTAACATTGTTAAACTAATTGTAGTTCTAATTGCACAATTTTCAATGGTAATACGATAAAGCTGTTATCGATATAAATTTACAGATAACAGACGTACCTTTTTAGGATTTAAATTGTAAGCATTCGCATCATAAATTTCAAATATACATAAGATGCAGTCGGTGTATTGCTTTCAGTGTACTAGATATCTCGTAAAAATTTAAACTTATTATCCGTAATTGTATTTGGCTTAACAAGCTATATCAGATAGGTCAATTTTAGGAGAAGCAAACTCTTCTCTACATAAGCACTTTATGACGGCAAAAAATAGGTTCTAAATCCATTAAGTTGATGGACTTCCATACCGCTTGACCGAACACGATGAACATTGGTACGTATCATCTACGTAGATGTATGTATGTCTTTATGGAAAAGGTTCTTATGCAAACTACTTTAGCATTTGTCCTGCTTTATCCGCGTTTCATACTACTGAATCGATGTACTAAACTGTCTCTAAAAAAATTATTCATTTATAAAAATGTATATTACTTATACTGTTTTAAGTGAGCAATTTATGATATCAATTTATCATTTTATAATTATCAGCTCTAACAATTTTGATGAAAATTTGTATTTGGTAATGTTTTGGTATTTAAATTTATTGATATAAATATCTTACCTGTAAAAATTAAAGAAATATTTGTCTAAAATTTGTTTTATAGCGCCAGCTCGTACAATGTTGGGGTACCTGCTGTGCTGTTGAATGTAGTGTCGACTAGATGGCTTAAAATAATGTTACCAAAAACAGGTAGAATTATAATGCTACCTGTTTTTGGTAGCATTATAATGCTGTTTGCTAATATATTACATAAATTAGATAGATTGCACTAAGTGATAATATTCATGTGAGAGTAGAAACAGCAGATAAATTTTGCATATTATGTAGTATTTGTATATTATGTATCTAAATATTAATTATTAGAAACGAACATAAGCCACTTCTCTCGTGGAAAGATATCACATTCCCACGGCAAATTCGTAAGTCGCCGAGCAAAGCCCGATTGAAGAGGTACTATTAAATAGAATACGAGCAATATTTAAAGACATCCCTTACTTCCAGAAGCTGAGGTATATCTGAAATTTCACCAAAGGCACTGAGAGCTTGCGAGTATTTTAACCGTCTGCGGTTTATACTAGAGAAATAACCAAGGTATTTTATTGATTTTATTTTTGGAAAGTAAATAACATTCTTTAGCCAAACGGTAAGTTAAAGTGATAAATACTGATTTTTCAAGGATAATAAATAGGGCGAAGGGAATTAATCTTCTGTAGGTTTATTTAGGGAAAAAAAATCCTCATGCCTCTGACATGCAAATACAGCGTTTGAGTTGGGGGTAAAGTGTTCATGAAAATGTGCCTTTTCAACATATTCCGCGTGTTAGGAATAGTGTTGTGAGTGATATTAACGATAGGTACGATTGCTATTTAAATTTAACTGAGGGACACTATCCGAAAAACATTTTCAATATCCTAGGCCTCTGTAAATCTTGATGTATAATGAACTATGGAGAACATTTCTTAATTTTCCGGCGAAAAAATTTAAAGTTTACAATAATTCAAATATTTACTCATATATTTAAAGTTTTTATAAAAGAAAGAAAACAAAGATGGACGTCTCGGGACACCCGGCAGATATATTAATATTAGGTTTCATAATGAATAAAAATCTATAACTAATGATTTTTAGTTATAGATTTGGGTTGGAATCGATAGACTGTGTTCCGTAAAGCAAACGTTGTGGACACGTATTAAAAGTTTCATTGCAGCCTACACTTTGATGATTATTGACTTTTTGTTTCTTTTTGGTCACTTGGTAGTCACTGTCACTCATCTTTCCATTTAATAATATAATAACTGATTCGAAATCTTTAAACGCTTTAAAAACAATTATGTTGTAAACAACAATACGACACGTGTATACAAACGGTATACGTGTCAAGTATAATATAGTCGAACGCAGCTTACACAGAGAAGAATCAAAGTGTATAGTATAGTATATGCGTACGCACACAAAAAGGAGTAGAGAGCGGCCGTGTAGTGGGGGGGCGTGACGGCATGGTCATCTGTCACGGCATTCAAGTCGATTTTACTGCCAAGGCGCGCCAATAGATGTTTCACATAAATAAACATATCTCGCCAATATTGATATCAAAAACGGTCAAAAATCGTCGAGACTGGTGATGAATCTATACTAATATTATAAACGCGAAAGTTTGAAGTATGAATGGATGGATGTTTGTTGCTCTTTCACGCAAAAACTACTGAATGGATTTTGATGACACTGTACAATAATATATAGCTTACATATCAGAATAACACATAGGCTACAATTTATAAAGATATAGTGTGAATTATCCAAAATATAACGATAAGTATCAAGTAAGTAGGAAAAAAAATCTGTCATCTGCGAGCTATTCTAGCGTGCGCCGCAAAAACCGTTGGAATTGCACGTATATAATGTATAATGGAGATGTTTATCTTAAATAGTCCTACAAAAAAGCCCGCCACAGCATATATCTATCTTTTATGTTTAAGCCATTATCGCCTAAATAGTGAACCATAAATACAATAATGATTGATAATTCATTTCTAATGTACATTTGGTAGTAACAAATTGATACTTATATCAAAATAAATACTTTTGTCGCATCTGGTGTTTAAAGTAGATAAACTTTGTCTTTTACACTACATCATTTGGACAAATATTTGAATAGTTATGACGATAGACAAGCGAGTGCGCGATATTACGGTGCGGTCCGGCGGCAGGGTCAGACCATAAAGGTAGCAGGCATACATTTGAGCACGCAATGTTTTTCCCACGGCTAGCTCTGTGGCTTGCTCACGCGTTTCTAAATCGCAAAATTTGCATGTTTATACAGACCGAAATAAATCGTTTAGCATGTTTATGTAACTGAAATGTATAAAAAATGAGTAGGTATGGATTATGTTTATTTTCCAACAATTTTTAAGCTGTCGCTTTATATTGCTTTAAAGAAACATCAGTCATATAAATGAAATAGCTACGAATATATAAGGGTTGTGGTTATATGATCAATGTGTATAATTTGGCCCTATAAAAATGTCCATATGAACAGATGAAAGAATACACTTTATGCCTACGCGGGCGGAGCCGCAGGCAAAAGCTAATAATTACATAAATCATAATTTTTGTATGGAACCCTTTGGGTGTGAGTTATATTCGCATTCACTCAATGTTTTTTTTTTTAATTTTCTTACAAATTCACACCAGTAGGCGTTGTAATTCTGTGGTCCTTGCCTACCCTTTTCGTATATCTTCCAGTGTTGAAAGGTAAGCGAAAACCGCAGAATTATATATGATACGATCCATGTATGCTCTTCTCTGTTTTGTTTAATTACACCGAGTACTATACTATGGCGTATAGTACGCAACCTTCTCCATGAGTGGCCGGCTCGCGCTTGGCCAGGTTTTTTTTGTGTTACGTCCCTGGTCTAAACGGTTCATCTGGATAATTAAGTGTCTATAGTGACGTAATCCTTCTCGATTCACTTTCCGGATGGCTACTATTACATCGCACCTTGAAAAGAAAAAAAAATCAAGGTTTCAAATTAACCTCGAATATATGAAAGTTATAAGCATTTTGTTTTCAATTTAAAGCTAATTTAATCCACCTTATATACAAATTAAGGAAAGTGCCATTACATCAATATTAATTTAAATCGTTAAATTATGACTGATTAAAAATATTTGTTAATAATTAGTAATTTGATAAGCCAGCACACGTTTTTGTTTGAAACTTGTTACGAGTATAAATATGAAATATTTGGTAATTTGCGAGCAATCTGGCGCTGAATTCAATTTCAATAAGATCTATCTGCAATGATCAGTATGCGGCCGAAAAGCTTTATCTTGTCTGTGTTTTTTTTCTGTATCTTCTACATCAATGGTAAGAACTTTGATTTTATGTTGCCTTCATACTTCAAGATCTGCTGAATTTGGATGTTTCAATACAATAGGTTAGACCTAAATACAGATGGAAACTTTGAGAAGTTCTGATTTATATAATAAACAGCAACTTAACATCCTTAGCTTATGTTTAACTATGAGCTTTATTAAAATTAAGTAGCTTAGCTTTGAAAATTATACTTCTACATACATTTTTAAACATTCTTTTCTATGGATTGTATTAAATTGAATTATTTTAGTGCATTTCAAATCATGAAGGAGACTTTTCTTTTCTAAGAATCGAAATGCACTAAAATAATTTTATTCTAAATAGTTCATAGACCGAGATATGTTTATACTGTTTTGGTTGTACGTAGATGTGTGTATATACTAAATTGAATAAGTTGTATAAAATCATTGTTCATCAATTGAACTCAAAATAATATAGACAAAAATAGAAAATTACCACGTTTTTAAAATGAACTTAAAAGGTTTAAAATCATTTCTATTTTGCGAATACGAATTGTTAAAAAAAATACTTGTAACAGTTAAGACGAAAAAAGTGGGATGCGACACCAAAAAATCTACGCTTACAAATATGTAAGCCTTTGGAACACCAGGAGTTTATGAGCATCGATAAATACTAATAATATAAGTAGTTTTCAATAATATAAGTAGTTTTGAGATATGTGAAGGCACTTATGAAAATGAAAGGTTGAGCATTCAGCTTAAAATCGAAATATTATCTCGATGATGAAAAAGTTAATACGTGACTCCAGAGATGATTAACGTGACGGGATGATACGTTTGTTTGGATGCGAAAGGTTAATGCTTAAGTAATCAATAACAGGTAGTAAACATGTTTCTAAACCCATTCAGATCTAACTTTCCATCAGTTGTTTTTGCGCTGTACATTTGTCTGTCTATCTATCAAGATTCTTTATTTTCAAGGACGAGTGTAGGTATCGAGATAAAGTTAATATCAAACACCTAGATCTGAGGTTCCTAGGAGCTGTGAAAAAAATCAAGGTTCCACGTTAACGCATTGACGCTCGCAAGCAAATAAAAGTTATAGGGTATTTCTCGTTAACCTAAAACCATGACATATGAAAAGAAACAAGATCTCAAAGCACAAATAAAGGGAAAAATCCGAAATTTGTTAATTTTTAGTTAATCAAATTAAAAAATATATTTTTGTTATGCTAAACTTGCATTTGCAGTTGGAGTACGCATTGCCATGTCGATCGATGTATAGGAAAACACTTATTAAGACGCCATGAGAATTTAAAATTTCCAAAAAATCGGATTTACAAATAAATTATCACTTGTCCTATTTCTTTCCTTGAAGGTTTGCGTTTATTCACCTCAATATTTGATCGTACAGACTCTTTATCGTCTGAGGCGTCGGACTTCGTAGGCATTAGCAACGGCCGGCGAGCGAACTCCACGGACCTGCGGTTCCAGGTGGCGTTGAAGTTTAAGAACAGTTTTTACTGCAGCGGTATCATCATCAGCGATAGATATATCTTAACGGCCGCCTACTGCATACCGGAGAACAGGTGAACGATGAAAGCTTACTTACGTTTCGTCTGAGATACGTTTCAGGTTTTATTTGCCATCACTGTTGAGCCATAACATTCCAGTCTTCTTATTTCAAAGAGATAGGGGATTGAGACCTTGAGCCCTTAAGCCTGGAATGGTTCAATTGGACTTAAGTTAAAAACTACTACATGTCAGTTAAAAACTAATAGGTAAATTCACCCTTGACCAGGGTCGAACCCGATACCTTCCGCTTCGAAACAGATGCTCTTAATCATGGATCCACCACAGCTCCTGTGGTTTGTCTGATAATCGTATCAGCGATGTCCTCCTGCAACGACTTGGTAGTATGTAGATATAGTACGCTGCACCAGAACAGTAAACATTTTGGTATGTGGAAACGCACACTTATAGAGCTAAAAATTATAATAACTGGAAAGATCGGCGAGAATTAACTGGATGTTCAAAATCTAGAGATAATAGGTGAATAATACGTAATTGCTGGTTTTAATTCCATTGGATTCCATTAAATACCATTTTGAAATACTATACTTATGTTAGTAATGTATACGAACTGAAATAAGTTGTTTGTCCTTACATGCCGGTCATTTTGATTTTTGTTTGCTATGCGTTTCGGGCGAAAATGTTTGTTTTGTCTGTAGAATTCTTTGATTTTTACAATGTAGTGTGTATTTTGTAACCGCATACATTGCAGCTTGAATCCTACAAACCTTAATCCAGATTCTACAAGGAAAGCTGATGATTATGCTCTTCGAAGAGTTAAGATAGTTTACGATAACTTTTGAAGACGATTCGAACCTATATGCTAAGTTGAATTGTTGTTGTGATTCTAAGTTAAACAAATTGTTGAGTGTTACCACATTCAACAATTTATACCGTTATTATTGCGTCTATATGATGGAGGTATATGTGCTGTGGCTAATATTTATGAAAGTGGGTTATCTCAGTTTTACTGTATAAAATAGTGTCACCGCCAATTGCTCGATGTGTCGGATATAGGATCTTCAAGTATGACCGCGTTAAATTGTTTTTAGAGGAGTCTAAGTAGACGATTACTTTGTGCCGGGCGAAACCGTTCTCAACAACAGGTGTCACCACACGACATGATACGAAACTAAATATTTACTTTCGGAAATAAAATATAAGCACCTCTATCCGTCGCAAATCATCAAGTTTCCAAGACGAACTCGAAAACATGAGCACAAAGCTCCAGTACGGCTAAATTTACTAAGACGATATGAGCTTTAAGCTTCGAAACAATGAATTGCCTTTTTGCATTTAATTACAGCATATCGGTTCTATTATCATATGTTATATTAATTGCTGAGTATTACGTTTATTTCAAATAACGGTCTGGCCTCGTTGTGTTTATTCCTAAATGTGATAGGGTGCTGTAAATAATTTTATGATGGTTCAGGATGTATCATCCCGATGTGACGGCGCTCGCGGGCACGCAAGATCTCGATCGAGGCGGTGCCACGTACCGGGTAGCGAGAGGCATCAGACACCATAGATACAATTTCCTCGATATGGATTACGACATTGGCCTATTCAAGCTAAGGACGCCTGTAACCTATAGCCATGTCCTAGAAGTTGCCCCTTTGGCCTACAGAGGGCCGTTGTTCAGAAAAGGGATGAAGTTCAAGATTTCTGGATGGGGATGGCCGTCGGTAAATCTACTATTAATTTATTACATCGTTGCTTTAGATTTTGTTCCAGTTACACTGTTTCTTTTACTTTTACTGTTTTTATGATTATGTCTTATTTTGCTTATACTATTTGTTTTATTTATACTACTTTACTAATATTATTCACAATGCGGGGAAATCAAATTTTTTCGCGTGTACATTTCAAATCACAAATGCACAAGTCCATGATCTCGTGCCATTTTAAAATATTTACTATGGCATTCCTAATGTATTTTAGTATTTACACAAATGCTTGTAGCCTTTTCCTGTGAGGCTATGGCATCACTCATGCAAAAAAATCATTAGTTTTAAACAAGAACTTCAACAACAAATACATTTTCAATAAAAAAAAACAACTGTTGTAAGTAAATAGTTTTGTTAAGATATTTATTTTGTAAGTAATATAATAAATATGTTTGAAAACCGACAGCAAGGTATGGTTTTTCATATTGACATTTGTTATTGTTGGTACATTTGCGTGATTATTATCAAATACTAAAGTTAGATAGTAGACGTCTTAAGGCCATGGCTGCATCATGCAGAAGGTGGTAAATGTTTACGATTTTTCGATTTCTAAAGCAAAATATTTTTTTAATTTTCTTCTCATAAGATTATACAAGTCATCCCATTATTTATTTCCATTTAAAATACTGACTAGTGCACTAAATAAAAGCCTTTTTAAATACTAATATTGTAGTTTGTGTACAAGTAGCAAAAAATAGTATCCGAAGAAATTAATTAATTAAGGTTAAATTTCAATGCAGAAACAAAACACAATAATGTTGATTTATGTCATAACTTTCTTATATTAACCGGAACTACTATAGCATTTTATTGTATTGCGTAAGCCATCACTTTGCGGAAATTCATAATTAGAGGCTTTGATTGTCGTGACCGTTATATCTGACATGTTCTGACTTTGTTCTGTAATGGCACGAAACGTACTTAAAGTTTGTATACTATTTATATGGGCGGTTAAGACAAACAGTTTCAACTATTTATTAACTGTTCGACATCTGTTAAATTTTTCCAATGAGGATCCGTAATGGAAAAACAGATTCAGCAGTTGGTGGTGAGATGCATGCTGAACGTTACTGCATGTCGCAGGCAGGCGTCTGTAGAACTTCAGTTTGTGTGAGGTGGTGTGGTTTCTGTCTGATACGTGTGAGGTAGCTTCAGGATCGATTCACGAAACCATATGTATAGAGTAGATAGACACTGGAAAAAGCAGGTCCGTTTTAGCGATTGCGTTGTAAAAAGAAATCCGTATTTGTTTTTCAGTTCGCCACACAGACGATATCTCGCTACCTGCTTCAGAGTGAAGTGCTTTGGATGGATCAGGACACTTGCCGCGAGAAACGTCAAAATTTTAGTGCCCCGCAAAGTTACCGCCAGTTCTGCAGTACCATAGACAATGGCCCGTGCATGGTGAGACTAAAGAACGAATAGCAAAAATAATAAATGAAGATTAATTACTTTTTAAAATAGAAACAGGTCAAGTATAAATGGGATCACACTTCGTAGGGATAGTACCACCGAACAAATTTTTTTAATAATGTGTATACCAAAAAAAGATATTTAAAGAGTTTCTAAAAAAGTGATTTTTTTTGGAGTCGGTTTCGCACTGGGCCGGTTTTTGTTGTATGTTGTTTTACTTTACTCGCTTCCTTTACTTACTTTGTACTATAATCACATCAAGTTTGATACTTATATGTTTTATCATTCTTATGATAGAAAAAAAATGTAATCATGGATTTTTTGTTGTGTATGAGAATCCATTTTACTTTTAATTATGTGTTTACATTTTAGTCGGCTGCTTATAGAGGTTTGAAGGATGTACCTATATCGTTTAACAAATGGAAATTAAGCATGTGTGTTGGATATAGAAAAGTAAAATCATGTCGCTAATTCGTCAATTTTGATTTGAGTGGTAGCCTTTCCTTGTAGTTCAATTTGCAGCAATCTGCTAGTGTCGCGGGCGCAAGGTAGTATGAATGTTAGGCAGCCTGCGAGCTTCGATTGCCCTAATACATATGGCCTGATATTTGATTTTTAATTTGTTCAATTGATCGTTTGTCCTGTTTCATTAAGAAGTTTAACATCACTCTCAACAGATTAATCAAAGAAACGTTGCCAACTCAAAAAAAATGTTTTGAGGTCGACAGCTCTGGTGCAGCAATATCACTAGCCACATCACTGATCCACCATCTTATAATGTACTATGGTCCTCAAATCATGAGCAGTAGCTGTATATCTAGACCAGGCTTTTGTATTTTCATCACGCCTGTGTTCCTTAAACTCTTTTTTCATTGCTCCAGCATATGATTAAAATCGATTGTTGCGTCGGATTCATGTTCCAGTTCGACTTCGGCGGACCGGTGATATACAACGGCACCGTCATCGGCATCATATCTGGCGCCAGTTGGCCTTGCGGAACGTATCCTCCGATCTATACCAAGGTCTCCGCCTACGACGAGTGGATAGTCGAGAACATGGAAGAATTAGATAGAACCGTTTAAGACCTGACAAGTTTTTTTGTAACATTCCCTTAATCCTGTTTGTATTTTAAAATAATGATCAACCACTGTGAGCCTATTTCCTGCCATAACTGTCTGCTAACAGAGTTTGTCCCAAACGGGTAGCACGACGATGTTGCCATTGCCGAATCTAATAGTATGTAAAAGCTCACTCACTGTTGCAAATCGTCTAGTGTTACTGACTGTAATTTATCTATGCAGGGTGAATATTAAGGCAATTCAGAATAATTTTAGCGTATTGTTTTGAATTTGAATATAACATATAATGTGTGCAAATATATTGTTTGATTTCATAATCCAACCGACTATTAATAGGTGAAAAAAACTCTAGATTTTTAACCCATACAAAGAAACTAATACATTTTGCAATACGTACCTTGAAAAAAACACGATTAACTTATTTTTTATTTTAACAGTTCCCTGTCCATCTGTACGTAGTTAGAAAGCAACTATAAAAAATAACTTAGTTATTAATATCTTTTAACTTTAGAGAGCTTTGCCTAACGAACTAGACTATTGTCTTTCTGTAGCAACCTCTTTTGCATTTATTTTGTTGGCGCGAGAAAGATAGTCTTATAGAGATGAATTTCTCCAGGGTGTCATACTAGGTCCACTGAATGCCAACCTGCATCTCGGGATCTTCATTTAAATAAGTGAGGTCTCACGTTTTTCAAATCAAGTATTACGATTATCAACCTCCAGGAGTGTTAAATATGAATACATAGAACTGTTGAATACTAAACCTGTAATACTAAACCTTTTGAATAGGAAAGCTGTGAAATACATCAGGCTGTTGAATATATAGGACAGGATATATGACAAATAAATAAGACAGATATCTTTGATCGACTCTTGTTTTTTTCATAGCAAATCGAGGGGCAAACAAGAATGCGTACCACCAAAAAGTAGGTGGCCACCGCCGCACATAAATACTAGCAAACCGCAGAGGAGTTATCCGTTTCCGGCTTCTTGTACTGGTATAGGATATCTGTGGAAAGGGAAGTGGGCTAATGGAGAGGGAAGGGGTGATGGATCGTGTGATGGAAGGGGAGAGAACCACTGGAACTCTCACTCATTGGACAAAATGAAACAGCGGAGGTTATTACTTTACATTCGTATTCTGTAAGAGTGTTATTTCACGGGTCGAGCTGGTCCATTTTCGTACTGAAGTAAAGTTGACCACATCATGGCTTTATCACAGCTTATTTTAGGTTGATGTAGCATATCTCAGCTTGCTGCTCTAATTTTTAGTCCAAGACCAATTAATTATCTATAAACTAAACCTCGCAAAACATAAGTAAGTATTAAAATTTACCCCTTTTCCCGCTAGATTTACTCCTTTCTCTTCAAAAGTTGTGATCAAATCTTCGCGCCTCTTGGCCGCAATCCGCTGGGTACATTTGTTCGATAGTGCAATATCTTTTTGTGTTAGGTTCACTATGTATTGAGTAACTTATTTTTTTTCTATATTTTATATACATATTATTATCTATATTTTCTTTGAAACGTACCATCCTTTCAAACTAACATTATATATGCGAAGGAGTCTCTGTCTGTTACGTTTTTACGTCTAAATCACTGTACCGATTGTGATGACTACAATTACAGATTATTACTAACAATGTTAGGAACTCTCGTTTGGGAGAACAAATTTTAGGTTTGAGGGAAACGCAAACAAAAAAAAAAAATAATAATAAGAAATAAAATAGCAGAGTAAATGATTGAAAAAAAAAACAGTAATTAGTTAACAATAATCACAGAATAAGCTACATATAAAATAATCTTACGTAGTTAAGTTTGGAAATCAAAAATTATATCTGCCAAGTGTCGCTTGATCATAGGACAGTTAAAAGGAGAGAGATCGAGATTTAAAGTTAATGATAAGTCATTGACTAGATTGCAGAGTCTATTCAAAAAACTGTTTTGTAGGTATTTGGTTGTGCAATGCTGTGTTTCGAACAAAAGTAGTTTTCTAATTGATCTGCGCGGCGCATGAATGTGGATGTTATTTAGTAGTTCTGTGTGATCTATGGATCCATTCAAGATAGGAACTAATACTGAAATGTCAGCAATGTTTCTACGCAAGTATAACGGCAATAGCTGGTGACGTTTTCAGAGCATTCCATAGGTTGAATCCCTAACATGGGATTTGAGTTTCAGGTACCGCATAAATCTCTTCTAAGTTCCCTCTATCTATCTCTCTATCCGGTTTATGTGTATATCATACTGAGGCTTTCACAGCTGCGACGCATATTCCAAATGACTGCAAGACAAATTGATCAGATAATTGTCTGGACACAGAAGGGTGTGTTACTCGTACTTGGAAAGAAATATGCGAATTTTGTTGAAGAACTTTTCGAAAGGTTTCTAATGGAACTAAAGAACGGATCTTTAGTATGTAAATACAACTACAACAATGATACTGAGAAAACAGCTTATTTAAGTTATAATTCTGTATTTTGTTCTGTCTACTGCCCGAGGATCCATTTCATCTTTACCTCGAATCCTTGATATTTCGAATGATGCAGTGAAATGCGTAAAACAGTATATGTTTATTTTATTTTTATGTAAAAGTAAGATTGTTTTTAAAAGTATCTTTTTCTTTTTGTTGAAATAAAATGTTATAATACGATGTTATGATTTCATATTTAAAAGTGTTGAAATTAATCAACCAATAAATAAGAAATATTGTTTGCTTTAGTCACCATCATTGCAAGAAGTCTCTCTTAATTTTAAAAGCAATGTGAATTTTATGACATGTATTGCGCGCCGGATTTAAGTTTGGTCCCGCTAGAAGTACCTCCATGTGCGAACATACTCGTACCTAACTGTGGAATATTTAGAATGCTATATAAATTAAGGAAGTTAGTTACGTGTGATCGACGTTCACGATATTAAGCCGTGGTGAAGGGTGTTAAAAATAAAGCAGATCAGTGTTATGATGCAAATTAAATTTATTGCCAAAATAATTGATATACAAAAAAAAAATTAGGTAACGACTATTTTACATTTCTCTTCTTACTTATTTTACGCAATGTGCGTACACGATTGCGTGCTGCGCGTGCCTGCGTGCATTTCAATCCAACAGATTGATGGTGTCTTGGATCCAACTTTTGTAACACGAGATTTTGGTATAGACAGGTGGATACAAGTCGCAATACTTGGCAGCACCTGATATTATACCAATGACGATTCCATTAGCCATCACAGGACCGCCGTAGTCGAACTGAAAGGTAATATGTACACTGGACTTGGTAATGGATACGTGAAGTCAACGAGTGAAAATGTTTATTCTCCTCACTCTTCCACAATCTTTTTGTTTCATGTTTAAGATCTGGAGGTATCTACCCCAGTGCAGTGTGGGTTTGAGGACTGGTAGCGACTGTTGTCACATCGCAGTGACAATGTCAGGGGAACAACTGCATAATGTATTCTCCGAGACAAGTAACAATTGGTTCCATTAAAAAAGTTAAAAACTCATTGGCGAATTTGATTATGAACAGGATCAAAACCCTGTTCTTTTCGGTTTTAGGACAACGTATTTGACCGCTTGGCCGCCGTCGCTTATCAAAAATAGAATATATAAAGCGAATTCAATAACTTTGAATCGTCATCAAAGACATAACTGCTTAGTTTAGAAAATTGAAACTTTGCAGAAGACTTACTTTTATTATGTAAGCAAGCTCTAAGACAGGGTTTTATAAATATTGTTCCTGAAAGGGTGAAATCGGGAGCTGAAAAAATGGATGAAATGACTCTTAGTTTTAAAGCGAGAATGAAATTGGCGTTGAAATCGAATGCAGAATCGGTAGCGAGAGAAAAATTGAGATCAAACTGAAGGCTTTCCTTTTTTATCTCAGGATATTAATACATATTTGCTGTGGAATCGAATCAGTATTCTGTCGTATGTGGAGAATAGAATTTCGTAGTCTTATTTATTTGCATACTGATATCACAGAAAAATAAATCCTGACTGACTAGCTATCTGAATGATCATCAACGCGGTTTCTGAGCCTAAAAACAGTAAATTTCCTTTGTGTAATAAAAACGGTTTTTGAACATTTGTGCTAAAATAGGTAATGTGATAGTTTGTATGCAGATCCAAATTTGTATGAAGATAAAAAAATGATGATTCTTTATTGGCCTAATATAAAATAAGCCAATAAAGAAATATAATTTTTTTATAGTCTTTTCATTGACTTAAGTGGGAAAAGAGTACCATTCTTATTTCTTTTATGAAACCTATTTTTGAGGGACTATTTTCAAGGAAATGCATAACTCAACCAGCAGAAATTCTACTAATGCTCACAGGACAAGGGCCACGATTTTTATAGCTGCAAAACATTCGATAGTTGAATCTGCTTCCACCTTCGTAGTACCTTTTGCAGGATTCTTGTTTCATCCAGGCCACCGTTGCTTGCTTTAGATGATTAGAGATTGTTGGGCTGTTTATCTAAAATGCAATGTACATATTATAAAACAAAATGATTTAAGATACAAAATGCGCAAAGAAAGTGGAAATGATTATAATTAAAAAAAAATCCGAAAACTGTTGACCCTACAAGCCATTCCTAAAACTTTCTGCTAATATATTTGTTGTCGGCGATCGATATTTTAACATATTAACATATTAAATGTATCCATGGTATAAGAATGTAATGAAATGTACTCAATGTATAATGTAAAATTTTTTGAAATAAATAAAACTGCTGTCGCCCCTTTCCTGTTATGCATCCTCTCGCGCTAGCCGATGCGCAATGATAAATGTGACCAAGTGCCATCAATATAACATTCCAGATGATATTCGTACGATAAACGAGATCGACTCTGCCATAGGTGCTCTTACCAGTCACATCAAGACAGTGGTCAAGAAATGCGAGCGGGAGGTTCCGACATCTTCGGATCGTAGGAAGTTTCCGCCCGACAATCTCGAATTGATAAGAGCAAAAAACGCAGCACTGCGCCGCGATTATTGATGAACGAGCTTATCATTGATGAACAGTTCGGTTTTCGCCCAGCTCATTCATGTCCACAGCAAGTCCTTCGCTTAGTAGAATATGTCTCGGAGGGCTTTAAAACAAAACATAGAACCATAGCTGTCTTCTTTGACGTAGCCAAGGCCTTTGATAGGGTATGGCACGCAGGTCTGGTCTATAAATTATACTCACTCGAAGTGCCAGATCGTCTCATAATCATTATTCAAAATTACCTCGCTAATAGATATTTTACGTTTAGGCATGAGCGTACTCACTCGACCAGACGCTTAATCAGAGCAGGAGTTCCTCAAGGCTCTGCCCTCTCTCCCCTGCTGTACTCCGCGTACACAAATGACATACCGCGGCCGACATCCGGCATCGTCGGATGTAGCGAAGGCCTTCAACAGGGTATGGCACGAAGGTTTAATTCACAAACTCTACACACTAGAGCTTCCAGATCGTCTTGTACTCATCATACAAAATTATTTTTGCAATAGAAAATTCACATTCCGCCACGAAAGCACATACTATACTAAAAGAACACTAAAAGCAAGAGTACCTCAAGGCTCCACCCTATCGCTTTTACTGTACTCAGCGTACGTCAATGATATTCCGCGATCGTCGAATGGCCTCCAACTCGCGTTGTTCGCGGACGACACTGCACTTTACTTACGCGGTAGTCGTTTTCGATACACCATACCGCGATTACAGAGAGCTATTGATGAGCTGACATGATGGCTTCGACTCTGGCATATAAAAGTAAATCCGGATAAATCAGCAGCAATCCGATTTAATTATAGTAAACATAAGAAAAAGTTCACTGTCCCATATAATGCCCCCACACTCCGCATTGATAATGCTCCAAGTCCGTGGCAACACAATTATAAATATTTAGGAGTAACGCTCGACAAACATCTACACTTCCGAGATCATGTCGCGTGTGTTAGTAAGCTAACAAAATTCTACCAATCACGCCTGTACGGCATGATCTATAGAAAAAGCAAAATGTTATTGCGCAATAAGCGCACTCTGTACTTAATGTGTATCAGGCCGGTAATGACGTATGCATGTCCAGTCTTCGCTCATGCTGCGCCTAATACAATCAAAAACTACAGAAAATTCAAAATAATAGATCTGTAGATAAGCAACGGACGTCCACTGGTGCGTCAAAAATTCAGTACTTCACGGAGACTTAGAGCTACCTACGATTAATAAATTCATGAAAGACGCTTCAAAGCGCTTTTTCGATATGGCACAAAACCACCCCAACCCACTTATAGTGTCGACCGCTACTTGCGAACCGCCGCCGGCACACCACTTTTTAAGAAGGCCACGGAATGTTCTGTCAGATCCGCCGGACGCCCTCACTTTAGAGGTCGAAAAGGTCACAGAAGCAAATAACATGCAAATTGATTAATAGATAAAACCACCCCCTCCATCACTACGACCGTAAGGGCCATTTAACCGAAGCGTTCCCACGCTTCCGGCATCCCCCCTCAAAGTTTTCAGTCTAAACTGAAAATTTTCGCGAAATCCTATGCCGAGGTGCTGATCACTGAGCACCCATAGGGTAGTCGCGCGCCGTCAGCATCTCTCATGTTGCCGACCGATTTCGACGAAGATGTCAAAGCCTACGGGCTAACGGCAGTGCTGTTTTTATGTTTCTTCAGGAGGTCTTTAGTCCGTGAGAGTCGGACACACCTGTGTGCCCGGGCGCATAGACGGCCCATAATGGGTTTTTCTCCTCCTTCCCCATCCCTTTCGCACGGGGAGAATTACAAATCCTTTATTAGTTTCGGCCGTATCATACGAGCCACCTTCTCCACATCACTTTTGAAGAAGACCACAGTATGTCTTGTTGGATCCGCCCGACGATCTCACCGCCGAGGTGGAAAAACTCATAGATTTAAATAAGATGGCTATTGACTAGGTGTAGGGGTTAACCCAACCATTAAGACCTTTAAAAATTATCAATCCGAGGCGCCCATAGAATAATCACGCGCCGACGGCATCACTATGCCAAAATGGCCGCGTTTGAGATGTAGGGCTGTAGGCGTCACAGTGTTTTGCTTGCACCACTGCAGATTCAAGTCATTCAGGAAGTTTTTAGTCCGTGAGAGGGACACACACCTGTGTGCCCGGGCGTATGGACGGCCCATAATGGGGTTTTTTCCTCCTTTCCCACCCCTTCGCACGGAAAGAACTATAAAAAGCGCTGGAGGTGTGGTCTTGCGTTTTCTAGTTTATTCGTTTTCCGGCGGTCTTCGCGTCAACACCGTAAGCCAGATCAGCAGCAGAGGTGTGTGTGTGAGACAAGTGTTATTTGTTTATCGTCTTCACGTAGACCAGAACCGCCGAGGTTTCCTTTTAGTCGGCAGAACGACCGAGGCATTTTTCACTCATCATAGCGGCTAGATCAGCCGAAGTATCTTTCAAGTGATCGTCAATTGCGGATCCTTTTTGTCGCTCAATTATAAGTTTCTGTCGAAGACCTGAGCGAGGAAGCGATCCGTAACATTTATTGATGCGCTTTTCTGTTACTTGAGCTCAAAAATATAGTTATTTGTATGTTTTTGGGTTTTTCGAGCTCAAAAATTTGAAAAACAGTTGACCTTCCAAGGTCATATCTGAAACTGATAACATTTGAGCTCAAAACGTTAAAAAATTAGAAACTGTAAAATAGAAATAAAAGATTTTTTGTTGAACTTTTTGAAGAAATTAAAGCAGCAAAAGTTCTGAAAAGTGACACATTTTTTTTTTAAATATCTGATATTTATTATTATTGGTGGCGAAAAGAAAATTGTTTGTCTAACGACGACATGAATTTCAAGTGAGAAAGTTTTCGTGCAATAATTTTCTATGACTTTCGTTGCCATTTAAGTCAAACGAGAAAATTATAGCAGACTTCGGTTGGCCTTTCAAGATTAAGCTCCATTCTTTGCCTCGGTATACTACCGACTACGACTACGAAGTTTAGTGCTGTGTGGCTCACGATAGGGACTGATAAAAAGTTACCTATCAGCAGATTTGTATAAGTTTAGGTACAATAATGTGGATTTTGTGCACTTGAATCATAGGTACCAATGATTCAAATGCACAAAATCCTTCATGAACATTTAGTGTTCAGGAAGTTTTATACTCGATGCAAACCTCATGTTAGAAATAGCCGTAGTCCAAGTTATTTCTAAATCATAAAGTAAATATTTACAGTGTTAGGAATTGTCATAGTTTAAGTTATTTTTTTTAATTGTACAGTATAAATGCTTATGGATTGTTTAAAACAAGCCGTAAGTTAAGTATCATTTATCGTATAATGAACAATACAACAGTTGTGTTACATTATTTGAGACAGCTATAATAAAAGTTTGAGGTATTGTAAAATTATATAAGTATAGGTAATTATATAGAGAAGATATAATGCCTGTATTATTAACCTACAACAAATAAATAGGCATATATATAATCAGCGGCGGTTAAGCTAACACTAGGTACGATTTCTCGCGAAAATTTTATTTTATAGTAATGAAGCGGGAGAGGGGGCCATATAAATAGCCAATTAGAGAAAATCGGTTCCCAGTCCGCTTCTACATGTTGCTGAATGTCACATATCCCGGGGAGCTGCGAGGTCCTTGGTTAACAAGAACTTTATTAAAAGGTTTTCATTAAAACTCTGCTGGCTGAAGATCCTGCTCGACGGTTGCAAGCCAGCGCATAAGTGTATCAGATCCCTTACTCATAATTTGATAGAAGCTCAAAAACTCAGTCTTGTTAATCGGTATCGCAAAACGATGTAAAAATTTGCCGGTGGTGACGTAAATGTTCTTTACGACATAATTACATGTGATGCACGTTGAATTCACTATTACGATCCTGAAACCAAAAGACAGTCTACTAAAGTAAAACAAGGTCAAAAAGTCGGAAAAAGATGGTGGCCTCTTTCTTCGGAATGACAGGTCATTATGCAACAATTATTTTGGAAGATAAAAAAATTGTTACTGCAAACTGGTACACTAACAATTATTTGCCCCCTGTTTTGGAAAAGAAAAACGGGAACAACGACCTTGCAGTAGGATTCTCCTTCGTCATAACAACATCTCACCGTATATCACCAAACAAACAACTAATTATTGGACAGCGCTAGGTATAGAAATAATGACTCCTCCGCCTTATGGCCATGACCTTGCACCATGCGCTTTTTATTTTTAATTTTTAATAAAAGAAAAACTTCGTGTAAAGTGGTTTACGGACGCAGAGAAAGCAGTGGCTCTATATGAAAAGGCCTTCGAAGCGATCCCTAAGTGTGGGCGGACAAAGCGTTTCTTCAATTCGGTTCCATCGAATACAGCGATGATTTCAAAGGTCACAAATATAAAAAAATATTTGAATAAATATTGACCCAAGTATCTTGTCGCGTCGTTTGCAGTAAAATTAACGTTTTTATAACTATGCAATGCTACTGTCTGACGTTGGTCGCTAGTGTTTAACAAGCGAAGATCACAATACAGTTTGATCTCTAATCACTAGTACACGGGCGCAAAAATTATTAATTATCATACGAATCCAGTCATTCATTGTAAAATATTACCAAACTAAAGAAAGTCTTTAATTAAGTCAAGTCTCACTGATTGCCAGCCCCATCCTGTGACATTGAAAGTCATACCTTCAACGAATATCGGTCCTACGTTAGCCAACCGTGCTAGTCTCACTTTAGAATTAGAGTCCATAGGTTCAGCAAGCTTGATGAGTCCGATGTCGTAATCAAGACCTTCGATATCGAATCTTTCATGCTTCATGCCTTTTGATACATTGTAAACTTGACCACCTGATTTTAAATCTGCCGTGCCAGCTAGCACGGTCATATAAGCGTATGTTGACCTGAAATAGTCATAAATACATAAATATTTTGCAGTATCACATTTTTAGCGTAGTGAGATCAAACCTAGGTTGTCTTATGTTTCCGAGCCAGAACAAATGTATTTGCTTTAGTTTCAAATTTTTTTTTTGGTTTCGAGATAAATTGCTTTGCCTGTTTTGGGTTCAAAATCAAAGTATAATCACATGAATCTGATAGCGGGTATTTGAGCTACATTATGAAGTTGCGTAAATAAAGGCTGTGGTTCAACGTAAATGACGTATTTTTTCTCCGATTTAATAAATCCTCTGTAGTGTGTTGTAATGTATATTAGCATACACACGCATTCACAGATAGATACAAGTACATCTGTCGTCTCGGGTTATACGATACGCAAGGTGCGGGAACGCGGGGAGTCCTCGCCTTGTGGTCGAAAGAGTAAGACGTATTGTGTTAGTTGCGAGCCGATATTCATATCAAATTTGGATATAAATGCAACATGTAACGATCAACTGAGCAAATACACTACATCTTCGATAAAACTAACAAGGCAAGATTCTTGAGAACACTGACTACAGTTTAACGATTTGGTTTTATCTGGGAGCGATACGATGCGATACTAGCGAGGATGTTTTGTGCATTACACATGTGTTACAGTTTACTCACTCGCTAAGTGGTAAACAGAGGGCTCCGGTGATTATGTAGTCATATCTGATGGCGACGCCGCCGCACTGATGCTCCCCGTAGAACCTTATAGACACTTGATATGGGACGGACTCAATGTCAATCGTCCATCCGCCTTCAATGCCCACGTTGTCGTTTCCTTCAACACGATCTGTGGGAAATATATAGATTAAATTTGCAGACAATTTATTTCAATTTATTATATTTAATAGGGTTTTATTATAGACACAATCTAAAATAAGCAAGCAATCAAGTGCAAAGAATAAATGTATGTTAATATAGAATTTATGGAACGATCTTGACGATAGACAAAGACATCTCGTGGAATTAGAAACAGAAAATTTGATAATTAGTGTTTCAGAGATAATTATTTATATAACACTTTTTGGTGAACAATCAGAACTTGTTTATTCATATTAAATAAGGAAATATCTTGTTGTAAATCCCGTTCTCGTTCACGCTCTTGATTTTTTAACCTCGATGCGAACTCCATTCTGCATCTCGTAGCCCTTTCGATTCCGATATCGCTACCGTTCAAAGTTCCAATTTGCACGATACCGGGACAAATATTAGTTTCTAAATAATGCAGGCTATATTAACCAAGTATAGTGTAGCTATCTAAGTGTGAAAGAATTTTGAAATGAAATTTCCTTAACGAGAAAAGTAAGAAAAGTAAGTCTCAAATTTTAGTAATAGAAACCGTAACAAAATAGAGGGCATTACAGTCGACCCTTTCACAGCCAAAGCCCCCAACAGGACATGGCTGTACTTTTTAATTAATAACAAAGTAGTTTCATTTCTTGTACCTGTTGTTGCTCCATGAGCTTATGTTGTTTTTCATTTTATTTTTTTTAAACCTTTTCTTTTAGAGAGACGGGGACAAAAAACCCGATGAGTTACCCACACACGCGTGTGCGCGGGGAGTGACCGACCTTAACGGGCTAAAAACCCTTGAAACTTTATGGCTTTTTCTGACAGCCTAGGGCTGTCGTCAGATTCATGGCACGCGACCAATCGACATAGGGATGTCGTCGGCGCGTGACTCTCCCACAGGTGATCCGCTAGGGATCTCCATGGCGTAGAAAGTCACGAGAGGTCTTTTTTTTTCAGTGAAGTAGCTGTGTTTCATATTTGCTGAGTGAAGTGATTCTTAAAAGAAAGTGCAAATATCATTCTGAGAAGTTGTGTTACATATGACGTGAAATTACTTTCAAAAAACTAATCGAAAATTTTTTATAATAATCCCATTAGTTGATCATTTTGGCTTTTCTGTTGGCTAACAAAATAAAGCCCGTGTTCCTCACATCTGCTGTGTTACATGTGTGGCGTTTCTTACGGGATAGGCAGGAAGATATCGATCTATGCTTTTCGGAATTCCCATGGAACCCGGGATGGAACCCAGAGATCATTCATCAGATTGTTATTTTTGTTTCGCTGATACAAAAGGCATCACAATTTAAACTAAAAAAAGAACGTTAAGTATCCTGATTTGAAACAAAAATAAGTTTTTTTAACACTTCTCCATATAAAACTTCATCTGATGAAAAATTTCATAAAAGCAATAGATCGGAATGGTGCTGGATTTTTATAATTGTGGAAAAATTTAGCGACGCTAAAATCAAGGAGGGCGTGTTTATAGGTCCACAAATGAGGTGAGCGATAAAAGATGATAATACATTTAAAGAACAACTTAGTTATAAAGAAAAACAACTTTGGGAATCAATCATAAAAGTCACTGAAAATTTTCACGGAAATCATCAATCAGATGACTAGAAAAATGTTATCGAAGAGCTAAAACCAATAATAAGGTCATAGATTGTAATATATCCCTAAAAATTCATTTGTTACGTTCTAATTTGGACTTTTTCCGAAAATTTGGGTGCCGTTAGTGACGAAACGGTGAACGTTTACATTAAGACGTTTCTACAATAGAGAAACGATATCAGGGAAAATGGAGTCCAAGTATACTGGCAGATTATTGTTGGGGATTACAATGTTCCTGAAGTAAAATACAGAAGAAAATCATGAAGGAGTATTTATATTAATACTATGACATTGTAAGTAATACGATTATAGTTAAAATAAAACTGTTTTTTTTGAGAAAAATAAATATTCATATTACATTAAAACTATTCGTATGTAAAATATTCTAATTTTAATTATACCATGCCTGATACAGTTCCTAACGTAATCAGTTATAATTTTTTCATGTTACACACAATAAAAAAATTCTTGAGAAGTGTAATTAATGCTTGTTGCGTAGTGAAATTTTGCGTTTTCTACCTATCATAGTTCTGAGGTGTAACATGTAGAAAACTGCTAGTCGCCTAAGATGTCTCTTATGTGGGTAAGACTCACTCGCTTTTTAAATTATACGACTTGTAAAGCGAGTGATTCATGCCACATGAGGAGGTAAAGAGCGCATTTTCCTGAGGATGTGCCTAGTTGGCATGAAACTTATGCAGAAATAATAATATAACTATTAGCGGATTAAGATAAATAAATAATTTACACTTGTTTAGGTTTTCGATATCTGTCAATTCTCCTCAGATCAATATTAAATTCTTTGAATAGGGATTCGTAGTGGAAGAACAAATTCGAGAGTTAACGGTGGGTTGCATGCTGCATGTTAGCGCATGTGGTAGGCAAGCGTCTAATTATGGATTTCCGCGATAAAACGTCTCACACAATAGAATAATATATAGAGTTTGTTACTTCATGGATATTAAGGATTATACTGGTGTAAGAAATTTAAAAATCGATGTAGTAATTTTTTGTATTTATTCATTACAGGCAAAACCATAAATATTTTTCTTTGTAATATTAGCCATCATGAAATATTCGGGTTCAACTTCCTTTTTAAAAATATGTGTACAAAAATGATGATCGCTTAGTAAAAATTTACGAAAGTTCAGAAATACCATTTTGATATGACTGGAAATACACAAATAAATAAATAGTTATTAAAAAATGGGAAATTAATGTTTTGAATTTCCATGGTCCTTTAAAGTGGTTTTTCTATAAACTATTATGCGTTAAACTATGCGATTAGTTTTTATACTTGTAAACTTATTTATTTAATATTAAAGTGACATTTTTCGCTTAAAAAAAGGAGAAATTTATTTCATATTTTAAGACTTGAACTAATGAATAGGTTTTGTAGATTTTGTTTAGCGTCATTACATTTTTGCAGTTCTGTTTAGAAAAGTAGAAGCTTCATTTGATTCTATATGGTTCAGATGAAGGAATATTTGAGAATCTGAAAAACGTTTGCAAAAAAAATTTCAAGATAAGTTACCATGCAAATGTCTAGAATTAAGTTACAACGTAAATTAAAGTTGTGTGCGGTAAAAATTGTTAGTTACATTCGAAAAATTGTCTAAACGCAGGATTTTGTACTAGTGGAATCTATTTATGATGTATCAAAGAACTCATATAAAAATTCTAACAATTCTGTTACAGACACTAAATACTTTTGCCACTGAGGCAAGCCTTAGATAACTTCTGCGGGCTCCTTTCAAAAACCTATTACTTTTATGTGAGCCGATTTTGATGAAATAAGCTTATATATCTCCCCAAGCTACCCTCAAATTATTTGTTAAAGTCTCACGAAAATTCTTTTATTAGTTTTGGAGATTAGCATGTTTAAACAGACAAAGTTTTAAATATTAACCTTATTATATCTTTTCCACCTTCTGAATCAACCACTATCAATTTTTACCAAATATTTTTAAAGTGAAGACACGAAAATTTTTATAGATTTTTTCTTTCATACCGTCTCCTTTTAAACGGAATTTTTTTGAAAAATCAATTTAAATTGATTTTGCGTTTCGCGTCTTTCTTTCTTGCGCGCGCGTTTCTTATAAACGGGTTTTAACCTGAGCAATCGTTGAAAGGGGGACGTGGAAAAGGAAAAGTTAATTTTAAAAGCGACTTTCTGTTAAACCACAGCTCTTAGATTCCTAGTTTAATATATGACTGTGTGCCGTCATATCATATATTTGAATGGTGAGTAATTTATTAATACCTGTGATGTTCCAAATGCTGTAGTAGGTGATGACTGCCATAATGAGTATTTTGTTGAATCTAAACAAGGACGGCATTTTGCACAAAGTACACAATATGCCAAACCAAACCAAAAAATGTCAATAGTTTACGAAAAACAATAAACTAATTGAAAAAGCTGCAGTAGAATGCATTATATTTAGGGATTTATCACGTTCGTTATGTCAATTAGCGTCCGAAAAATGATAAAGCTGTGATACCGTTTTTAATTTATAATTAAAATGATAGCGAATTTAGCACCAAGTTGAAGCTTTAACTATGTTTGTATATAAAATATGAATATGAAGCAGAGTATTATTTATTATTATCAAAATCTAGACAAATAAAGTAACTTAAAAAAATTGTAAAAGAACGAAGCCAGAATAAAAATTGTTCACATTGGATATCAGGTAGGGCTTTACTCATTAAATCTGACAGACTAGATACAAAACTTCTTTTCACCATTTTATTTACAATGAAGATGAGATACTTATAACTTCTTTTAGAAGACGCTTGTCTGCAACACGCGTTAACATGCAGCATGCAACCCACCGCTGACCCTCGAATCTGCCCCTCCACCACGAATACCTATCCAAAGGACTGAACATTGATTCCAGAGGATTGACAGATATCGAACACCTAAGCAAGTGTCATTTATTTTTATAATTATTTCAGTCCGCCAATCGTTAAATTGTCAATTCCACGTTTATTTCATGCCAACCAGGCACATCCTCAGGAAATTGCTGACAGTCACATCCACCAGGGTGTAAGGAGTGTTAAAACAACCGACACAACTTCGTTAAGCGGGCCGCTGTAATGCAATGCTTTTAGAACTAAACCTGACAATTAAAAATAAGTTGTTTGTTCTGGAACTAGTGGCTGCAGATATATTTATTCGGGAATTGGCGTTTTAGGAGTCTGGTTCTTCTTTTAAGGATCAGCGAGTTAACTCGTGAAGTGCGATACTATGAAAAGTTTTTAACGATCTCGCAGTGGATTTTGGTTTTAAGTAGTTTTTTTTTAAAGTGAATAATAAATGTCCTGTTTTCTGGTGTTAAATTTTTCATTTCAATGCTTGAATTTCAATTGTGCTTTATCGTAACATTATTTAGATTATTAATTCCTATTAATAAAATTTTCTAATTATTATATCCATATATAATTCATTCATTTATAGGTAATTCAATGAACCGTTTTGTGGAAAGCCAGGTCTATGTAGCAAGAAGGCGAGTAAAAAACCCTTATTTATCAATGATCTAAATTCTAGAAAGCTGTTGAGAGATCGATATGATCACAATTATCAATCATTGATAGAATGCTGACGGACTGTTCTATCCAACCATAAATACGCAGTGTCAATACGTACGCATTGCTGTTTAAAATTAAGTCATTCCAGAATTTTCGCCAACAAAGCGCAATGTTTTTATGACTACGACGAGTCACTTATTGTAGGCCAGAAATACGAAAAAAAATAACAAAATCCCAAAACATTATTGCAACGCTAGAAGCGATTTTTATTCAAGAGTAGTATTTCGAAATGTCATGATGAATTCAATACATCAGCGTCGTACATTTGCTATCGCACACGTTAAGAGCGCCAATAAGCGAGTGATAACGCTTTTAACCTTCATTATATTATCATTCAGAATATAAGCTCAAAGTTCAAGGCGGAATCACAGTGCCTCGGCATTCATTAGCGCGACAGACGAAGTACATCTCGCGCACACGCGCTATCGCTTATTATAATAATAGAATAATGCCGGGAATTTGATAATTACGCGGCGCACAGGCGCGCTCGAGAGCTAAGAAATTCCGTTTTCCGGCGGCGAGTAAAAGGGCCTCGAGGGCTAAAGCGAGATTTTGCTTTACCGACGAGATAATGAACGGATTTCGCCGGTTGTCGATAGTGTGTCGGGACTCGTATGGAACTGTTAATCGATCAATTTCTATAATACAATACAGAACGTCCAAACGTCAGTGAGATAGTGCTCACGAGTACCTGTTACAATACGGATATCATTTCAAAATAGTGTTTCGACCATCTACGACTTTCTTAGTCCACACTGAAAGACGAACATTCAAACGCCAGTGTGGTGGTGTGTGGTGGTAGGCAAGAGTACCTAGTAAGTTTTTGATATCATTTTAAAATAGTGCCTAAAAATATATATTTTCCTAGATTGATCTCTCTATTGTATGTTTATGCTTAGATTAGTTTTAGACCTTATTCAGCGGAATTACATTTTTTTTTATTAATCAATAAAACTTACATTATTTTTCATATTTTTGTTATATATTAGTCCATTATCTAACACATTTAATTAAAAAACAATCAGTGATTTTTTTAGAGATCATTTGGTTTTATTTGTCTATCACTCATTCGGTGTGGTTGATTTTCAAAATATTAAGGTATCACGAAAGCAATGTTGGTTTTAATATTATTTTCTTATAAAATAATCATACCTAAAGAAAATCATAATACTCAAAATATCGATTATTGTATTCTGTAGTCTCAACCCAACGTCTAGCAAGCTCTCTGAGACCTTAATTATATATGAAATTCTTTTACTTTATTCCTAACTAGCTTTTATCCGCAGCTCCGGCCGCGTGGACTACGATATTTTAACCGTTTTAGAAGCGCTCGTGGTGTTTATTCATATTTCTATCACACCACCATTTCAAATGTCCTTTCTAATGTTTGAAAGCAGTATTACGGAGAGGACAAACTGTATTTCTAGTTTTATCCTAGAATTAATTTAAACATAGCTTAGATGTTAAGTTGGACCCCAAACTACCAAACTTTGAAAATCTCATCAAAATCCGTTGAGCGGTTTTTGTGTGATGTGGTAACAAACAAACAGACATACAGACAGAAATTCTAAAAACTGTTGTTTTGACTTCTGTTGCTCTAATAAAGACCCCCCATATTCGTTTTTTAATATATGTAACGTACAACCATCGGCCTGTTATAATTTTATCATATGTACAGATTTTAGTTTGTTATCAATACACTATTTTTTTTAATTAAATGAAACTATTTGTTTTTTTGGTTCTGACATTAGTTAATAATAAACTTTTAATAAATTTAAAGGTAATATATATGAAATTGACATATATTATCGTGCAGATCTAATTGTGCATATGGATGAACTAAACAAAATCCTTAATAAAGAAAGCAGATGGCGCTGTTTAGTTTTCATAACACAGTCATCAATTTGTTGATAATTAAATATTATTTTTCATTTAATTTAGTTACCCTCAAACGTTAATTTACTTTGTTGTTTCTGTTGGAACGAAGTTATTTGTCACACGACTCGTCGCGAAGAGCTAGGCAACAAAAAATATAACGTTACGTAAGCGTTAGCATGGTGTAGGATAAAATGGAGTGCACACTAAGTCTCTCAAAGAGTCTACCTTTCTCTTTCTATAAGCATCACATATTCACTCCTCTCTCTCTGGCTCTCAGCAGTCGAAGCAAGAATGTTATACAACAGTGTGTTTGATTGTAGGTACATGTATGGAATGTAGGAACGTGTTCTGTTTCTATGTTGTGTTTGTAATTTTGTTAATTTAAACCTGATATTTTATGATATATATTATCATAAAGTAAACATGTATTAAAAAGCGACAGGAATATCACTCCGACCGGGTGTCCCCGAGATATCACCTGTCCTTTTTAACACGCTTTTATTAGCTTCACTTGTATGTTTGTTTGTTTGCTTGTTTGTTTGTAACCGACTTCTTTGAACTCGATTTTGACCCACTTTGAACGGTCAGATTTTATTGAAACTTTGTAGACTTATCAAGGACCGGTTACAATACAATAATTTGATAAGTTTGTCTAATTGTCCTGGTCAGAATCGCCAGGATTAATTAATTTGGTTTGGTAATTCTATTTGGTATCGATGTAAATTCAATCAGTTCAAAATAGGGACTTACGGATAAACAGAATTAATGTAAAAAATAGGTACAAGGATTAATTCATACAATGTCATAATTTGATGTTGATAAAATATTTCATTTTCTAAAGATTTCTTTTTGAAATTTAAATGAATATAATTAAAATTTTGGATGTAGAAGTTAAGTAGAAAAGTTCATATTTTCAATCAACTCATCCATAAAGAAAATGGATGCATGATAAAATAATATTTCATATTAAACTCTATAGTAAAAACGTCAAAACTGATTTATTCTCAGAAATTAAGACTTTAAGATTAAGAAATTAAGAAACTTAAATCTTCTATTCGAAGATAATTTTACAATCATCCGCCCTCTATCAAAGGTTTACAATACTATCGACTTCAGTATCATTTTTGAAAATTAACACCTTGACCCTAACTCTTCCGTTCGGAAAGAATTTTCCATTCGTACACCCTCTGTCGTAGATTTACGATACTAAAAAAAATGTGCGCCACGTCCAAACATTCACAAAAACTCGGAATACAATTTTTTTTGACAATCGATCAAACTAAAAAGTATAAAGTAAATATAGTTTAAAAAAACTAAAAAACACGCCTTAATCATCACATTGAACTAAAAAGGAAAATAAATATAGTTTAAAAACTAAAAACACGCTTTGATTCACATCGAATAAAAACGAAAATAATTTATTAGAAATATAATGAACGAAAAGATTATTATTGTGAAAAAAGCATGGGGTGCTTTGTGCCATATTTTTTTCACTTATCAAGCACCCCACGCTTTTTTCACAATAATACTAATCTTTTTTCGTTTATTTATATTTTCTGCCTATATTAAGAATTATTTTTCGTTTTTTAGTTCGATGTGTTTCAGATGTGTGTCAAAGCGTGTTTTTTAGTTTTTTATTATTTATATATACAAATTTATGATTCACTATTTTATACTCAATTTTTAATAAATTATTATTTTTCCTGCGAAGAATGTTAACGTAAGTTCGATTGTTTTATAATAATTACACTTTTATTCTATAAATTAAAAATAATATTAATCGTAGTTTCATTACCATTAATTCATACAAAATTTTTCTATCCTTTATTTAATTTCTCTTCAATGTTGTAAATTTATTTTATTGCCTGTTATTTAATACGTAATATATAGTGAAAGGAACTTCATTCCAGCCGGGTGTCCCACACAACCTTTAGCTTTTATGATTTATGATTTACTCAGGGGCTATTTCAATCAGCTACACACCGTTTAGTTTAATGATACAATATTTAAAATATCATTGTTATTATATTCCTTATATGTCAATGTATTATATGTTATTAATTGTTAGTATTTCCGTTTTTAAGCATATATGGTTAATGGTTATGGTATATTCTATTTTTCTGCTTTAGCATTTTCCCGGTTTCATATCTTAGTGTAAATACATTAGCAAGTTCATTAATAAAAATAAAATTATTTTGCAATAAACTGTAACAATTTGGGGAAAAAATAAATGTAATATTGCGGTTTATTATTTTACTCCATAGCACCAAGTTCAGCAGAGTTATTATAAAAAAAAAATAATTAAACAATAACTTAGCAAAATAAATAAAAAATATTTAGCAAGGCAGAATATGAAAACTATTACAGGGTAGTCGTCATTGAAGCAAAGCAAGCCGCAATGGATGTCAGCCCTTCATGTTTTCAGACGAGTGGCGACAGCGTGCTGTACGAGGGTTGATTTACATAATTTGGAGGATTAATTAGAATAATAAGTTCTGTAATTTATTGTATGCAAATAGGTTTATTTTGGTTTTTCGCATAATCTAATACTCCAATGATGGTCGAGACGACTGCCTCCTATTGTTGCCTTAAAGGTGTTGGAATCAGATTTTGACCAGAAGCGAAATAACAAATAAGTCTTTTCATTTAAATTATTTGTTAAAAAAAATGCATAAAGGAAAAACGATAAACATACAAAAATGAGCTAGAAGTATATGTATACAATATCGTTTGCCCAAAAATTAGATGACAAAAATTTAGTTTTACGCTAAACCGTATACAAAGCAAAAGTAATTGAGCATTCGAGCTTCGCTAGACGTCTTATGAGTTTTTATGCCATGCGTTGCCAACTGTTTTCGATACCTCATATCAAGCTCACTGGCACTTCAATTATATCAAACAGCATAATAATGAGGAGGTTACTTCAACGTTATACTAGATGGAGTTTTAAGGTAGTATATATTAAATGGTACTATATATACAGAGACGTATTTAAATAAGTCATCGGCGCTCATGCCTGGCTCCCGTGCTCCACCTTTCACTGCATCAGCTGATGACCTTTCCACCAACATAGAGGAAGCTGATGTTTTTATTTATTCAAAGTTGCATGGGAGCTACAATCTAGCAAATTTCCAAGTGAGACGATATCACTGAACGAATTTTTTTTTTTGCGAATTCGTGTGACCAGCTGACGTATAATTCACCACGGTACGGCCAGCTGACTTTTTTTTTATCTTCGAATAATTGCGTTAACTATAATTTAATCAATTTTCAGTCGGGAGGAAATGATTGAAAACAATTATTTTTTTTACGCGATTAAGAGGCTGCCACTGCCCCAACCACCCACGGAGCGGCAGGTGATGTTAACCGTGTTGCGTAATATAGCTCTCTGAAGTATTTCATGAGTTATCGCTAGAGAGAAAACGACAAAATATACTATCCAGCTCACGGAATAATACAGGTGAAGTACGGACCGTGATGTGACTCAATGTATGGCAGAACTTTTTTAATGTGAGAATTTGAGATTTTAAAAAACAAGGATATATAAAAAAAAAAACCGCCCAAGAGCATGCGGACCGTACTCACGGGTTGCGTAGTTATTAATACAAAGAAATGCACTACAGATGAAAATCCTGTTTTGTTACACTTTTTTTTTTTCATTTTTCTCGCAAAAACTAGGTATTATATGTTAAGAACACTTTAGTCACCTACAACTAGAGAGACAAGTATGTAGACTATTATCCTTAAACTAAAAGTGCAGATTTAGCCTTGATTTAAAACGCTAGAGTTTCGAAATGTAAAAATACGAAGTGAAAAAGTGCACGAGCAAAAGAGCGTATTTTCATGGTATTTACGTCCTCTTGTTTATAGGCGCAGTTTTTTGGCAATAATTCAAGAACGATTCATCCCAACATGTTAAAAATGATTTCCTTTTAAGGATTTATTAAGCGTTACCTTCGTATTTTTTTTTTCATATTTTTGGACATAAGGTTTAAGAGAAAAAAGGGGGATACATAATTTATGTCACATTTTGGGATGATTATTTCCGAAAATATTCACTTAATCACAAAAATTGCTTAAAAATTTCAATTAAAAAAAAAGTGTCGAAATATTTGCCACACGTTGATGTTTACTAAAAAAATATTTTTCAGCTCCTGCTACATGCAGTGCCCCCCTAAAATACTTATTTTGTTATTTAACTACCATAAGTCATTGTTCATACGACACACCTATATTTCAAATTTCGACAATGTACATCTTGTACTTTTTGAGCGAAATGCCTGTGACATAGGGACAGATGGACCGACGAACGTACATGACGAAACTATAAGGGTTCAATATTTTGCCGTTTCGGCTACGGAACCTTAAAAAGCGAAGTTTACCGAATTCCCTAGACAATATCTCGTCCGTATCCGCATCAGGCGAAATCAGGCAAAAATCGCCCTCGGATATATTAGATATTGTTAGACTGTATTTATATCGATACTAAATAATTTGAATACAAAACGGCTATCCCGTTTGTTACAGCCCTAAACAAACAGACAGTATTTATTTATGGCCGTGACCGACAATTTTGTGGTTTAGTTTATTTTAGTTTATATTTTAGCGCTGTGAACGAAATGCGGCCATAGTACGTACAGGTAGCTTCGCGCTTCGATAGAAGTAACCGTAGGAATAAAGAGCTTTTATTAAAAAAACTTAACTAGCATTATATATAATCCACCTTGCAGCTCGTGCTGGAGATTGCTAGTCTGGCCATAGTGATGGGGGCTTCGATAGGAAATATCGATATTTTAGGATTTATTGAAAAAAATATTATGTTTTTTTTTTAATAGCATTGATCAGGGTCGAGCGTGGACAGTCCCAACTCCCAAGGAATCGTCAGCCCATTACCGGCTTTACAGTTACGTATATTGTATATCTGATGGAGGTGAATGGTCTATCTGAATTCTTGGAAGGAATAGGAAATCTGATAAAGGAGGGAACAGTCTCGTGTTTTGAAGTAATATGATGAGTAAACGTAGATTCAATAGCTTCAATGTATATTTAAGAAAAGGTAGATCATGGCATTTGTTACGTAATAAGTTTATAAGTAGATAAAACAACATTAATTGGCTACAACACAGTTGACTGCTTTTACGTGGCGAGAAGGTATCATAGGTCATGAAGACCGTATAATAATTTTATTATTTGTTAAATTAAAAAATAGTTTTAAAACAATCAATTATTACTTACTGTTTTTATCTGTAATTTAAGTTTACTTAATTCCACTAGGTACATTTACTTTCGTTTTAATTCAAGAAAACCAAAAGGCTTTAATTTTTAAAAGGCAAATAACCTGTGGCTTGCTTAATTTACAATAGCGGAAAAAAAATGATTGGCTTATTGAAAAATATCACGTAAACGCTTCTGTGAGGCAATGTGAAAATTGCATGTAAATAATTTTTCGATTTGTGAACCTCAAAGTTGCGTACACTTTTAGCGAGATATAAACACTTTTGAAAATCACATTGCTTATATTTAAAACGATTTAGGCACATAAGATAGCCTCAGGCATTTGAAAAATGAATATAGTTTTGATGTAAACGATCTATGTGTATATTTTATCATTGGGGAGACATTAATTGTTTTTTAGTACTACAATTGGAAATGAAAGACAAGTACAATTATTATCTTATTCCATTATCCACATTTCATTTATTAATAATCGCCATAGAGTACTTAAACTTTTTTTTTGTGTAAAGAACAAGCGAAAATATTTGTCGCCCCTTCTGTCTCACCTCAGAAAATGTAGAGAGAAGCGAATGTTTTTTATGATATAAGTGAGTGGGTTGTTTCTAATAATATTTATAAAATAAAATTAAATAATGCAATATGAGTGTCATCAATATTTTTTTTATAAACGTGCACACTTGATAGTTTCTAATATTTTTTATGGAGTCATGACTTGACAAATAGATTTTGAATTAACTTGACATGTCTTGATTTACATGGCTTAATGGAATCTTATCAGGCCAGCTCGACTTTGATTTGTCGGATTTTCTCGTATTTATTTTGATGTATGTGCTTTTTACCTTATAATAAATAAATATTTGTAAGTCAATGTCAAATTAAATGGCAATTGAAATATAAAATTATACAAAATTTTACGAAGATTAGATTATTATCGTCAGTCAAGGACGGATGATATAATTTTTCTAAGATGCACCGATATTATGAGTTTTTCAATCATTATATACTGAAAAATTAAAAAAAAAATTATTGCATGTCGTGATTATTTCGTAAGTTTTCATTGTCCGAAGTTCTAATTAATTGATTACTAATTTTACATTAAGCTACAATAGAGTTCAATTAATTTATAGTAAATTATTATGTCTACACTAAAAAAAAGTTTATAAAATGGCTTTTTGAAAATTAAAGTTAAAATAGCATAAAGACTATTTTGCCACATGAATAATTAAAAAAAACTTTAATATTTAAAGTCATTATTGACGTTCGAAATAATTTGTGATTTTTGAAACGGATACTATGAAACTGAGCTTGATTCATGTCTCACAGCAAATCCTGCATTTTGTCTTTAAAGGACAAAATGCAGGATAAAAATAATCGATGTTTTCTTTTCATCGATAATTACACGTCACTAGACCGCTAGTTCACGACGGGTAATTACATTACCCTCAGTGGATTGAGCTGGGTGCGGAAACCGCGAGAATTAAATATATGAAGCGGCTTTCGTACGAGTTTCACCAGAGGGCGCGGGGATTTGCATGCGGAGTTGGGTTAGCTTTTTGATTATTTTTTCCCTTTGAGTTTTACAATATTATATTACAGTTTTACAATGTTATATAGACGTGAAACTAAAAAAAAAAACTCTATATAACTTCAATGAGTACATACTCTAGTCTATGCCTTTATTCAATCTTTTAAATGTTGAATCGGTTTTTAATTACTCTATTTTTAATCATCCCACTGGTGAGGTATATCCATGCATCATTTTTTTATTCGAGATTAAACCATTTTGAGCCTGCCACGCTGGTACCTTGCGTAAACTAAATCTATAAAAATCTTAAACTATGTAATAATAAATAGATTTTACATAGATATATTTCAGGAAACTGCGAATAAACAGCTTTTGTATTATATAGCGATACACTTATCTGTATGGTCTACATTGTTGATTATTCTTTAAAAATTATAAATAAAGATGTTGCGTGTACCAAATTAGTTCGGTGAATCGTCAACAGAGAGCGCTATAACTCGTCCATGGATGAGATAAATTTCTTATGTGTATTTACTTGATTTTACACATGTTTTATCACGTCGTTAGATTTTATGTACCCAGTTCGATCTATTACCATCCTGTTTCTTTTTGTGATCGTGTACAATTAATTTGAAAAAGAGTTAATCTTAACTTCCTCCTTCTTGTTAGTTAGTTTCCCTCAAATGAGGGAAAACTGCTTCACAAACAAGAGGTAAATTCTTTATATAATGAAGTATTTCAAGTATTACTTTGTGTCAGTTTGTTTTTAATCACTCCACCGGTGAAAAGAGCCCTTTTTTTTTTGCAATGTTTTCATTTTGGATCGAGATTCACGGTTCGGTGGTTTAAAGCGGCTTTTACCTTTGAGTAAATCGTTATTGGGCTCGATGCTGACCACTTGCGAATCAACCAGTGACTTTTTTCATGAGTTATCTGGGAAGGCGTTTTAAGTCTCCGGTCCTGGACATTGTCATCACGTAAGCGACTACTGTTGCTAACAGCCCCCGACTTTCGCCCAGCGCCGGCCTAGGGATACAACGAGTGGAGTGGTTGCCCTAGGCGTCATATAACTAGGAGCGCTATGAAACCAAACGCAAAAGACAATGTTCAGAAAAAATTTAAACTTTGATGTCGCTTTCAGAAAGACATAGAACACTGCTACGATACTTAAAGTTACTTAATTTAATTTAAGCTTAATATGTGTTGGATGTTTGCAATAAAAATTAATTTTGAAAAATTAGCAATTATTATTTACTTATCGTTAAGCCGAATTACAATTTCTAGAAGATTAGAGCATTGACTTAAGGGCACCGAATCTAGCTCCACCCCGATCAAAGCTAGGGCCAGCGCTGTTCGCACCCGACTAGCGTGAAGGGTTTTAAAGTATGAAGCCCTCCAATCCGTTATGTGATGACCCACGAAATATAGAATATCTTTGAGTTGCGACTCAACCGCCCACGCCTAAGGCGGGCTTGAGTCATTTAAACATAAAAATATTTCGAAGTCAACACATCGAACCCGGATAGAAATATTACAAGTGAACGCGCCTATCTAACGCACCACTCGCTCCAGTTCCCACAACCAGCTGGAGGTGCGTTCCGGCGAGGTGTTTCAATAAGCCGACGGCACGTGAACTCGTAAACTTGAGGTTTTACGTCCGGGCCGCTAGGCGGCGCGGGAGTCGACCGGTCCCGCATATTCTAAAAACCAATAAAAGAAGAGGGACAATTTTCTAGCTGCACCAGTTAAGGCGACGTCCTACGGCACGGCTGGGATGTTTATGTTAATGTTGCGGCTTTCGAAGACGGCGGCTATTTCGGGTTCGCTGGGAAATATTTATCTATTTAAAGACAGGAAAGAAAACTATATTTTGATGAATACTTATTCATTTATATAAATTTAATTCGTTTGGATGTGATAAAATTCTCGAGCGATTACAGCTTTAAAAGTTATACTCAGATTAAATTACCTACGCGTATTTAAAGTTTTTGTTATCATTAAAAATACTCATTTTTATAACACATTACGTATATTTATAGAGATATTATTTTTATTTATTTATTAAACATTATATTAAAACAAGATGTGTATAAGGTCGAATTTAGTACGACTTGAAACTTCAGTAATGCTTTAGTAAGTTTATGAACATAATTTATTACGTCCACTTTATTTGCTCCTAGTGCTAGGTGAAATAATTATTCATCATCGTTTAAGCACAAATATAAAATTGAATTTAGTCATTTAAAAAATGATATGTGACTTGAAGGATCAAAAATAACTACCAGTTCTATTTTTTTTCTATCATTGTATTAAATTTTCATATATCATTTCATCGTAATTTATGTGATATGAAAACTTAATAAATGCAAAAAAATTGAATTGGTCAATTGAAATAGTGATATACATCAATTCAATACTAGAAATAAAAATGAATTGTGTTTACATATTAGTTGACTACATAAAGTCACGAATTAATTTAGGTACACATGTTCAATAGGGTTCCTGAAAATATAAAAAAAATTAACCCTTGCACAAATTCAAAATCTTCATAGGGAAAATGTTTAAAAAAAAGGGTACTGTATAATGTGTGAACATTTAGACCTTCATATTCATGAATGTAACCAACTTGACTTCTTGCAGGTTTTTTATTTTTTTTATAGAAAACTATTTTATATTTGATCGTGTTGTGTATAATTTCGTTTAAAAAGAGTTTCTTGCGCGTTTTTCTCGAGAGATATCCACCTCGCTAATAAGTGCCTCACAAATTTTGTAAATTCTTAGCAGGTTCATAGTACGACGTACTTCAAGTTTTAAATTATAACCTATCAAATAAAGATATTTTGATTCTAAATCTGATTTTGTTGTTCATATCAGTCTGTTTATCTTTTTATATTAATTTCAAGTTGTTAAATATTTATATATATAAATAAGCGATATAATTAAATATTATCGCTATGAGCGCTTTAAAATTAAACAGTATCGTTCTCAAATCAGTATTGGATCGGTGCCGGTTCCAATTACGAAGACCGCCGATACGTAAAGGTCCGTGTTACACGAATTCCAAGTTACGGAACGTTTAAACGCTAATTAATAGTTCCGAGTATTTGATAATAGGCGCCCGCGACGCGCCCTATCTTTACATCTAGGGACAACACTATTATAAGGGCGGATTAATACGCGCAGTCGTTTGGGGGCCTATTTCACGTCATGAGACTGCCGATTCGTATTTGGGAACGAAATTATAGGAGCAGTTATTAAATGTAAAGTACTTAGATATTACACCGTGTAGCATTAGCTTTGATTACCAGATATATATACTGGTTGTATCAGAAATTGTATCAAAAATTGTATCAGAAGTTGTATCAAAAACAGCTGAGTACGTAAAAAGTCTTGTGTGTGCTAGATAATGTATAATGATCGAGCACAAGTATTTGTTCTCTGCAGTTATAATATCACAAGTACTCTAACGTCGTGCGCTCTGTCAAACGCTATCACTTCTGCTTGAATTGATCAACCTACCGCTGAGTAATCACTAAATGAACACAATGCGCGATGGTGGATTTAGTTCCGAGTGTTGCGGCGACTGCAGCGCCGTTCGGGCCAGCGACATACGCGCAACCGAGTAGTGGCTTATATATTCTAAATTGTGCTTTTAAAATAATGCCGTCAGCTACTAAACTGCCAAAGTGATAGGCCGTTTTGTCATAACGTATTTCGTTACATTTGATTTCTGCAAGTGACCGCCAACTGACCGAAATGAAAGGCGTTTCGCAGGCGTCAAAATAGATAGATTACGGTATATAAAAAAGCAAGAGAAGCATAGAAGAACAATCTTTTGTGATAGAAAATTCTATACGTATTTCTAAAGAATATTAGTTCCCCATTGATTAATATACATATTTTTATACGTTAATAAACTTAGGTCACCAGATATTTCGTATAGAGTTTGTTTTGTATTATATCATAGCCTGTGATTTACATTTAAGCTGTCGTTTCTTTTAAAGACTATATAATACAAATAATGATTTCAATAATTTATAATATTAAGGCTGTGTTTAAAGAATTTGTCTTTCAACCTGGAGGTGATGAGGTTGTTTTTGAACACTGGAATATTGATCAGTCTGTTTTTAATTTAACCCTCCGTACCTCAGATAGTACGTTGAGTTTTCTACCGAAAGTTGTCATCGCGCTGATGGTATCGATTGTTAACAGATCCCAATCAGCTCTTGCCCTGCGGAAACCTTACGTCTAAACCATTCAATCTGAAATAAAAAAACTTTTAGGAGACTGTGCACCAAACAGGAGGGCGATTGAAACCGCATGCACAAAATTTATAATGTTTCGTTTAGATAAGTTTTAGTGAGACATGTAGAAATCTTCTGCCATAATTTTAAAAGATGTGTATAATATGTTCTATCCGGGGCTACAATGATAAACGACCCCAAGAAGGAATATTCTAACTCATCTGTCAACGTACAACGTATAGTGGTGATATTTGAGACTCAAAACATACATTTTTTTATGAGTTATTAAAACGAGATTTTAAAAGATCCCATCAGACGATGAAAAGCCGGCCGAGTAAGATTTAAGTTAGGGCACCGTAATTAAATTCAGTATTGCTATTTTTCCCTTTAAAACTTTTGTATTGAATCGAATAAAATTTTTAAACTTAATTAAGACAATGTATGATAAACGCATCGTCTTAATAAAGCCTATTATAGAATAAATATTTTTAGCATTATTATTAATTAAACATTTTACATAAAATTATTGTTTCATAGTTGTTGAAAGATGTACAAAATTTTCCATTAGTGGGTTGTTTAAGATGAAAACTTTAAAATAATATTTTTGCTTATTTTGCAGCAACTGATTTTAATTTTGCAAAGAGACTTATTTCATATTGAAAAATTTGCTACTATAGTTTATTTAAACCTATAATTTCCAACGTTGTAATATATTGTTATTACAATAGAGGTTAAAACTATTAAAGTATAGGTATTTCTTGATACATATTTTGTGAAGTTTAGATATAAAAAAGTAAACCGTCGACATCAGTTTATTATTACCTCAATTTTTTAGGATTGGAGAGTTAATAATAAGAGGTTCTGAAATATATTCACGAATATTAAAGGATATCCAATGATGGTCCGTTGATAAAATAAGTATTATTTAATTAATGAAATTTTACCTGAATATTAAAGGTGTTTAAGAAAATGTTCTCCAGAAAGAATTGTAATGTGTTTTACATATCAATTTATTTGCAATCTGTGTAAAAATAAACAAATAGAAGCTGTGACGAATACACAGATAGGATAGAAGTAGGAAATGCGTTTCTTCTAACAAGAGGATTATATCAGAATATAATGTTCTTGTTAGTTTTGCTTGTTAAAAACTTTTTGTGTATCCATTTTTTCGTGATGGCATTTTCTGTCAACGTTAGAGCTAGTGTTTATTAGTTATTTCAACCTGCACAAGTGTTAGAGAAAGACAGAGATTACGGACGTGCCAGCTCAAAGATAGCATTTCCTACTTAGTCATTAGCCTATTACAAAAATGAAAGAGGTTCAATATGGCTCTTATTTAGTCAGTCAGTCAGGATCAGGCTCATGAACATAAATGCGTTTTCTAGGACACACACGGACAAAATTGTGGGCAATCGCTAGTGTTTAATTTTTGAATTGAAATGTTTTATCAAATATGTGTCGCGATTTAATTTGATTGCCATTTTATTTTATATAACATACATAATAAAAGTTGTCCAAGACCTGCAAGCTGAAAGAAAATGGTGGGAAGGCATAAAAATTCGATACGTCATGTTATAGACGTAGATTTATTTTTATTATCATTAATTATTTACAGTTACTGTGTTTTAACAACTTTATGTTTTTAGTTAATAACATATTGAATAAGCGAAAAACAATAACCGTTTTCGTAATTTTTCAAATCTCATTACAAGGTTGCTGTGTTAATTCACCTTAATTTTGGTATAGAATACAGACAACGTCTTGAGCTTTATTGCTCTAAATAAGAAGCTTTCATGCTGTTAAGTTGGACTTATAATTTGTGAAATTGTTCCAGTGATAATAAAAAAAAACGAAAGTTAGGTTATCGTAAGAAAGATGTTATAAAACAACACATTCCGGTTTTTCAGTCGCTTTGAAGTTGTGAAGGTATTTTGCGGTACATATTTTAAATGCGTGTTTTAAATGAATTATTAATTTGTGGAAATACAAGTTAATGATTATGTTTTAAATTTCACTCTTAATAAAAAAATCCGTGCCGTTTAAAAGGATTACTATAAATATTATGTTTCAGCCTTTAAAACATAAAAATTGTTGTCACTATTAAATACTTTTATTATAATGACAGGAGAATAAAAACAAATATAACATATTATTTATTTAATTTTATAATGTTTGTGTGTTTTAAATATGGGCACTGATATTTTTCATTTCGATTGGAATTGTACAAAAATGGCCTTTCAATATTATTGATTTTTTTTTCTAGAATACTGTCTCAGAACTTATAAAACGATTTAATGATTTACTGCAATAAATAATACATTTACGAGGAATTGATTTTCAAATGGAAATAACTGAAGGAAGATTTCAATTTGACGATGTATTTAGGGCAACATTACATTTTTCCTCGTTTGTTTGATATCAATTCAATTAACAATTCTTTATCAGGTATAAAGGTATTCAATTTTTTATCATATCGCAATAGCGACAGACAAACATGGACGACAAGGACAAAGTATGGAAGTGAATATAAATTTCGCGTCCTGTTTTCTCGTTCTCTGTGCGATCAATTCCAAACATATTGCAAACGCGACGCGTTAAAATAACTCGTTAAAATGAAAAAAAAAAACAAAAGGGCACATATTAATTGTCACCTTCGCGGCCCTTTGTGTCTCCTATAAATTAACGAACGGCTAAAAAACGAACGTAACGCCCCGTAAATCAACTTTTCGACCGAGAATTCCCCAGCCGGGTTTTTCATAATTATTCATTCGTAGAGCGAAAAGGGAGAAAGAATTTCTCGTATCCTTGGGGAGACCGCTGTGACCTTTCCTGGCGACAAATCATCCGAAATTGTGGAGACTAGAATGTAAGTGTTTTTTCTGAGTTCGACCTTTTACGTCAAAGAGTATACGAGTTCAGTAGGGAAAGTTCACGTTTCGAAAGCTGCCTACGACTACATTGTCCCTATGAGGCGCAATAAGGATTTTGTTTCTATCTTTTCTGTTACGTTTTTGAAACTTATAGACCTAAGAGGGATACTATGAATATTTAGTGTGAATTGCAATTGTAGAATTGTGGTAACATGCCAGGAAATGACGTGCGAGACACGAATTCCAGTCAACTCTAAAACAAGGAGCGATTTTAATATTTGTATTGTAATATAAAATATATTACAATATAAATTTTTAATATATTTTGTATTATATTTAATGGTGGACAAAAATGTAATTATGAAATCACAGTGATGGTTCGTCAGAATTTTAACGGCTTGTGTACTGTCTGTTCATTTGACCAGCGGATGAACTTTGGTCTAGCACTTTTATCTCACAGAAAGACCATACAATGTAGTTGAATATTAGTCAGATTATACAAGTACAAGAACACTGATAGCGTTTGACAGGCATTAGATTATCAATTCATTCAGCATGGTTTATTCATAGAAAACAAAACGTTAGTTTTAAAACACTTTTAAATATACACTGATTAGAATAGAATTTTTTATGTCCTTAGTAGTATCGAAACAGATTGCAAAGGATTTTTTTATAGCATGCCTAAGGCGATTCGAGCACACGAGTCACTAGAGATAGATGTTCACCGCAGCCCAGGTAAGAAATAGGATATCTGATGATGGGAGAGTGGGATAACGGTGGGGGGGAGTGCGACAATCAGAACTCTCACTCACTGGCCGAAACTCAACAGTGGAAGTTGTTACTTTACAGCAGGTTACAACAGGGTGTGTACCCTAAACAATTTTTAGACCCGGTACACTTAATGCATACACAGATTTTGTAAAATTTGCACCTAATATGACAAAGTGTTAGCCTATAGCTATGAAGATTTTAATTGCTACTGATTTTTAATTTCCTCAACGGTCCAATTCTTTACTCTTAGCGATTGGTATTGTTGAATAAATAAATGCATTTAACTTTAGAAAAGCTCATTGATTGGGATAGAATCCACGAACTTTGGTTAGAAAACTGAGTGCACGACGACTGATTCACCAGAGCTTAGGGTTGAATTTAATATAATTTTGAATCGGATGGTAGGTTTTTCTTATTCTAATAATAATTCCTCTTAAACCATATGTAATTGCTTCAACATTATGTTCCTCTCTATTTTTGTTTATCATAGTGTTTTAATGAAAACAAAAGTTCTGAATAAATATATCATCTATAAGAGATTTTGAAGTTAGATATAGTACAAAGGTTTCTCAGGAAATTGTATTGAAATAAATCGAGTAAGAAACAATGTAATTTACCGTGATTACTATCTTTTTTTCTATTCTATCTCTCATTGCATGATAAACGTTCTCTAAAGAAATTGTTTAAAAGTTAACATTTTGTTAAACCACTTCCATGCGTTTCAACTGTTTGTAACAACTAAAATACGACAAAATAAATTACAATTGCAAAATGTCCATTATTTGACGAAACTGGTAATTACCACTAGTGCAGATTATGGTAATATTTTTGGCACTTTAATGAATACATATGCGTGATTAGCTTAGATTTGTTGTATTAGTTTTCTTAATAGCCTGACTGCCGAAACTTGCTTTCCCACAATCTTCATTTTCGTCGAAGTGTTACGAGAGTATAAGTTCTGATACGAGGCTTTAGGGGTCGTATTCACAAACATCACTCAAATGATGCACCATCTCAAGAAGTAACACGGGAGCGAGACGGTTGTCATTTTCCATAACAAAACACTATAACTGTTTGCTCTTTCCATTCTCAAGATGGTACTCCGCACTTAAGTATGCTTTATTAATAAGACCTAGGACTCTAAGTCCGCGACGTGGGTGTGGGTTAAGGGGCTGCTAAGTATCGTCGTCGCTGATGGGATTTTGATTTCCGGAACCGACCGTAAAGTGCGACTGCTAGCTCTAGGCTTCAAAAGGCCGCTCTAGGTGGCAAATCGTGCATTCTGTTTTATGCCAAGAATTAATTGGTTATTTCGTCTCTGGTTAGCGTCGAACCCGTCCTAATTTGTGTGTTTAATCTATACCCAGCGATGAGTTCAAATAACTATCGAATTTGAGAGTGCATCGACGTTACCATTTCTGGATTCCCCATATTGGGAAATTGTCTTTAATAGAAAAGGTGAACCTCTGGGTCAAGGACTCTAATCGCACAAGTTCATCAGAACAAACCAAATTGCTAGCTTCTAAATGTAGATGTTGTAAAAAGAAAATAACAATTTTAAAGCAGATTGATAAATAGAATCTATATTACTCGATCTAACAGAAGTATGGTAATCAGGCAATATATTATTTCTTATATTATTTCACGATTTTTAAGAATGACTTATGACAGACAGACAAGAGATATAAGTGATCTTATATGAATTACGTTTATTTTCCCTAGAGAATGCTCAAAAATAACCTGTAAAGAGCGAGTAAAAACTCTAGCCTTCAAGTGTCCGCTCTAGAGAGTGAATGGTACATTTTGTTTTAAGCCAAGAATTAATTAGTCTCTGTGGTTAGTGTCCAATCTGTCATAATTTCTGATACGAAAGCGATGCCTTTTTAGTCAGTGTACTATCACCACTCTTATTTAAGAAACCAGATGAATGTGTATAATATTAAATTCACTAAGGCGCTCACATCGCATGGCGATACGTCTCTAATTCTTCGTATTACTAGTGTACTGTGCAACAGTAGTTATTAGGTTATATTAATAGTTGTTATAAATAATCAACAATGATTATCAATAATATACATATCGTAAAACAACAAGGAGATGATTCAAACAACTACGCCCGGAAAATATTAGAAATTAGTTTCAAAGATTGAAAATGAAGTTTATTAAATTACTACATGTGGCTTTTCTGTTCTATATCTCTCGGGAAATTTTGTGTATATGGAAAGCGTATTAAATTACTAATTTTAAATATTTAATATGTTTTCTTTAATAGACGACTATTTAATTGAATATGTATTTTATGTGTTTTCATCAATAGTAATGTCCCTACTACATTTTTTGTGCGTGTAATCTATGAAAAACGTGAAGTCTTTCGCATAAGAAACATGAATTATTATATTGCTTTTTCTGGAACAAAAGGCCAGTTCGGTCATTTTACTATTACATCGTGATAAGAGCCGCTTTACATGCTCGACTATGCCGCAGGCTTTCATATAATTCTGTTACATTTTTGGACAACGGGCGTGTCAGTTTTTAGGGTGATAGGGGTCGAGCGATCAAAAAGCGCACACGCAAATCGACTGATCCGTTTATGAAGCCCTGAATATTTATTAAGCCATCGGTCCCGGACGTATAACCCGGGCACGAAGGTCATAGACATTTTCCGATCTATATCGGATCATCGTGAACGGCTGAAGACGGACCAGGCTTCTCAATCGCAAATAAACAGCAGCAAGACGTCCTCTATAGTGCTTTGACAAAAACGCGTTGTCCATTTTTTATCATTTCGTGATCAACTCGATGAATATCCCTGAGTAAAGATCGTCTTTGTATCAGTTCATATCAGGGTTTGATATAAGTGTTGAAGGCCTTCTATATTATAAGGACACGTGAATGACGTGTATTTTAATACGGTAAGTAGAATTGTGTGTGGATTTCACTAGTTCAAGCTCAAACATCAAGAATTTATCATGTTTTATAATCGTTATATTCATAAATATTCCGGTTTGGTTGCCTGTCAGTACAGTTATGTTATCAACAAGTGTTTGATTCACGCTTTTACAACTTTTAAATGCGCATAAATATATCTAATTAAAACAAAGATATACTTCGAATTTATTATTGTCAGTTTAGACGTAGGAGTTTGGTTTGATTTTCATGCAAAATCGAAATATAATATTTTACAAACGGAAATATTATAATTCGTCAATTGATAATTGTTTTGTCAAATTTACGTAAGTTGTGAAATTTATTTTTGATAGAGTTATCTATAATTTTGATATTTAAAGCGTATGTTTTTGTACAATTAATAATATAACAAATAGTAAATAAACAATGTTTAGAAGGCCTTGGAATTTCAGGTCACTTTGTTTGGATGATTTCTATTCCTACGTGAGAATCATAAATTTCATGAAAACAATAATATCAGCAGTTATGTAAGATAATAGAGATACATAAAAGATCTTGAAAAATGTATATACAAAAATATTTCAATTAATATAAAATAACATAACACAATTAATCAATGTCCTTAAGTAAATTATAAACCCCACATGCCGTATTTGGTGGCAATGCATTTACGTATTATATCAAGCCTATATTATATGTATTAAATCTAGAGGAAGTATTAAAAAAAAAAAAACAGGTATATCTAGGTGCATGATGACTTTGGTGTCTGCTACGTCGTTACGCTTTCAAAACCTATTCATGATTTAAATTTAACTATTTATTTGACATGATTTCTGTCTAGAAGGCGAAGCATAGAAAGAAAACAAAAATGATTAAAAAATATTTATAAGTAAGATTTTGGACTCAGTCCTGTGTCAAAAAGCTGCATTTTATGGGCACTTGTGATCTTTTTTCTTGCCACAGGTTGAGAATCACCAGTTATATAATGTTTATTTCCCTTTCGATATATGATCGATGACCTCTTTAGTAGTAATTTTTAGGCTTATCCGGGCACCGAAGGAAAATTCGATAAAGTAAAATATTTATTCCAAACACCGTATGAAAATACAATATTTTAATGTTTAAATTATCATATATATTTAACGCGTTGTTCGGTTTGGATTTACTTTGAGGCATTCGATGCAGACCTTAAGAAGTTATTTCGACAAAATACATTTATGAGAACTTTCCGTTAACCATATTTCTCAAATGAATCTATTTTGATGTAGTTTGCGTCGACCTACATTTCCTAAGCAGAACAGTTGGTTAGATTTTTAGAAACTTCTTTATGACATCATTTTTCGAAAAATGATTTACTATTTACGACTTCACAGAAATTGGTTGAATAAAGATAAATTAGACAAAGTTTATACAAAAGGTTTTTATTATCATAGACTTGGATACAAAAATAATACAATTATTTCACCTTTCTGCTACTAAGATTATAGCATTTCATTAATTATAATAGAATTATTACTATTATTGTTATCGTTATTATGTATTTTTGTAATTAATGGCTTAACTCACTGATATTTACGATCAAAACTAAGGTTAACCTGAAATAACCTTAAATAAATACCGTAATCCACACCCACGTGTTGAATGTATCAGAAAAAGTTTTAATTACTTACTTCTGTTAGAAATCCACTGGAATTAGAATAAATATCTTTTATTCTTTTGCCAATCTTTATAAATTTTTTTTCGCTAATCACTTAATTGAAATATTATTTTCACGTCACTACTGAGTTTCAGAAATAGAAATGTTCACAGTTTCATGTAGGAGACTTGGTAATGGTATATGTACCTAGAAGGGTGATAGGTAAAACTTTTCAATTAATGCGATGTTATAAAGGGCCATATAGAATTTGTAGGAAAATTATCGAACGCTACATATAAAATCGAGTCACTCAATGAAAGAATGTGAGATATAGTTCATGTATGTCAGTTGAAAAGGTTTCAACAGATAATAGGAAAATGTAATATATACAAACTGTAAATAGATCTAGGGTGTTGACAGAAAGTATATGTGACAGGTGGCCTTAGTAACAATTATGTTTATGCCACGATGACATTAATAACATTAAATAAATATGGCGCGCAACGGAAAAACGTTACATTGCTATAAAATTTCTCCCATACGCCGATAAAGAAGTTTCACTTCAATAACTGCTTTTGAAGGTTAATCAATTTTCATTGCGGGAAGTGAAAAGGAACATAGCACCGATTGAGCACGGTTCTCGGGTACAACTCCCTGGCTGGTCTGATGGGTGATGGAATTCCAGATCTTTGAAGATTCTGATGAGCCTTCACCGACATGCAAATGTTCTTTATAATGTTCTTTTTCGTCGTCAAACAAGGTGATACTTTCACCTTGCATAGGCATCGAAAGCGACAGTGGCCGATAAGTCGGGGCACTGTTTCCGAAACCTCGAAATGTATCGAGTTCGAGGCCTTTTAGCTTAAGTGGACCAGGTTAAGTCGTCGGTGTTGGACTTCGTCAGCGCATCGGTCACACCGGCCGTTCCTGGCCCTTCGCACCGAGGGTAGCCGGCGTGAAGGGTCATGCTTTTCGATCGGTAATAAGCGAGAAAGTGCGAGCGTATGTACGTATAATAACATGCATTGTAAGAAAAGGCAGCGAGTTAAATCTGTTTCTAATAAGGTAATATCTTGCATTAGCTGTTTGACGAAACAACAAATGTTCTTAATAGATGTACTTGCATATTATATAAAAAAAATTGAAACCTCCATATTAAATTGAGAATCATTGGTCTGTGAAACCAACTTACGCATTTGTCTATTAATAACTTTCTCATGAATACCCTACAACCTAACACACACACACACACACACACACATACGTATGACGCGCGCGGTCGGTCGCAGTGTCAAGTGACGTATATGTTAAACTGCGTTCCCTTGGCACGACCCTTTTTAATTTGCGTCGTCCCTTATGCAGATATATATAAGGCGCTTCTTGTTTTCGCAGCGAATGTGTGTGAGTGTATTTTGGCGGTAAACATTTTTCGTCTGTTTCGGGACTAATTGAGTGCTCTCAGTTAAATCGATTGAATACACGTAAGCAATATGTATTGTGTGTGCATTCTCTTTTGGACGAATATGATAACTTGTTTACTTTAAATTAGATTTCTATGTATATTAATCGTATTTCATGAATTTAGTTTCATTAATTATTGACATGAAATGTGACGTAATTTTCGAGGGTGAGAAGTCGTTCCGGGCTAAATTCTGCGATCGAGTTTGAAATATTTATTGGTATGGAAACGGAATGTAGTAATTTGGCGTCATAGATGTATAGAAAAAGGAAGATACACAGTCGCTTACTATTGCAAAGATGAAAAATGGCACTAAGTAGACGTGATGTCTCTGTCTTACACTTTACAATACCATTTTGCAATGCCAAAGATGTAAAATATAGATGAAAATATACATAAAAAAACTTGATAATTTCTAAAGTGTATAGATTTTAGTAATATAAAACTTTCTTATTATTCGTATGATAAAATGAAGTGACAATGCATTATAGATTAACTTACTTTTACTGAAAATAATACTTATATAATTTGATAAATAACAAATTCAAATATAATAAAAATATTTTTTTTTAGAATCGGTTTAAGCTATTGTACGATATTCCTTTAGAGATGATTTTAATATCTGTATATACATAAAGAAAATAATAAAAAAAAATAAAAAAAGCAGTTCTATTAATATAAGAACAGAGTCTGTATTGTTCGGCGACCGAATAAGGGGAATATACAATAAATACGAGACCGCCGTTACTTCGGTCTATTGCTTACAAGTCGCTTTATGCCTCAGCTTTATATGCTACTTTAAATGAAGAAATACGAAGTTCTCTATCGAATGCTCATTATAGGACATAATTGAGCACTTACTATAAACATCCTACACTTGGCGTATGGAGAATAAGAAATACCATCATTTTTCATGGCTTTTTGGAATATTATTTTTGTATTTTGACAGAACACTTCGACGTCGTAACGGAAGGCGCGACGATACTACACTGAATTCAACGAGAGTGCTAAACTGCCTGTTTAAAGCACTCATTTACCGCGGCCGTTTTTGAGCGCGGCACTGTGCATCCTCTTTTAAACGGTTTTATTTAGCTCACCCCGTTTGTTTTATTATTTATTCTTGTGTCAAATTTAGTAATTCAAATTTCAGCCTCTTCCTGTCAACCGATTAATCTGAAATTTTGTATACACTTTGGATTTTGGTGACAATACAATTATGTTTAATCATTATCATTATAAATTCAAGATGGCCGCCGCTACAAATGGCGGATAATTTATTTTATTATTAATCCCATCAATATGGGTATCAAATGAAAGGGCTCAACAAGCAGAATACAATATACTATAAAATTGAAATCCAAGATGGCGGCCGCTACAAAATGGCGGATAACGTAGGTTTATCAATCCCATCAATATGGGTATCAAATGAAAGGGCTCAACAAGCAGAATACAATATACTATAAAATTGAAATCCAAGATGGCGGCCGCTACAAAATGGCGGATAACGTAGGTTTTATCAATCCCATCAATATGGGTATCAAATGAAAGTGCTCAACCAGTAGAATACAATGTACTATATAAAATTCAAATCCAAGATGGCAGCCTCTACAAATGGCGGATAACAGGTTTTATCAATCCCATCAACATGGGTATCAAATGAAAGGTCTCAACAAGTAGGAATACAATTTACTATGCAAAATTGAAATCTAAGATGGCCGCCGCCAAAATGGCTGATAACAATTTTATCAATCCCACCAATATGGGTATCAAATAAAAGGGCTTGACAAGAAAGAATACAGTGCACTATACAACCTTAATATTTAAGATGGGCGCAGCCACTAAATGGCGTATAATAATAAGATTTAAATAACAGGTATGTCACCACTGTCCGGAAACTATTTGAATAATGAGGCAACAATGGCATCAGACAGAATTTTTGATTGTCGACGAGATTTCCATGGTGTCTTATCAAATGTTATGCATGATGGACGCTCGATTAAGGCAAATTAAGAACTGTGAAAATGAGTTTTTTGGAGGAGTAAACGTATTACTTTTCGGTGATCTTTTATAACTGCCTCCTATAAAACGATCAGGAACACCTGTTTTCAAACAGCCAGAACATCTCCAACCAGCTACACATCTCTGGCGTTTATTCACGCTGTGTGAATTAACTGAAAAATATGCGTCAGCAAGGTGACCAGACTTTATTGATATTTTGAATGCTTTGAGAGTCGGTGAGCTAACAACCCAACATTTTAGTATTTTAATGGGAAGACTTCTTCAAGACACGAGTGATGAGTTTGCAATAGACAAAGCGTTAAGGGTATACCCACAAATCAACAAGTTAACGACCACAACTCTGCTGTATTGAATTTGTACAGAAATAATGGTGCTCGCATTTACAAAATAAAAGCGCAGGATCAGCTAGTACACACGAAATGCAGACAATGTGGATATAGCTACTATAATACCAGCTGATATCAACAAAACTGGGGTTTACCAGCGGAACTGGAAATATTTGTGCGGGCAAAGTCATGCTACGGTCCAATATTGACGTTTCAAAGGGATTAGTAAATGGCGCTATAGGCTACATCAACGAAATCGTTTGGCCTCAATTTCGTCGAACTCAGATGTATGCAACAGATGTACCTTCCGTCCGAATTGATTTCGCAGAGACGGAGTACATCTTATACCCAACCATACAGTTTCCAGCTAAGTACAATTACGGGACGGCTGAAAGAAGAATGTTGCCTTTAATACTATCATGGGCTTCTACAATACATAAAATGCAGGGCTGCACTGTGGATCACGCAGTCGTATACTTAGGTGCAAACTGTTTGAAGAAGGTCAAGCCTACGTGGCTCTTAGTAGAGTAAGATCTTTGCAGGGACTACGTATAGAGAAGTTGGACTGCAATAAACTAACGGGCAAAACCTTGCAATAATGAAGCACTAAATGAATTAAACAGAATGCGAAATAAAACTAAAAACTAGAAAATAAAATAGGTAAAAACTTTTAAGTTAAACGGTTTTATGTTAAACATACATTGCAATGTTTAAGATAAATGTACTAAAACCAAAAATAATAAAATAGATACAGTCGTGGGAATTATAAACATATGCATAGACTAGACTAAAATAAAACCGTGGGGCACGTCAATTGTCTACAAATTATCGACTTAATGTGCGATAGAAGAATCGTTTAATTCGTCGTTAGGCAGTTGGCCCGCAGACGGTGAGAATTACTTACTATTTTCTTGCTCATGGAAATTCCAATAGTTATACACTCCATGTAAATAAAGAGATGTTTCAACTAGTTTATCGTTGGACATTCACACTGCTGGCTGGCGAGGAATCGTTTCACTGCTCGTAGTTTGTCTTTAATCGACAAAATATATGATAAAAGTACTACTCGCTCACCACTATGAAACCCTAAAACTCGCTTATAATCGAGCTTGTTAGCTTGTTTCCACATTCTAGCCCTACTTATCACACGTCCATCGTTGTCGGTTGAACAACTGCCTAATTATAGTGTAACATTACAAAACAAACATTTTAATCAACGATTGTAGACAATTGACGTGCCCCACAGTTTTATTTTAGTCTAGTCTATGCATATGTTTATAATTCACGACTGTATCTATTTTATTATTTTTGGTTTTAGTACATTTATCTTAAACATTGCAATGTATGTTTAACATAAAACCGTTTAACTTAAAAGTTTTTACTATTTATAGATCAACGTTTGGTCACGCCTAGATACTTCTGGCTGCATAAATTATTAACTGTGAAAATGCCCATGATCAGTTTAATTAACCATTGTTTAATTTATTTTAAATTCATAAAGAATACACAAATCTGCCATAAAATCGGCAGTTCTTAAGTTCTTCAATTAAGTAGGGTGTTTTTTTCGTGAAATAATGTCAAATGACTGAAATGTATTTAAGGTTTCCATGGAACTAAATTGTACCTTTGAATTTACTTTTTATGTTATCAATAAAAAACTCCGTTGAAAATAACATTTACAAAACTGTACAAAGAACTATCATTTTATAAAAATGAAAGAATGTATAACAAACATGTTTTGAAACAACTATGGGTAGTATTTGGAAGTTATTTCTTTTAATAATGAAAAATGCAAAAACATGGATTACACTGTCTTTTGTGTCTGTTCGCTGCCGAGTAGTTAATACTTCAAACTGGCTATTTCATTTAAACTAATAAATATATACGTGTTGTTGATTTTCTTGACTATAAAAGTTACTTCAAGACGCGAAAGTTATTTCGAATTCTTATACATAAAAGGACTCTTAAGTCTAACTATATCTTACTCCCTTTTGACGTGACAACGTCTTAAATTAGGTTGCGGCTGGGAGTCACTTTGAAAAAGTGTAACGCTCGGTAACGTAACGATGAGTCGAACGAGAGAGAGGCCCGTCTGCACATTGCGTCTCTCTCCACTCAACTATGATCGGTCTGCCGCGCATGCACTAGAGAATTGTACATAGCTTGCAAATGTATTGCAAGTTATTGTATGTATATTATATAAATACGTATGTATGTGTAAAGGTAAAAATAAAATTTTGTTAATATGAAATTCAGTGCGAGATTCTTTTATAAATTAATGTTTTAAATATAATTCTTTGTATAAATAAATGTTTTAAATTGTTACTATTATTTCATCCTTCTTCCTACTATACGAATGAATATTCACATTAAAAATGATTTACCATTCAAAGTCGTTGTCGTAAAACTTTCGCCCGTATACCGACTTTACAGGCAATAAATTTTTTTTTTCGCTTTTTTATTCCCTGTTTTATATTCTCTCCTCTGTTTACATTCAATAGCAATTTCGATAATCATCATAATCGATACAGAATTCTGTAAATTGTTCGACCCTTCAATCGTATTCCCGTTGTCAAATATTAGTTATTTCATGGTTTTTTTTCTATAAAAAGCTTCAGCTAGCGGTCTATAATATAGCAGTGATGGTTGAGTGGTCAAGAGTATTCGCGTAAAAGCCTTCGTACTAATCGACGTTGTGTTCGTATTCTGACTATTGATCGATTGATCGATGTATCTTAAACATAATTTTAAATTACTCGCTTCGTGCTTCTAAGAGAATAATAAGGTATTCGTTAGGCTAATTGGAGGAGGCCTTTGCCAGTTCGCAAACAGATCTTCAGAAAATCACCAAAAAACAAATTTTTAGTAACGTATAAGAAAATTTTCACATTTCGTTTTTACATTTAGTTTAAATATTTATACTTTCCATAATTTGTTATTAAGTTAATGATGATCTGAATAAAGGCTATTATTATTATATCGTCAGGCTAAAGTTACCTACGTTAGGGTCAGAAAGACTCAAGGTCCTCAGTGTGAAATACAAAAAGTGGGGGGGTGTGCTTCAGTGGTAGGGGTGATCAAAGTACAAATACGGCGAAGCAGACGGTAATCTGTTAATGATTACATACCACGATTCTAAGAGAACGTTTCTAATGACAGCTTAAAACATTTGCATACCGATTTTGTTTCATAAGCTGTGTCAAAAATTTAAACTGCGTCTTTTATCGAGTAAATAGAATAAAAAAAATGTGTGTAGATTTGAAGGTGATGGCTGATCGTCTATCGTTCTAAATAAAATATATTCCAGAAGGACACAATTTCTCAACACTAATTTGAGATGGTGTTTGAAAATCGTATTCTTCTGCAAGGCTTCACGCAATTTTTTTATAAATATACATACTTTTTCACAAAAAAAAACGATAATATTTTCTTTTTCTATATAAATGTAAAACAAATAATAATGAACTTTTGATATTATGTGACTTTAAAAATTGCAAACATTTACAGATTTAGCTGGATATACAATGATAAATAAATACGATGTAACCCATAACATATACCTATTATTTGTAGTTGCCATACAAGACAAAAATCTATTCTTATCGTAATATGTACGTGTTTCATATAATTTTAAAAGGTTTCAGATATATTTGGATCTTATTGCATTTTCTCAATCTCCAATATCGTGTGTCGGTGTATTTATATTTAGATACGAGATGCATATAAAAACATACAAGTGTAAGTACATTCAAGGCGTCTGGCGCCCAAGTCACCAGGGGTGAGCTGACATTTGATAGAGGTCAGGCGAGAAGGGTTGTTCGCACCCTTATTTTAACTGAGGCCATACAACTAAAATTGCTTTGTCTCGCGCGCTGGGAGGGGATGTTTTCCGTGCGTTTGTGATTTTAGTTAAAAGTCTTCGTGCAAAGTTCATCTATTGACGAAACGTAATAATCCATATCGGTTTTGGAGATCGTGGAAAATGGTAATTGGTTGAGCTTTTAAAGTGTAGTAATAAATAAATTGATAATTGAATAGACGTTGAAGTCTACTGTATTTTACGTTCTATTTTCTGTCGTCTATTGGAGTTAAAGGTACATTAAACTGTATTTAAAGTAATTTGCAAATATTTTACTTATTTCCTTTTCAACTCAAGACCGAGTGATATGGAATAGGACTTATTTCGAACAAATTATAAAAATAATTAGTATACAAACATATTTGTAAGTAGCGATCTGTATAATTCTGTATTCTATATAATATCCAGGTATTCCGTATATTGTCTAAAACGGTCAGACGTTGTATAAAATTCTATTAATTTCAAACTTTATCTACCCACTTTGCTATTACAATATTTGTTGTACGTTTAAATAGCAAAGTGTTTAATTAATTTACAATCTATGGGAATAGGCCTCTGATGTGTCAAATGAAGTTGCAAACAGAATTCAATACTAAAAAGGGTTTAAGACTCAAGGAGAAAATTCTGTGAATAAAGTGTCAAAATAGGTCATAATGTAAGAACCAAAAAATACATTTTCATTAAAACACTGATGTTAAATATTACTTTATCATAAATAAAATATAAACAAAATAATAAATAATTAATAACCAGCATGCTTCTTTGTTTATAGATTGGTATTTAATTAAAGCAAGCAAACTAACTAATAATAAACAATAGACACTTTTAGTATAGCTGATTTTCAAGAACTGAAAGATGTTTTATTTGTCCTTCATTTCATACTTTAACTTGTAGAATTCCTAAGTATCATAATTGTTACCTACGCAAACTATGTAATGATTAATGATAGATAAAATATTTTATACATCGACTAGACGAGTCCGGTATTATAATCAATAACTGTATATTTTATGCAATAACTGAATTACATATTTAGCCAGTAACGTATTCAATTATCCTTCAGACAGAAAGCTACAGTGAGCCAGTTACTATTTTACACATCTTGCAAGAACAAAACTCTCAAAATATTTAACGACTCAATTTTTTCCGTAAAAAAGGTAGAAAATAAACGAAAAACATTTTCGTTTATTTTAAATTTTCCCTTATTGTGTAAAATTTACTATTAGTATATTAATTCATAAAAAGTTATAAAAAAATTACAGAAATTTGCTATTTACATATTATTTGACAAAACATCACAAAAAATATTTTTTGCGTTATTAGCTGGCAAGAACACCAAAATAATTTATTTTTTAGTAGATTTTTGAAAGCGGTTTTTAATTTTACTTAGGGTTCAGGAAAAAATCTCAATTATTTCCTGTTTTTCATTTTGTTTAATACCCTTATGTTTTACAATTACTTTTGTAGAATTTCGTTAACTTTTTAACATGACGTATATTATACCTTCAAGGTTTATATCTTTGAAGAGAATTAAAAATAACAATAAACACCGATCCTCAACTAATAATTAACAAATACAAGTATTAGCAAAATAAATAAAACGCCAATTAGTGAGAACGGTTGCGTAATTTCTATTTTAACTCGTGACATGGTGATTCCATAAATTTGTTACGGTATCCACAAACGGTATTTATTCACTCTTAAAAAGATTTATTTCATTTACTAAAACAAATTAAGAACTCTCAACGATCAATCATTTTAGAGACTGACCGAATAATTCCAAGTATTTCATGTCAACTTCATTGATAAAATTTTTAAAGTTTCCAAAATCTAAAAGCGTTCGGATTGGGCGTTACTCTGATATGTACAAAATGTCGAAGAGCTGATAGGCCGCTAGCACTTTTCATTTGAAACATTTGAGGCTGTGTTTAAGACTGCCTTACATCGCAATTACTATTTTAAAAATATTTTGAATCCGGCCTGAATTTTGTACATTTTTTATTAAATCGAAGGAATATCCAAAGAATAACAGAGAAAATGTTAGTAAGTTTATTATTTGCAAGAAACAATATTTTGTTTATAAGAAAAACCGAGTGAAGAGTGTATTTCAATTAGTTCGTTTCAAAATTCATACGAACAGTTGGTCAACTAACTGTCGATCGCAAATGAAATTAAATAATTATTCATATATTTTATTCAATACAAAATATTTAAATGACCAATCAAGCTTTGTATATGAATGCATTGTAGCTTAAATTCCAGCTCCGGAGGCCTGAATGATCATTGTTTGCTCGTGTTTACGAGCACGTGTCCAAGGAGCAAAAATTCGCCGAATCGAGATTTTGGATTCCCCGACTCTTTATCAGTTATAGGAACCGGCGAGGCCACCGCAGTGACGCGGCGTGTGTTCGTGTTGAGATCTACTAGGGAGATGTACTTGGTTCATAATTGAATAGCAAGCTTTTACAATTATTTCAAAGTCAAATAGTTCTTTTGCATGACATCTGTGAAAGAATTACCATAAGTTCAGAGAGAATAAAAAATTAGGTTAGATATTTAGTTAGTCTATGCATATTAAAAAATTAACGGCTCTCTGTTTATTTGTCTGTTGGTTTATGTATTTTTTATGCAAGTTTCACTTATCCGATTTAAATATTTTCTTTTTAATTCATAACTGCTTCATTGTCCAAGATACAATTTGTTATATAAGGTAACGTACGAAATAACCAGCCACAGTAATGGTGAATCAAATTGGGAAAAATGGCGTTTTATGACGTTTAAATGGGTTACGGTGTGTAAGCCGTAAGAGATATATATCAAATTAATGTACGACACAATTGTAGATCATTAAAAGATCTACAAAAAATCTGTAATTCTATATGTCCATCTTTTGAGTACTCATAATAGGCATTTGTCTGTGTTTGAAATAACATTCAGTGGGAGATTCGCGCGCTACTTTATTAAAAAAAAAAAACTAAGTAATATTTCTGTAGTCCACGCGAGTGGATCCGCAGGCACAGCTAGTCATATAGGATATCGTTATTATTTTATATTTTTGAATCCTGTGACCGTTCAAAAGATTTATTTACTTAAAAAGTGAAGGTGTAGGATTACAGCGCACGCGCATAAACATAAAGTTTTAGGTATTAAGGAAGTTTGCTTAGATAAAAGAAAATAGTACGAAATTCTAAGGCAAATCGTAAAAATATAAATTATTCAAGAACTAATGCATTAAAAATCACAATCTGTTTTCGTATAATACAATTTGTGTAATGAAAAAAGCGCGCTGTATAATTCAATATGAATAACAGTTTTTTTAGTAAAATATTCATTTACGCTTTGACGTTCAAAAAGTGTTAGGTTACTTTAATGTATTTGGAAGAATTAACATATTTCGTTTTTCTTACTTACTTATTATATATTTTCTTGTTAGGACGAGGTTTGATATTCGAAAGGGAAATTGAGAAAAACAGCGAGACAAAGAGAGAGAGGGATTGAAATTGGTTATTTATTATGTGCACATATAAACTACTAGCTTTTGCCCGCAGCTCCGCCCGCGTGGACTACGAAATTTAGACCGTTTTAGAAGCGTTCGTGGCGTTTATTCATATTTTTCCCACACGATCATTTTAAATGACCTCTCTATTATTTATAGATTAAACTGTATATCTGGTTCTACACAACCAACAATTTCATAACAATCAGTTAAACGATACGGAAGTCGGTACATTGCAGCGCCACCTGGCGGTGAGTTACGTCAATGGGGATAGCATAATCATTTTTTCCGTAAAAAAAAATATGTACATAATGATTTTCATGATAATCGGTTGAAGGAAGGAAAAGTCGATACATCAGAGCTCCGCCTGGTGGCGAGTTACGTCAATGGGGATAGCATAAAAACCTTCTCCGTGAAAAAATACATATACATACCAATTTTCATAATGATCGGTCAAATAGTTTCTGAATCTATCGATTTCATAATATACACATCCTTCTTTATATATATAGATGTTATGCCAGATAGCTTGACTCGGCGCAATACTGCAGTGGGTAATGCAGCGCTGGTATTTACTTAAATCCTGTATTAGGCTCTACTTAGTGTATGTCGGAACAAAGTGCATTATGCAAATATCTAGTAGAAATAATGAAGTAACGATATATAATAGAATAGTGACATATAACCTTTACGTATTTAAATTTGTGTGTGTTTTTTTCTATAATAAAATATTAAATATCTTTTTGCGTTTGATAGCTCATTTACAAGGAGAGTTTAATAAAAAGTTAGAATGAGTATATAGCCAGTAACTTTTATTAAATGTTATTTTAGTTTTAGACTCAGTCGCCTTTTAGCATAGCACATTTGGCATTTTTGTTTTTTGATCCTAAAATTCCTTCCTCAAAAAATTATTCATTCTGAGCACATCCCTACATCCTGAGCACCTAAAAAATCATGTACCGCAGCCACTACTTTTTCATCATCTTCATATCTCTGTCCATTCAGTTACTCCTTCAACCTTGTCAATAGATATAAATCACTAGGGGCAAGGTCTGGTGAATACAGAGGACGCTCAGGTATTTCGAAGCCTGCTTCGAATGGCAGCCCTAGCAATGGCGAACCTGTGAGTCAAGGCCTCATCTTGATGGAAAAAAATAATTTTCGCCAGTTTGCCTTTTATTTATAATTTCATTGCTTAATTTTTTCATTTGTTTAATTTAATTTGTTTATTTTATTTGTTTTATTTAACAGCGACTCTACGGTCGAGACATTCTATCACGACCACCCTTTTGCCAGCCCACAAAAGAGAACCCATGAACTTTCCAGCAGAACGACTTATCTCAGATTCCTAAGGAGTTCGAGATGATTATCTTTTCTATGTTTTAGACTTTTATTTTGTTTCTGGATCGTAATGGTGAAACCACGTTTCATCCATGATAGTAAATCGAGGAAAAAACTATCGGAACCCTGTTGTAACAATTCCAAAGCGGTTTCAGAAATATTCAGCTTAGTCTTCATTTCATCGGCTATAAAACCTATCGTGACACGACGATCTGCTAAAACAATTTTTTCGACTTTTTTTACCATTTCTTCGGTCACTACCGTCCTAAAGCGACCCGAGTACACGAGCGAGAGTCAACTTAAGTTCGGCACTCCACCGGGCGACTGTAGAATATGGTAGAGCATTTGTTTCTGAAGCATCCTGTAAGTCTTGATTAACTAGATCCGTAGTGAAATTTTTAAAGCAAACGTACTTAATAATCGCGAGTGTTTCAATGTCTTCCATTTTCAACAAAACCCTAAAACAGACCGCAAACAAGGGATTTCCATTTTTTAAAAACAAAAGATATTTATTTTCCTTTTTAAAGTTAATCAATATTCCAGCTAATCAATTACCAGACGGTATTTACTTTTTTTGGTCCAAGGAGTTGGTATATCATTCACACTTTATAGTGAATGTTCCTCGTATTCTTAGTACGAGAAACTTTAATTTTTTAAATTTAACTATTTTAAATTTAATTAATACTTAATAAAACTATTTTTAAAGTTTATAAGGTATACGAATAGTCATTTTTTGTTTTAATGCGCTATTCAATCATTAATATTATAAGCTACTTTATGATCTTCTATATATGCATACATGAGATAATGCATATGGGATAGCTTAATCATTAAATGTATGACGTCACAACTCGAGGTTTGGCATCGAGTTTTTATCTAGATGAAGATCACGATCGAGACTGTTTATTCGCGCATGCGCAGTTGCGGGCAAAAGCTAGTGACTTACAAACGCTTATCGCACGTCCGCCGAGTGCAAAATACTTCAGCTATAACACACATATAGTGCACGCAAACACCTGCAATCTTACGCCGGCCGCGACATCGGTCCTTCTCGGAAGCGCGCTCGCGTGTCGGCGGGTGGTGACGAGGTTGCGCGCGTTGCGATAACATGTGGTCGCATTACGACACTGTTTATAGAAAGGTGACGCAAACACTTCGCCGGTAAGTCGTGGACACTACAAAAAAAAAAAGATAGTGTAGACAAACGGAATAATGCTTTATTGTGAAGTACTTACGACGGAGTGTCGCATAAAGATCAAAGAGGCGGTTCTCCTTAAGCTGGAATCAAACCCTTCCTTTGATGTCAATCAACCCCGCTTGTGTTATCGTTGTCGGGTCACGTTTTCGACCATTTCACCGCTGAGGTATATCCTCTCATAACCTTTCTACTCCAGACGGGGAGGCTTCAAACTGAGGCCCTTCAAGTTGGACCGATGCGGTCCGGAGGTTGCTAAGCCCAGTTGTCACCACTGAGGCACCAGCGTTCGGGGCCGACCTCTTAACGTGCTCTAGGAGGCACATAGCGAATGGTCTATTAATTTGACTTAAATTAAAAACACTGATTCGCCCGCGGCGAGAATCAAACCGGATACTTTTTAATTTAAGGAGACACTTCCAATCACTGAACTACGATCGGTTACCGTCTGTCTTAGTCGATCTCATTCGAAACTGCCAGTTTTTCTACAAACAGTTAAAATTTAATACAAAGGAATTGGTTTCCAAATAGCGATGCAGTTTTGAAAGTTAAATTCTAGATTGTGGCATATATCAATTTTGGGCGGTGAAATGAAAAATGGAAGATCATACTTTTCATGTTATGAAAAACATAATTAAAGACTTTAACTTTCGTATTTTTTTTCAAAATTGTTAAATTTAATGTTTTTTTCCAAATCAATATTACTAAAAACTACTATCGATACTAATTATCACAACTCAAAAAAGCATTCCCAAAATTCCCCATCATATTCCATTATGTTACGGCGGTTGAAACGAATACGCCACAATTGTATTATTTTACCAGTTATTTTTCTATAAAATTTTAGTAATATAACTACAGTTTTTTTCTAGACTATTTCTCCATATATAATAGTGATTTGTATGAAAATATTTGTATTGAAACTCATATGAATGCATATAGGTTTTCAACAACTTTTACAAGTATATATACTTTTATAGGTAATACGGAACTCTAACGGTGTGAGTTAGTCACACTTTTCTGGCTTATCTTTTTTATTTGGATGATGAACAATGAATCGATACTGGAATAGTCAATATATTCAAATTCATAAGCCGTAATTGCATATAAGCTTTTCGCAAATAGGGTTCATAATGCATTTCTCATATTACAATAAGATAGCGAGTATTCGATTTAATGTAAATTTAATATATTATAAGTTTAGTCTTTTCAAATGTTTTTCCCAAATGTGAATATTATTCGGTTTCAAAAATCACAACCGTGCAACTATGTGATTCCAAAAAATACAGTGAAAAAAAGGATCACTGTTGATTTTAAAATAAATAAATATCCGGAAGTTGGTTGTATACTTGAAACTGTATTTCTCTGCTACGACATTCTCAAGTGGCCCTATAACTGTTAATAATTACGCCATCGTTTTGGTTAAGAAATTACGGCCTTATTAAGTTGTATGTAGATTATTAAGTATCATTAAGTGCACTTAAAAAGCTATTTAAAATCGCGCCTACATGCCAATACTTTTGGAGTGTTTTCAATGCAGGCGACCGGGACGAGCGCAGTGTATGCAGGCCAAGTAGAGAAAATTAAATATTTATGTATGAAAATATTATGAGCATTGATTTATTCTTTTAGTTTTGAAGTATTTATAGAGTTAAATAGAAATTCAACTCTACTATAAAATCGTAAAAAAAAACATATTATTTTATTTAAAACTAATAATAATTTCCTTTTCATTGACATTAAGATATTCTTTATTATAAATCACATAAACAAGTTTCGTAAGAAATTACAAAGTTGACAGGTAATCATATTTATTTTATGATTTCTGAAATGACCTTTTTTGTAACTTCTGTTCTTTGTTTCAGTAAAAAAAATGTGTCGCTAACCCATGTACACGTATTTAAAATAAACCCTTTTGTCAATTAAATAAAATTAGACAACCATTCCTTACGAAAAGAAATAATTAATTTCTAGTTTCATATTAAAGTCTATTTCCTTTCCAAAACTATAATGGCGATTAATTAATTTAAATAACATGTAAAACACTCGATAATTATCATTATTATTCGGTATTAATCATTCATAAAAAATAACACTGCGTTTTATGTTATTTAAAGTATTAATTAAATAATGATTTTGCTCGATTTTTTCCATATACTACAAATACAGAGCTGCGAGCCGCGGCCTGACCAAACATACAGAGACGGCTATAAGAGCGTGCTGCCAAAAAAGGACAGCCATATACAGAAGGCTGTAGGTCAGAAAGGGACAGCACTGGTCGCGTGGCCGCAAAAAAGGGACGCCCAAGGAAGCGGACCGTTGAATTTATTTATAGAAGATGCAACAAGTTTTTGTAATAATGGAACCACTAGAGATCGGGTTCGATTGGGCTGCGATACGGTGGAAGCTGAGCGTTTTAATTACCTTGACTGGCTACTGCATGCGGCTTCGTTCGGTACTAGCCTATTTATATTATATAGCATAACCTCTTTCTGTCTATCTGTCTCTCTGTATGTTTGCGCTTTTATAAATCGACAAACGCTGGGTTAATTAACATAATATTTTTTTTGGTATGAAAGGATACTGGTCAAGTTTCAGTATATATTAGCTTTTGCTCGCGGATTTTCTTCCGTGAATATAGAAAAAAATCTTTATTTTTTTTTTATATTGAATCTAAAACAACGATATTCAAGAGCGGAAAAATTATCGTTACATGATAAAATGACGTAAAGGCAGTATACTTGAGTTGTATGAGTATGCGTACTTTTAACGTGAAGAAATGGAATCAAGTCCTAAATCGAGAATAGGACTGGTTTGCTAGAGTGATTGATAGATAGATCAAAATTTATATGACACATAAAAGATATCAGCATGGGCGAAGCCGTGCGCGAATGTTAGTATGTGATATTTCAGGATATATCTTTGTATATACGATACGATAAGATGTATACTATATACATATTATACAATTTAAACGTTGTCATTGTCAACAGCTTGCGGTTGTCTCGACATTGAATACCTCTCTAGGGCCTCCATTTCTCGATTTTGTTTAAGGGGTACCAACATTTTACTAAAACATCGGACAGGTGCGAATAGGACTCGCAATTTGAAGGTTCCGTGTAAACTTAATTATGTACATGGATATTTCATCCATAAAGAGTCTCAGTGATTCTTGTCTGTTTCTTGTCTGTTCAGTGAATACCGATACTGGCGAGATCTTGATGCAGAATTTATGCTTTTTTAAATATTTTTAAAAATAACCGAATATTTTAAAATCATAAATTTTCACACAGTGAAGTTAAAGAATGTTCTCCTACATGCCGTTCTACATCACAATCTATACTTCAACTGTAAATGTAATTTTCTAATTACCAAAAAAAGTTCATGTGATATAACTACAGATTTACTTTTTTTTGGGATTGCTCACTTCTACCGTGAGATCTAGTTCTTTATCAAATTTGGGGAGTAGAACTCTACAGGTTTCGATTTACTTGTGAACGTCAAAATATAACGTATGAATGCTGTATTTTGGTTGCATTGATTGAGAGCTTAACTTTTTACGAAACCAGGGACCTCGGTCTCGGCGTCAGGCGTCGGCGAAGGCCTCGCGGGTCATGAAGCCTCGTGAATTCCGTTACAAGTTTACATTAGCGTGTAATCGGGGCCATTCAATTTTGCGTTTTCTATCCGACTGGGCAACGAATATGGCACCGCACAGCCGACGTCGACGACGTCAACTTTTGGTCTAGCGCCATCACGGGGACGTAGACATAAATATTTTATAACGATTCCGAGTTGATACCTGCACGCGTCACCGAGAAAAAAGATTTTGACAAACAGACGTACAGGCGGACGACAGAGTGATCCGCTTCGTTTTTACACTCGGAGGTACGGAACCCTAAAAGTCGTCATTTCGAGGACTACGACCAGTGTCACGTCGAGGGATTATCTAAAGGACATCAATACGACGGCCAGGGTACTAAAGTTTTTATATCGTTTCATGTACAGGTGCGCATGCGTCTTAAGTGTTTTCAAGTTTCATGACACTTTTAATCACCGGTGATGATGGGATGTGTTGACAGCCCTTTATGACCTTTGCCGACATTGCTCCAGGTGTTTCTTTACTTGAATAACTAAATGAAGAAACAAGTACCGCATTTATGAATGTCCATCTCTACTAACATACCAATTTCTCAAAATTATAGTAATAATTATTTATTTAGGGGGTAGTAGCAGGCAGCATGTTGCTGAAGATACATCTTTACAATTTAAATAGATTATCCTAGAATTGTGAGAAAATTATGCCTAAGTCAACTACAGAATACCTTTAATATAAATGACCAGGATCCCACCCCGTATATAGTATTAGCTTTTGCCCGCGGCTTCACCCGCATAGACAAAAATGATGAAAATATTTATTTGATAGGATTTGCATAAATCTCGTTCTTAGTGTCTACGTCCCGAAAACAGTAATTGTACCAAATTTCAAGTCAATCGAACCTATAGCTTCGAAGATCTCGCGATGAGTCAGTCAGTGGTATTTCGCTTATATATATATATATATATCTATATATATATATATATATATATATATATATATAGATGAGTGGATTAAGAAACATATTGTTGCTAAACACAACAAAAGCTAACGAATTGCGGCTCCAACAAAACAAATAGCTCCAGTAGAGCTACCTACAACTCTTATTTCCGTAACCGTTTAATTATTTAATAAAAATTAGATCAAAATTATCTTCAACAATATACATTTTTTTTTTTATAAAACTCTACGTCGTCGAAACGTCTAGAAATAGCGTGTGGAACAAAACACGTACAGAAATGTATTTTAACGTAAAAGGGTTCAACAGGTTTGATGTTCATCGACGATTGTAGTCCGTCGAGCTAGCGCCAATAAAGATAAAATTGGCAACAAATCACGGCGCCATTTATGCGCCAAACATATAAAGTCTGTTATTTTAACATTAGTTCATAGAAAGAAATACTTATTATATATCGCAATTTCAATAATCTTACTTCAATATAGAAAATTTGTTATCTGTGTTTGGGATGATTTTTAATTAATAGCGGGTTCCGTTTTGGAATAAGTATTAAAAATAACTCACATATGTGCACGTTGTCACATTTATAATGATGTAATTAATAAAAAATAAAGGTGAGGTATGAAGTGTCATATTTCACTTTTATTAATTTTTGTTTGGAAAGTAGTTTGAGCATTCACAGCGATCAAACATTGAAATCGCATATTTTATTTGTATCTTTGAACTCTCATCCAATACAACAATCCCAAATAACGGCAATGCCAATTTAAAGGATCTATTAACCTTGACAGGCGAACATCATAATCATCATCAACATAACCATATCACCAGTTTTGGTACTGAAGATATTGGTGCAGATATTGAAAAATTTCGATGCGGTGACAGCGATATGAGAGAATTTGTTAAACAACTGAGCATTTTCTCTTGGACTTTCTTCAAAGTTTCGCTGACACAGTTCCGTCGTGTACCTACAGCTTTAGGAATGTTTACGCTGCGGTATTGTGTTTTTAAATTTGAAAATATGCTAACTTATTCAATTAATAAATCACAACAGATTTGTAGACATAAAGGACAAAATTATGGATTGATGCGTGCGCATATCATTATAATTAAGCTTTGTAAATGGTTGGAACTTTAAAGTACTCAATAAGAAATATTGAAGCCAAGGAATATAGAAATAAAATGAAATATGATAACTAAAGAAATATTTTAATTTATTCTTCTAGCTGTGTGCTTTAGGTCACCTCGAATAGCATCGGTATAGTTGAATTGCGCTTGCGCCATTTAATGCGGGTGCTGTTGCATACAAGGAATGTATTCAGTATAGAAAGGGCGTATGAATAATCTTGCCGGAAAACGTTTACGTCATTTCTGTTTTAAGGTATTTTGAATCTCCATCAGCGGTCACCGATCAAGTGTTCAATTTCATTAAAACTTATATATATACTGCTATCAATTAACCAGGAGCTATTTAAATTGAATTCAATAATAACAAATTATTAAAGAACAAGGATTTTAAGTGAAGTATATTCCTTATAGAAATTTACTCAAAAGGTTTAAAGATTTGAGAGGTAACAAGTGTTAATCAAAGTTTCAATTTTTTCGTGTGCTTAGGCATAATTAGTCGATTGTAAAAATTTAGAGTCAATATCTTTAAAAAAAAGAACGTTAAACTTATATACTTTTAATATAAAACATTGGAAATTTTGTAAGGATAATTAGTTTAACAATAGTTTAGAAGTAAAAAATAGTCCAATGTAATCGAGTGTAAATGATTAGCTGTTGAGAAATAATAGGCTAGAAATTAGAATTTGTGATAAATGCATATACGAATATGTATGAATAAATGAATATGTATGAATAAATAATACAAATCTATCAAAACAAACTACATATAAAATATTTTAATTTCTTAGATTTTTGTGCATACCAAGTTTATAGGGAAGATAGAGTATTTCAAATAAGATGCTAAAATTAATTACCATTACGTTGTCTAAACTGTTTTTGCATACTTTACTCAAAAAAATTGATTGTCTTTGACACTTGCTTTGGGCACATTTTTCAGATTTTCTTTTTTTTTAACCATACAATATGTTTTCTAAAACTATAAGCATGTGCCAATGACAAGTTGTGGTTCCTGGGTATTGTAAGACTGGGGATCATAACATAGATAAGTTTGAGTCTAGCACGTCTAGAGTCAACGAGAGGCATCAAAAAAACAAATAGCGGACAACTTATCAAAACAATAGCTTATGATTATTAGTACCGTTTCATTGGTGTAAATAACTCTGTGTTCGGTTAAATATTTAAACGATCGGTTAGGGTATTCAGAAACACAACTTCCAATTATCGATTCTGTTACTTTGCATAATCTATGATGCATCAAGCGGGAAAGCTCAGTGCCCCGCCGAGAGTCGTTCTAAGTGAACGTGGTGAAGTTTCTGTTTAGGGACGGCTACTAGATGTCGCGATTTGTTTATTGTGTCTTGAGACTTTCAATTTTTTCTAGCACTTTTTCGTGACTAATTGAACTTTTTAGTGTCTTATCGTCTCGTACGTAGTTATTTTTTTTTTTGAAGACTGTGGTTTCTTTACTGTTGATAAGAACGATTTTTAAATACACAAATGGATTAATTTGTCTCATGGGTAAGTCATATTTTTTTTTTGTAATATAAAAACCAACTGATAAGTGGTAAGTTTCAGTGGGTAATAAATAGAAAATATATAAATAGACATAAATAGAAAATAAGCATAAGTGATAAAATTTAAATACAAATGAAACTGAGGTAAGTGTTAGGAGATATGTATATGTTTGTGAAGTGTGTGTGCGCGTTAAAAGTGAAATGATACGAAATTGAACTGGTTATGAAGAATAGGTCTGGTTCGAAGGAGGTTGAATGTTGTTCGATTAGGCAAATATCTCTATCACTAGATTTATGCGAATCAGTGTGAGGAAGAGCTTTCAAATACATTACAAAGGATTGTATGAAGAATAAAAAGTTGTCTGACTATTGGAGTCTTAACCTTAGCATATAAATTTGGTGAAGGAAAATGAAACAATGTCTTGATAATTGACTTCAGCACAGCTTTTTCTAATTTTATCAAGAAGGTTTTAGCGGCACGTTCTTGCACCGGCACATAGTATTATGTTCACAAAGATTAAAAAACTTTTTAAATTTATTTTTATTATACACATTATTTGGTGGAAATCTGTGATATCCGAAGGCTATTGGAAACGCATTTGCTTCGGACATTGAACAGGTCATGGTTTGGTTATCGGATTGTCTATCCGTTGTTATCCTGGTTTATATTTGAACACTGGATGTTCAGAATGTGGCCCCAGGACATATATCACTGTGTTGTAGTTCAACAGCTAAGTTCAATCAACAATTCTCTCATTTCCCGTGTCAAAAGAGAGAATTGTCGATTTCAAATGAATGGTAGATTATTTGTCATTGAGTTGATTTACAAGAATTGTAGGAGTAATGTTGGTCCTGGAATTAAAAGTGATTCTAAGAAATAGCGGAAAAAATAGTTTGTTAAAAATACTAATAAAAAAAAAATAAAGCAACCTTAAAACGTGAACCGATCGGTGCCTAGTTAACAAAACAAAAAAAAAATTGTGCACAATTGTGCACTGTTTCTATTACAATAAAAGTGTAAATAAAAATATAATAAGAAAAGATATATAGATATAACAAAGTCACAGAATGAAAATATAAAAATTCACGACGTCGATTTATCAAAGGAGAGTAATAAAAAATTCAGAACCACTACAAAGAATTTTATTGCGAAGTAGTTTCATTGATATTGTAATACAATAACTCGCCGCTGGATGTCGCTAAATGTTTCATTTTCGAAGCAAAAGGGTAAAGCTTGCGCACGGTCTTAGCCGTTTTCAGAGCCCGGGATACTTTTAGAAGTAGAAGCTAAAGGCACTGCTTACAAAGAAGCAAAGAAAAACATAGGCATATGCTTCGTGTGCTCGACTCGAGCTGAAAGCGACAGAGTTGCGGGAAAAAGAAGAAATTATTTCTGAGAACATAATAATTCTTATGTTTCATAAAAAGTCGATTGATCGATGACATCGATTAAATCGATCGAAATTCATACATAGTCGTGCCAATGTCTATGAATGACTATTTCATAGGGTGTCGGGAACGAGCTAGTAATGACGTACTCGTCACCCGTTTTTTTTTTAAAAATATCGCTAGATACAAGAAAAATACTACAAAAACTTCGATTTTAATCGTTTTCTGTCCAGTTTGATTTTCTGTTGTTGTTTAGCTTTTCATCCATTTTATAAAAAGTGTATAAAGCGCAGGCCGGATTTAGAACATCTCATTCAAGACTATTTTGACCTGCATAAGACTATATTAAACTTATGATGAAAAATCAGTTCCTTTTAAATAATGAACATGGAGATGTTTGGTTTCACTTTCAGACTTACAACTTAAACCATCCTTTCCTGAAGTTCGCAATACAACACTTCAAATATCTTTCGTATATATAATGCACAAGATGTAACATCGAGGCATTGAATTACATCGTTCTATGAAGTTAATATTTCGGATAAAGTATGATGAACGTCATTAATGCATTTATTTTTGTTTACTACACACCCACACCCACACACACACCACACGCACGCACGCACGCACGCGCAAACACACACACACACACACACACACACAGACAGACACACACACGCGCACGCTCACACACAGACCCACACACGCAGACACATATATATATAAAGACGCGGTAGTAAAGAGAAATCAAATAACAATGCCCCAGATTGTGATATTATTTAAACGCGATATCACAATGTGGGATATTGTTATATATTGTTGATAAAGTTTCTCAATTGGCAGTTAGAATTAAAGTACTTATAGTGCAGTTCAACTTTGTCCATTTGTCGTATGTATCAATGTAACCTGATAATCGAAACGACTTTCAAAAGTTTCATTTATTAACACTAGCCTTTGCCAGCGGCTCCGGCCCGCGTGGGCGTGAAGTGATTTTTTTTACGCCTTTTAAATCCTACTATGAAGCTATCGGCTATGACCTGGATCCTCAACCAAGCCTCGGTTTCGAATAAATTATCCTCACCTGCGGAATGCATAATCCTCCACCAAAAACATGAACTATCGCTAGATTATTTTACTTTGAGACGACGTCGCTCCCGCTCTACATCCTGATCCCGGCTCTGCCCGCGATTCTAATCTCGGATCTATATCGATTTCGACCCTCCTTGGACATTGCTGTCAGCAATAACGAACCAGTATGAAAACGTAAGGTACTCCTTCTATGTTCACGGGTACAGGTATAAGCTAGAGTATAGCTATTGAAACCTGGCTAGATTATATATTATTATGCTAAAAGTAGAGCATGATTCTTAAATTGGTAGTGTGATTCTCGAGCCACAAACGCATTAACTAACAGACAGACAGGGAGGTGTTGTATTATATAATATATAAGGATTGAAGTACCATTACCAAGTGTTGTAAAGAGCTTAAAAAAATCAGCACGAAAGAAAAATAAAATTAAATTACAGATAATTTACACTTTTCGAAGTAGATGAATTGTTAATTTTAATCCGTTCTAAGGCAGTTACGTTTAGGCTTCGGGCGATTATTTAAGAAAATATTACGTCGCTTGGTATACAAGTCTTGAACATTTTTTAATACGCTTTCAATATATTTATATTCCTGACACCCCTTCATATTTACGTACATTAATTTCTAAAAAGCGTTAAAAATGTAATAAAAAATCATTTACGACCGACGTAAGCGCATAGTTTTATCCGTGGACCGATAAAATACGAGGTGTACGCCCGTTTCCGTTCGAGTTTGTGCTTAATTTGTATGTTCGGAATGCAAAACGGCTTGGGACTTATTTGAGAGAACGTCCAAGCGCGAGTGTCTTCGCGTACCGACGGTTCCGTCACGCTAAAATAATATGAAACGTATGAAACTCTAAACCTATACCTATATATAACGAATACGACTTTTTCTTGTCCGGACATATGTCAATAACTAATGAACGTATCTCTATGGGACTGCGGCCATTCGACGCAGAATATTTTGCAGATGGTTCTGTACAATAAATTTTTTAACTCCTTAAAATATCGTAAATTTTATTTATTTTCATAATCTATATAATACCCAGCTAAGTGGGCGCGCGACGTTTGGTCTTTTATATCTGTCAAAAAAAAAAGAGGGAAGCCAAATTTAAGACGCGTAATAAATAGTTAATATAAAATGTAGTATATAAACTACAAGAAACCGTTAACCATATATTAAAACAATTCGGTTTTTTTGGAATTTTTTTAACTTGAATAACAGTCGAAAATTTTAATTTGGTACTTTTTAACTTTTTTTTTTTCAAATATAACTTCGACCGTGGTAGTCCGATTTTTGATAATAATTTTGAGAAAAATAAAATCTATGATAAGGCGCGCTTATGGGGCGAGTTTGATAGTTTTGACTCGACAAACATTGTACAATCCATCGACTCGTATGCCCAGCACGGATCTATTCTTAGAGTGTATTAAGTGGCCATTCCCGTGCTGGTTCAGTGTGTGTTTGTGAATTCACATGTCGTCGAAACATCCGGTACCCATTCTAAAACTGTTTTATGGTACATGAGTTCTAATTTTGTCTAATTACCGTGTATTTTTTTATTTCTTATACATTATGAGCGCATGCGTGTCGTTAACGCAGACTGTACATTTACAATTTCTAAATGCAGAGAAACAGGAAACGACTGTGCAAAGTACGTGGGTGACTCGGCGATCAGGTGCGTCGTCTAGGAATCGAACGGTGTCGGGATTTGTCCCGATCACGGAAAATTAACCGATGAGCTTTTAATTTAAGTGGAACAAAACCAGTCGCTTCGTGTCTCGGAGAACACATGTCAAGCTGTCGGCTCCGGACGACGGTCGTCAGCGCGGGGGACATTAGGCCCGAGATCCTCAACCTGGAATAAAAAGATTGTGAGGGGATTGCTGGAGCGTAAGCAATGTGATGATAAAGAACGTGAAGTCATTTTGTATTCGTTTAAATTGAATTTTGAATGTTTCGCACTAAATTGGATAATAAGCAGACACGGCGACGGGGAACGATGTTGGCACATATTTAATTTGGGTCCATTCCGAAGTGAGCCCTTCAAAGTTGAAATACGTTTCATTGGCATCGGAAAATTTGCGAGGACTATGGACCTTCTTTTGGAGAGTTGGACCTCTCGAGCTCTGACACTTCACTGTTGGTGACGAGCTTAACAAAACTGCCGCTTTTGAAAGTGTTCCAAAAAAATTAGTAATAGTCTAGGAATCTAGCTTTGGAAAAGCCTTCGACCCTCTGGTCGAAGGCTTTTCGTATCCTGGCATTCAGGATAAAGAATTTAACAATGTGAAATTTGTCAGAAAATTCTTGTTGCCTATATTTTATTCTGTCTGCAGCTGCATTTTTCTTATACTACAAAAAAAAAACAGTCTTAAATATGATGATAGATAGGTCGTTACTAAATTAGCATGTGTTTAGTTATTAAAGTGAATGTATAAGAAAAATATACACTTTGCGAAACTAAAATACAAGGTTTTAAGTAATTATATATATAATGAATTACTTCCTTCCATGGGATTTGAAACAGGAGAATAACTTCAAGCGTTGCTCCGTAAATAAAGCTTTATTTTAATGTTTTAACATATTAATATTAACTTACAGTACATGTATTATCGATAACATTACTGACCTGTAAATAAAGAAACTACATTTAAAGTTTATTCCTGCTTCTAACATTATTTTTCTACAATTAATTATCAAACAAAAATTAGTTTTAATACGATGCACACGACACCTTTTTGTTCTATACCGTGACAGTAGACATTGACAGCCACATAACAAAACAAAGTATGGCTATATTAAAAAAATGAATATTAATATTTATTTTTTTACATATATATAACTTATAGCAGTCATGAAGGTCGTAGCAATCAATATTAAGCTCATAATACACTACACTATGGCATACCTAATTCTGGAAATATTCAGCATTCATCAAAGAAATCTAATAAAAAAAAAATTACTACAAATCAATTAAAGTTAACGACCGTAGAATTTGTCTGGTAACTTTTACATTTATATTTTTTTTTATATTTAAATAAGTTTTTATGTAGTTACTTTAACCAATCGAGAGACGAGGAAAAGTTTTTCTTATATCGGTTATATCAGATAGGAAAAGTTTTTCTTATATCGGCTAGATCAGAACCGAAGGCTCTGCAAGAATTAAAGCGATGCAATATCATTTGGTAAAAATTTTTAGAAAATATAAAAAAATGTAGTGGTAATATTTGTATAGGCGTCTATATTTATTTTTGTAATAACATTTCCAAAGGGATAATAAAGAAACATAATCAATCCCAAAAGCGTATTGAAACTTAATTCATAAGAAAAGGTCTCTGTTGCGTTCGTGCTTGGACAAAAATTTAATAGATTTAAACTTTATATATGAAAAAAACCTAAATTCAAAAGAGTTTCTCATTAATCTGGCATTTGGGAACCGGTGGTAAACAAATTTGTTTGAACCTTCAATAACAGGTGCAAGGTTTTTTCTGTCAGGTTGTGTCAGATATGTTCTGGCCTAGCTATAGAAGCACACCAGTGCTCAGTATTTTTTATCTACACAGCGGATTGGATATAAAAATTTGTTTATTGAATCGGAGAATCATTGACGGGTAAGTACATTTTTTAAATGGCAACACAAAATTATTGTTTAGTACGCTCTCGGTGAAAACACACGCACATTTTTCCGCGTTGCCCTTTCTCCTGTCGGACAAATGTTTTACAAGTTGATTAATTATATTATATTCGTTATAATGAAGAAGTGCTATTTTAAGCACGGAACGCTTTACCTTAATGTCCAAAACTCATTTAGTTCGATACTCATCTGTCGACTCGTCCGTGGTCGAGAACGAATCCGTTACCTTCTCGTCCGCAGGCGATGACCTTAACGACTGAGCTGACACGGTTTTAGTAAGCTCTTTATTTGAAATAAAAATGATTTACTTTAATACGATGGTAGAATATTGTAAATGAAATGATGGAGTTAATAAAATAAAATTATATGTGTGATTTCAAATAAATCTACTATAAATAAATGAAAGACTTTTTTTCCACTTCCCGTTTAATATCCATTGAAATTATTATTATTATAAAAAAGCATATTGAACAAGGCAAATCTTGGAGACTTTTAACGAATTAATAAATAGATTAGATGTCACACCCTTAACCGCTCAAAGAAATAATTGATTGCAGCAGGATTTATAGGTCAGTTAAAAATAATTCAATAAGTAAAAAGTATTTAAACTATGAAAAAATGGATAAGAACGCGTGGTTTGATCGAAAAGCCATCACCTCTCACGCAGATTTCGCCTCTCGATGGATCGTTTGATGACGTTTAAAAAGTCAATTGTACAAAAAGAGGTATAAAACGGAATAAAAGTAAACTTAAATTAGCTAAAACACCTTTAACCAATTGCATCATTTAATAATAAAATGAATGTATTTTATGCAATCCTTTACAGGTCGTTAGAAAAATCATTGCAGTGACAAGGTTTGTAGTTGAAGAACGCAAGAAACTTTGCCGCTGTGAAGTTTGTCAGGAAAGTGTCGCAATGTGTTAAAAAAGGAACGCGGCGGAGAAGAAGGAAGGGTCGGAGAGAGTAATATCTGCGCAGTATATCATTCGCAGCCAATTCAGACCGGCAAAGTTTCCTGCGTTGGACTGTACACGCGTTCGCACTAGCTATGTTTCTACTCAAGTTGATATTCAATCTTATTAAATTGTTTTAATATGTCTGAGTTTTTTATAAGATTTAACGATTTATCCCTTACATGAAAGGGGAATCGATATAAATTATAAACAGAAACGTTTATTTTGTTAAAGAGATTACTTTACAGAAACGAGGGAATTTATTACATGTCAGCGAAGTCATGGATAAAACGACAGCTAAGCTATAAGCTTAAAGCGTTGAAAAGTATTCAACGTCAATTTTCCACGTTACAGTAATAGATGTAATAATTAATATAAATCATCATCCGTTGAAAGCGGATGAGAGTGCTTTTAATGACTCAAGTCACTATAAATCTTCGACAGCATCACCGTAATAGGGAGTCCCGGGAATCCGTCCGGCAGTTCAACTACCCAAGAATGTCCGCCGGACGCTTTTATGCCTAGGTAACCTAAACCTACCGGTAGGTTTTGTACGTTAGGACCTGTTGCTCCGACTCGAGACCTGTTTCAATGTCGTGATAAAATTCCTCGCCTTACGCGAACGCTCAAGTAAGCGCCGATCGTACGCGGTGCTTGAATATTTAATAGATTCATTCGTTATGCCGAAAACTTCAGATATAAAGTCTACGTTTACTCATATTTGAGTGATATAACATATACGCACGGGCACATCAAAGATTCTTAAAAACAAACTGGATCTTAATTATATAACAACTTATAGGTGAAAAATATGTAATGGGGATTACTGGATTTTAAATTCTGTCATAATACGCTATGTATTTAACTGTATCCCTAAGTAAAAACTAAAATAGTAGTTTTATTCTCAAATATGAAGTATCTTTAATGTAATTTCTCATATATAGCATAGATTTTTGTATATCAACATAATTAAAATATCAACATCTAAAGCTTCATAGGTAAAGTGGTATAGAAAAAAATCGATATTCTAGGTTACAGAAGAGTGTCGTTAATAATGAATACATTCACGATCAAATTATACAATCACAAGTAGAGTCGCTATAAAACAATAGTGGAGAAAATTTGGAGCTATTACTTTAATAGAAATGTATGATGAAGTGCTCGGGCTTATGGAGTCAAGTTGGACAAACACACAGAGGGCAGTTCAATGCTTATCGCAGAAAAAAAAAACAAAAGACACTGTGTGTAAGCATAAGTTTTGGTGCTTAGGTTAATATATTTGAAACCAGTCAGAATTTTTCTTATTATTGTTTATTATTGCTACAGCTCACGCCTATTCCTCAGAAGGTTAAGTAGAGACCACAGATTTCCCCATAGTATGATGATCTTTGCATACTTTTTTGCTTCACTGACATTCATCTATCCGTTCATACAAGCTCGTCGGTTTCGGGTGCTTTAAATTTGGCCCTTCTTTAACGTGTCACGGATTTGTTCTTCATGAGATTTTACAAGATGCTGATTTTCGACCCTTTTATCGTACAAATTCATTCGATGTATTTGTTTTGTCATGCTACTTTCATTCATATTTTCCAGATGTTTCTCAGTACATATATTTTTTATTATGAATATCATGTTTAAAACAATTAAATGACTGATAAGTAATTATATTTCGGTACATCAATTATTGCTACTACTGTTAGCCTCATTTTAACATTTACCTGTGGTTATTATCTAATATTTTATGAATTGTGTTACTTATTTATTTGTTCGTAGGTTTTGGATTTAATATAAGGTTAATATTTTTAGATGTAAGGGCCGTCTTTTGGGGTGAAAGTCTTTTCCAAACTGTCTTAGGTAACCCTATCTTTTGCCAGTCTAAACCATAGGTTTCAATCCATCACTCCATCTTTTAAATGGTCTACCTTTCCTCCGTTTTTCATACATTTTTAATTTCCCGCAAAGAAAATTAAAAATTTTCGAAAATTCGGAAGTTATTGGTTTTAGCCTGCTTTTCGAAAATCGACTTTTCATTAGATATCGACGTTTTGAGGCCCTAGGAAGCTATTTTGACGGTTCCCGTGAGGGTGTCAGTACGTCTGTGGGTGGGTGTGTGTGTGTGTGCGTAAGTATGTAACCTCTTATAACTTTCGAACGGCGTGATCGATTGTAACAAAACTTAGGCATTTCAAAGAGTTATATCAAACTTAGATTTCCTGAAAATTTGAACCTATTCAGACCGGTAAACTCCAAGAAATCTCAAAAAAACTACAAAAAATATGTATTCAAATGTGGTTTCTTTGGAATAACTTTTAAACGGCTTCACCGATCGTTTCCAAAAACTAATCAGCTCTTAACATTAAGAAACCACGTCGGTCACCGTTTGGCCGGACAAAATCGGTTGATTCTTTCGTGAGATACCGTGAACGAAAAAAAATCGAAAAATATGATTTTTTCGAAAAAAAAGATTCGTTTTTTATCTGATCAATCAACACGTCAAGATCATAATGGGAAGTTTTAGGGATGGTCTGCAGGGTCAACCGATTTTTTAAATATAGGATACCAATCTGTAATTATTTGTGACCATCTTTCATCCGTTGCTCTTTGATTCTGACCCGACCACTTGCATTTCAGTGTTTGCACCTGTTAGACCACCCCCTCTTCCCTATGTCTTTACTGTTATCAGTTGACTCTGAGCTTTTGACTCTATCTTTCAATTTGATGGTCGTATAACGCCGTTATATTCCTCTCTGATAACTTCATATTTTATTTCAAAAGGATTTTTTGACAGCCCAGGTTTGGCAGGCGTAAGTAAGATTCGGTGCTGCCAATTTATTTTCCTGCAGAGAATTCTATTTAAATTATATGCCCTAGGTAAATGTATACAGACTATATAACAAAAAGAAAACTGGTTTGACAAGCACGAAAAAAGACCAGAAAGCTTAGAAAACATTACGTTATCGCAATCGTATCGAAATATACACAAAACAGGGAAAAAAAATTATATTGAAAGGCATGAACCCAAGATAATTCGGTATCGAAATTACGACATGACCATTGACTTTAACGAATATAGACGAGAGATGGTGACACTGAATCTACCATTCCGAAACGAAGATGAGGAAATATTAGTAGGGATGAAATTTGTTACAATTTATAATGACAATGAAAATATTATTCTGCAGAGGAGAGAAGAAAGTCTTTATTTTCTTAAATGTAGTCTGCGACGTCTTCTATAGGTACTGTGCACATTTGAGTTTGTACGTGGTTTGTGATAATTTTGTCCCAGTCAATTTGTAGTTCAACGGCTCCTGTACGATGTCTTAGTGAATTTATCAGGTAGTTAAGTTTTTACGGGTTTCCCGACAGTAGTTCTATGCCATGCGTCATTGATGTTATTATTCCCATATGCCTCCAATCAAAATTTGGGACAAAGAAGATAGAAGGGAATAAGACGGACTCTGGTACTGCGATCAAAAGCTTCGAGGAAAGCGGATACCCGTATTTTACCCCCTCACTATTTTAAATATTGATTCTTTTGTGTCTAAGCGTACACTTGTAGTGATTTTCAAATAAATCGCTTTGTTAAAGTTCTATGTAGTGGTTGTCTACTCCTTGCTGGTTTAATGCCTGCCGTATAAAGGCTTTACACTAATCTATAAAACCAATGTATGAATGGATGTTATATTCTACAAACCGTCAAGCCGTTTGATTATTTATCACTTTAGTGTGTGTATGTGGTCAATAGCAGAAAAGGTTTTCATGAATCTCGCTTTTTGTATTGGATGGTTCTCATTAATCTTATTAATACAAATAATTTATACAGACAGGATATAAGACTGATAGCTGTGTTCTTATATATCACTTTGGAATCTCTATTTTTATTTAGTAGAGCTGTTTCAGAGCATGCGTATGATTTTGGTTGTTCTTTTGCTATTGAAATATTGTTGAAGAGCTCAGCGAGTGGTCTTACTAGTTTCCTTTTCGCGGCTTTTATCATTTCTTTATCAGTCCATTAGGTCCTACGCTTTTCCCTAATTTTAATTTATTTATCGATACTCTACCTCGTTTTCTAAAAAAAGGTGTGACTGGTTTTTGAGCTGGTTTTATATTTTTAAATATTGGTCTTTCATGATAGATTCTTGTAGATGTATGTATATATATTTAATTATAAATATCATATTTGAAACGACGACGACCGATCAATAGTTACATTTCGTCACATCGATTGTTTAACTATTATTGCGAAATGTTACTAAACAAGTTAAACGTATTCACATCGTTTTTCGGGCTATTACAACATAAAAAGCGCATATTGATTGTAAAAACCGATACGAATCTGTAATAAGCGCATCGATTTCACGTGTCGTCTCGAGAACGCGCGATACAACGCTCGATTGTTCAATAGTTTCGTATCGGTTGTTGGCTATGGATAAGCGTTGTAATTCATTGTTTCGCTAATTATTTATTAACATGTATTTTTACCAAATTTTTGGAAAAACATATTGCTTAGAAGTCTTTTTAAATGTATGCTGCATTATAATTGCCATTCTTTAGATGATAATTTCTTCGACTTGATTAGGGAATCAACTGTGTGGAAATGGGTGATAATAATCTTATTTCTACCGTTGACTTATGTCATCGTTTCATTCGTCGCAAAAACCATCATCTTCATCATCTCGACGGCTGGCCTTCTATCACCGTAAGCGTTGCGCACAATTTTTTGTAAGGAACGGTCAAATTTCGAAACGGTCTATCATCAGCGGTATTCTATAAAAAAGCCTGCGACATATTCCCTTCGAGTTACGAATATCTATGGGCCGCGGTGATCGCTTATTCTCCGGTGGCTCTGCTTATGAAAATTCTCCCAGGCTTTAAAGATGCGTATAATTAAATAGACTCTTGCATCAGTTGCTGGTTTACTTTTGGTGAATTAAAAATATATTTTATTTATATAATTATATTCTTTCTGTACGTGTGTCTGTCACCAAACTTTTCATAAACGACTAAATCGATTATCATGAAAGTATTTGTATATGTTTGAATAGGATCCTGGATGGTTCAGATTCGCAATCGGACCCGATAGGAGACGCTGCAATCGGGTCCTAGGATTTTTTGAATTTTTTTTGGTGAAATTTGCATTTGCATATCAGAACATACAGCGTCAAAATTTCGTCCTCTACCGCCTCCAATATTTTTTTAAATCAAAAACCTAATCGTTAAGATCTACAAAGTTCAAGAACAACTGATCTTTGAGCATAATTCATACTTATATTTGTGTACCATAAGGTGGCTGTGATGTCGAATTCTGTGGGTATTTGACGTACGCATTACCGCATGCTCAAGTCGCTTGCGTCGTAGCTTGGCGTCGTTTTGACACTTCAATTTTTTTTCCCAGTGAAAAAGAACATTTCCCAATGATCGTCGGGAAATTGCGTACCTTTTTTAATTCTATTTTGAGCGACAGCAAATCCAACAATAACAAAACGAAAAGATTGGAATGTTAAATGTCACTTAGTATACGGTTTGCCGAAAAAAACCTTTGCTGAAGAAATAAATCATTGGAATTGAAATGGTAGGATAGTTGAATTAGTGTATTATTTTTAATTATTTTAATTAATGCCGGTACCATAAAAATAAGTGTAAAATAAGTGGGATCTGTCCTATTACCATTTCAAAATAAGTAAACATTGGTTGATAGAATATCGTTATGCTGAAGAAACAATTCAGAGTCAAAACAACAAATAAAGGACGATACAATCCACAATTGAGTTTAGTGACTTAATTGACGGACCCCACAAATCTTCGCTTATTTTAAGCTTAGTCACTTAAATGTTTTTATAGTATGGGACGAATCGGTGTAGCTGAACCTAACAAAGCCCCACAAGGGTCGACACCTTGTTAAGTAGCGATTCGCTAACTGTAGAGGAAGCTTTAAGGGATCTGGTTAATTTGAAAGGGATGTTCGGACATAAATTATTGAATTCGTGAACTGTTACCTGACCGAAAGTTGTGAAGTTATTGTCAATCAAAGGGCTTAAAGTGAATTCTCCAATTTACCATTTTCGGAATTAATTTTAATTTTGTTTTTTCGTGCATTCGTAGCAATATTAGAAACTTTGTATTTTTATTTTAACATACTTAACAATATCAGGGCTATGATCATATTTTGTCGTGATGTGCCACGTGCTATAGTGTCAAAGTCTAATGCCGCTTTTGTAAATCTAAACGATAGGAGGTACCAATCAGAAACTTTTGTTTACTGTAAAATACACAATTAAATTAATTTTTATAAAAGCTGAAAAGTTCATTAAATATGTATATTGATATGAGTTCAAAATACAAGATTATATTATTAAAATTGTTTCAAACTTTCACTGAAAACAAGTTATTACGTTTCTACACTACATTATTTCGTACGAACATCAAATGGTTCGTAAACTACTGTCCTCAGTCTGAGCTGTTTTTATAATTGTCGTTATATATATTATTACATTTCCTTTGTCATTTCTAATTCTTATGAAATATGAATCAGTAACCATAGACATGAAAAACAGGCAGACGGAGTATCGCTGAGTACCGACGTCCTCCAAAGTAACTCGGCTCTCTACAAACATAAAAACCATGCAAAGTTTACGCCGTCGCTAAGTAAGCTTCTATTGATATTACCATTTTAATAAAATCAAAGCATAATCTAAAATAAATTTTGAACGTAACATAAAAGATAACAATATTTGAATTTACCTTTAACAATCCAAGCGGTTTATTATTGAAATTCTAAAATACGTAATGTAACATAAAAATAAAAACCGGCCAAGTGCGAGTTACAGCTGCGTGGGAAGGGTTCCATTCTTTAAATCGTCGCATTCGTCCAAGGCGACATTAAATAATACATTTGAGCGGATTTTTCTTAACAAACGTTTTGATTCTCCCATGAGAATATAACAAATTAAGATTTTATATTATATATTTCCTTCTAAATTATGTGAGTGAGACGCTGTATTCATTTTTTTTAGCTTAGATCTAACGTAATATTAAAACATTAATTTACTGACACTTAATTCGTATCAATCCGACTTTTAACCCGACACTATAGCATATACTACTCTTTTATATTTATGTTCGTATTGATGTAAATTGTCATTTTTATCACAACTTCCTGCAGACTTAAATGATCCATTATTTTAATATAAAGCTATTGAAGTCATATGTATTAGTTTTACCGGTACGTGCAGTCAGACAAACGTAAAGAACTGTTATTATAAAAAAATACTTTGTTTACAAGGCATTGTTTCAAAGCGGCATTAAACCGACCGTTTGAAAAATTAACGATTTAGTAACTTATGGTGATCACGTCACAGGGACAATTATAAGATAGCAGAAGAGACGTAGAAATTTGCTGCGGATTTTTTCCTTATAATTTAATAGAAGAAAAAAAAATCTGTAATATCTAAATAATTAATGCTAGACTTCTGAAGTTAGGGATCTTGTAGATAGATAGCTGTTAATTAATTTTTATGTTTTTCTTGGTAATTATTTTTATAATTGTGTTATGAGTATTGTTAAAAGCTAGAAATATTTAATTAGAAGAAGTCTAAATGATAACATTTATTTCTGTATTTTGCGAATTACATTTATTTTCACTTGAGTTTTCATATTTCGTTTATTTTTTGTTTGCATGCTCATACTTATTTCTCAGAAAAGGTAGGCAGAGACCACGAATATAAACCGCACAGTAATCATGCTGTCAAACCTGTTTCGAGATATGGAAAAAAAAAACGATCTATTCTTGAAGTATTTTCAATTACAGTTTTTTAAACAATGGGCATATATTGCGCACGCACTGCATTTTTATTATTCTATTATAAATTGTTGATTTCGTATATGCTTTTATAAGCTTTTCACGAAATCAAAATCACTTGCATTTAAAATGCGATGACTTCGTCAGGTGGAAAAGGTAGATTTCGCAGATGAGGGTTGATTTTGCAGCATTTGATATGAAATTTCTATGAAACTCGGATAGTTACTAACATTAAACATAAATAAAAAGGAATAATTTCACATGTCGAACAATGCATTTTTGATTATTTATGGACGATAAATACACTGTTGTTATGTGGCGCCAGGTTTAACACCCTACTGCTATGAAGAGCTCGAACCTCTATATTGGCTCAGTATGGGTTGGGTGACCGCTACATCCGGAACTGGCGGCTTAACGTCCTCTCTGGACCGCGGGGTGAGTGAGTTTAATCGGACTTCAAAAACGCATCGGTCAGTTCGCCCATGAAAGGGTAGCGAACCCTATATATTGCGACTCGGAGGCAGCGTTTTTAACCAATGCACTATCACCGTTCAGTATACATCGAAAAACAAGCGTATACGTTATTTTATAAAACAAATATTACTGTATTAAGAATATAGTTCAATGCGGTGATGGTTTGGGGATAACATTATATGCTGTTTATATATCATTAAGAATTACAATGATAGAACTTTCTTTCGTGTTTTAGCAAGCATTTTATTGTCTAATGTAAATTTATGGTACCTAAGGTAATTATGTTATTGCATAAACCAGACGTTTCCCGTTCGCGAACATTTTAGCCAAGCAACGATTATTTTATGGTTTAAATTTGCATACCGTTTTTCCAATTGTATTGTTTTTTTTTTTACTATTATAGCTATATAGATCCATGTTGTGGTCAACTTGGTTATGGCACGAAAATGGGCCGGCTTCACCGATGAGATACCACACTCTCGCAGAATACAGAAGTGAAATAACAACTTCCGCTGTTGTACTTCGTTCAGTGAATGAAAGTTGTAGTGACCCACTACCGTCTCCATCACAACACCTCCCTCCCCAACGGATATTCTATTCCTAGCCAAGAGGTCGCCAACGCACTGGCGACTGTTCTGAAGTTGCGAGTGTCCATTGGTGGCGGTGATCACCCTTTTTTTTGGCAACTCTCATGCTCTTTGCCCCTAAGAATTGAATTAGAGCGTAATAGAAAGAATAAAGTAAGTCAAACAAGCATATTTTTACATTATATGCTTGTAACGCTTATGAATCGAGCAAGATGTGACCGTATGCGATCCACCTAAACGCATATTCACGTGAAATCTACCCCATGGACACGTTTAATTAAATCTCAAAGCAACTCCGAACATCTGCCTCGATCGACCAATGGCGTAGCGTCCGCGTCGTATTTATTTATGGACAATCGTGGGATCGGACACCGCGAGCCGTATAAAGCACCGCTGTCATCGGATTAGGCAAAATAATTGAAGTGCACCAAAAATGTAAAATAAAACCTATTTACATGAAAATTAAAATCTTGCACTGCATAAATATTGTAATCAACGTTGTTGTTTTCAAATATCACGTGTTGTTTATAAATTTTATATTAATCGAGATTATAAAAAAAATTAAAAAATATATTTCATAGTCATTATACGGGTTTTAATGTTCATTGGGAGCTACATTTTTATTTTAGAGAAAATGTTTTAGCATAAAAAAATAATTTAACTTTAACCAGAGAGTAAGTTTTTAAATTAAAATGAAAAATTAAAAAAATTGAATCGAAAAACTAAACATAAAAATTTAGGTATTTATTTTTTTATACAATTTGTACAGGGCGAACTCGCATACGAGCCACCACAGAATAGGTGATCTCGGCAGCCCATAGACATTTGCAACCTCAGAAGGCCTAGCATGACGTACATATAACGAGTGAAAGGCATAGTCCTATGGAGAGACTTTTATCTAGGGCGTCATGCTAAGTCCATAGGAGAGTCATTAGTGCGTTTTCCGGCCTAAGAAATATAAGTATCTGATGGTTATTTGGACACGACAAACCAATATTAAAATCCAAATAAAAAACAAATGAACTGATAAAGCAAAATAATTTAATAGAAACTTACTATTAAAGAAAAAAAAAATTTAATTAATTCAAAAGAGTACAAATTCTGATGTTCGTACCTGACTACGCATAATATTTTTTTTTATAAATGCCTCATCCATTGCCTTGTTTCCGCGCTCCACGGTGTCACCTAAACCTCAGTGTGGAGGAGCGCCGCGTAACACAATCGCACCTGCCGCCGCGGAATGCCGCCTTGTGGTCACTGGAGGTCCCCATTTTTTTTCCCCCGAGGCATAATCTTTTTTGAGGTTTCTGCTTATTTATTTTTTATTTCTGTGTGTGAACGCCCGACTGCCTGATTTTCGCATAAGGTGGTTTTAAGTTTATCAACTAGATCATTTATACGATTGGCATGTATTGGGGAGGATTTAATTTTTATTTTGTTTCTACGTCGTTGTATTTACTAGCTATTACTAAAATTTAAACTGATATGTGGAAGAACTTAGTAATTTGAAGGTATATATAAAAAAAAACTTTAATTAATATTGCTTTTAATAATAATTCTTTTAATATATTCGACAAATACTTTGAAACAGCGCTCACCAATGGTCAATTATTCGCCGACTCACCTTGTAAGCAGTTCCTTACTCTCACAGGATCAACGTGGAGGTTTAGGAAAATTGTGGAAGGATTCGTCTAGGTAGTGTGGTGATAAAGAGCTGAATCAGTTCAATAGCTTGAATACAACAAGCTATTGTACTCAAAATAACAATCAACTACTAATTGTAGTCTTCTAGGGCCTAGAAGGGCCTTAAAGCTTATAGCCTAGATTCTAGGCTATAAGCTTTGAGGCAAATAGGTCTTACTTTCTAGTATAGTATAGAAATAGTATTTTCTCTCTATAACAATGAAGTCCACATTTACCAAAAAGGGAGAAATGACTGGAAGATGACAATTAATTTAGTTGAACAAGAGCTTAAAGTGAAGGGCATAGGTAGAACCCCAACTATTAATTGCATTTTATTTTGTTGGATAGACCGAAATGCTTGTTTGGACTCAAAGTATGATAGCAAATGAATAATCACTCCTGTCTGGCTTCTTATTAATCTTGCTGATACATGCATGGCACATATGACTCGTGTTCAGTTTTGCGCTGCCGCCTTCTTTGCTGATCAGGCATTTTACAGAAGTAGAAGTAGAGCTGGAAGCACTCAATAATATCGTCCCTTTCGTCTACGTACGAACTCTGTCACTGACTGTCGTTCAGTAAAAAAAAAAATGCACGTGTAGACCATTGGAAGCATTTTCGTGCAAAATGTTTAAATTTTAAAATAAAACGTTGCCAGAAAAATGTTTTCTGCGTTTACGAAAAAAAATATTTCTATTATGAAAACTCCGCTAACGGCCGGCATCTTCTCGGATTATCCGTTAAACCATCGCAGTTAACTTTTCCAAAAAAAAAAAACGTGAAAAAGGAAAAATTGGGATATTGACACCTCAATAAATTAAATATGGTTCAGAGTTTTCATTTACAGTTCTCTTATTTTCGCCGTTTTATTGTTAATTAAAATTTAACAACTTTTTCCAGCGTACACGATTTACAATGTTTTATTTGTAAGATCATAGACTTTTTAAGGTTTTTCTAATCTGTCAGTAAAAAACTATTTTATGTATTTTTTTTATAATTCTAGGCTCTGTAGTTTTGGAGATAACTAAAACGTAAGTTTATACGCAATACAATATTATGGAGAAATTTACCGAGAAATTTTAAGATCATAAGATTATCCTGTGACTTATAATTAAAGAATTATTTTCCATGTCCTTTGGGCTGGGTAATTTCGAAGATAAAGAAGAAATGGTCAATTTTCATCTATTTTCTTCATACTTCAAATTCCTTTATTTATGTTACACATCCGTGCATGGCCTCAAAAAAATTATATTTGCATCTCCTTTTCGTCTTGATCAGTCCAGCAGATTCGGTGCGAATCGTCAGCGACAAACGGACGGACAGACTGACAAGCGAGCGATCCTACAAGGGTTCCGTTTATTCCTCTCGGACTTGCGGAACCCTAAAAAAAATGGCACATGCCGGAGAGAATCGATCGCGCGCACCCGCCCGGCCGGTTATCAAAGCTCATCGAACTTATCTCGAACAACAGAGATCGTGTAATAAAGTTGCAAGGTACCGAAGCATTATCCGCAAGCCAAAAAGCTCTGTCCGTTCGCCACGGGTGGAAACGGATGTCGTAAATTATACCGCGAGAAATGGCGGGCGAACACTCCGTAAATATCTGCATGAATCAATATTATCGAACTGTTTTCTTGTTATTTATTTCGATGGTGCCGCGAGTGGATCAATGCTATTAAAGCGATATATATATTGTATTGTGTGAGGTGTTAATTCGCGGAAATCCATAGTAGACTTAACAAAATAACAGTTAGCGGAATTAGATAATTATAAAAATAAATAACACTTGCTTAGGTGTTCGATATCTGTCAATCCTCGGGAATCAATATTCAATCTTTTGGATAGAGATTCGTAGTGGAGAGGCAGATTCGAGGGTCAGCGGTGGGTTGCATGCTGCATGTTAATGCATGTTACAGGTAAGCGTGTATATATCGTTTATCAAGATCATATATTGATTAGAAGATATTATGTTCGTACGCATTGGTACTAGTACGTCCAAATCCGAATTGTTTATTGACATTATTTTGATCTGAAAAAAAATATAAATAAACATATTTGTGGAACACATCATGAAAGTAAGTAAAGTCAACACATCCCTAAACAAGGAAAAAATTTACTTATATATATATATATATATATATATATATATATATATATATCTATATTAGAATTATAGGATCGATTTGATATTAAATTATTTGTCAAAAATTGATCTCGAGTCGTACAGGGAGTGGAGCGGAATACGATGTGACTATTTTTAAAAACTTTGTTTGTTTGATTGTAGACGCCTATCTTCAAAGTTACTATTGGGATTGCGATGAGGTTTTTACAGGTAACAATTTAGCTTGGGGTTAATATATACGCTTTTTTTTTATCAAAAGTCGGGTGACTTTTGATAAATTTTTTCCTTGTTTAGGGATGTGTTGACTTTATTCGCTTTCATGATGTGTTCCACAAGTATGTTTATTTATATTTTTTCTCAAATCAAGATAATGTTAATAAACAATTCGGATTTGGACGTACTAGTACCAATGCGTACGAACATAATATCTTCTAATCAATATATGATCTTTTGAATTTACGATAAATAATTTTGAATATCATTACCCTGTACTATTTTCATAATAGTTTTTTATCAGAAGTCGGGTCGACTTTAGATAAAAAACTATTATTAAAACTATTACTATATACTAAAAAACTAAATAAAATTTATCCATTTTATTTAGTGAAGAGTATTGGGTCATAGATCACTATAAAAGTGAATACATCCCATAATGACTATTTTTGGGTTGTATTTTCATTTTTATTTTGTTATTTTAAAAGGACTGTCTGACCTAACACAATCCTTGTATTTAATCTTCAATACACATTTTATTTGTATATGTTCTTGATTTTTTCAGTGCATTCTGAGCATATTTTGAGAGGTGATACCCGGTAAAAGGCTTTTTATATTTTTTAAATTAGAATAATTTATTTTAGAAAAATAGCTCTAAAAACCGTTTCGTTGGTACCAAACACGACGACCTAACATTTTTTCATATTCTACTTTACATTTTAAAGTACGTAGATGTCCTTAAATTAAAACTTGGGACATTGATACATTATGTCCGAGTTTAACTGTTCTCTACAATCATGACAAAGGTCCTGAGATTTGTTGTTGTACGGCATCTCCAAAATATATAATCAAGAAAATTAAGAATAAAATACTTCGAGTTCCTAAAGTTTGATGTTGTCCAAAACTGTACAACAAATGTTTTGAGTTCAACAATGCAACAATGGTATTGTGGTGGATGAAAGGTCAAGCATCTATGTTACAACGTTGAAAATACGTTGATGTATTCGCGCTCTCGTTCGCATGCTCGTTTCAGGCGGAACGCGACAATGAGTCATGCTTTTTTGCGCATGCAGCCGGCGTTCGTCGATTTACAAGACGTTATCACGTTAAAAGCATCTATGGTAGACAAGCGCGGAGGATGTATCGACCTAATCTAAGGGTTCTGTATATCAAATGACAAACAGATTCCCTATAGGATCACGTTCGTGTCTGTCTTTCCGTCTGATAAGGACTATTATTTCGAATATACTGGACAAGAAATAGTGCGATTTGGTATATGTAGATACAGTATTAGATGACGCGAACACGATCATATAGAACAATGAACAATTTTTAGTTCAAAGATGAACTCTGAGGGCCAATTAATAAATTGAAAAAAATCAACATATCATAAATGTTGGTTTTTTTCAATGTAAATTATGACATATCAAATAGATTGGTCTCTTATGGCAATAAGAAATATTTTTTTAGGAGTCCTAAAATTTGTATTGTGAAAGACATTGAAGAAAATATAAGACAATCGACCGTTCCCTTTTGTATCTCCGCAAATAACGGAGGCTAGAATTTTGAAAACAGTGTTAAATATAGGGTCTCATTAAAAATCTTTAGAAAAACCGAAATTAAAAATTAAGTCCTTGAGTTCTCAGGGGAGACGAGAAATAAATGTCAAGAAAAAAATGTGAATGAAATTTGTTGCTTAATTTCACCCATTGCGATGATTCATAGTACAGAGCCCTTTCCATACAAAATCGTCTTGCACTTGACCTGTTTTTTTTTTGTGAAGTGAATATGCTAAACACGGAGAATCGCACCCTACAAGATGTGAAATAATTTTCAAAAGTAATCTCAAATTCAGCTACTGATAGAATTATTGCACGCGAGTGAATCGCTTGGCTGTGATCCAGTAGAGTAAATGTTGGAATTCTCAAATTTAACTTCCATTGTACGAAAAAAAAGTTTATTATTACGACGTTAGAGTTTAAAATGACTTGCAATTCTCTAATTTACATGTTCATGCGATTTTAGATTCTATAAATACAGTAGATAAGGTCGATTATGATCTGATACAGTAATTTAAGTAATTAGATACAGAAAAAGTCCTTGACTGCAGGCGTTTAAGTAAGAAAAACACCTAAACGGACGAATACGGCCGGCGGTCTTCAATTCAACACAAATATTTGTTCACGTGCAATTCCAATGGTGGCCCTTTCATATATTTTTAGAGGAGTCCTTATCTTTGAGAATTGAGGGAAATATTTATACAGTATATATATGAGAGAGAGAGAGAGAGAGAGAATGAAAGAGACAAAGTCCAAAGATCTAACAAATACGTAAAAAATGTTAAGACCTTAGATGTATTTATATTTTGTTGCTAGTTCAAAGCGATACATACATATACATGTATATTTTATGTATATCTTTATTTCTATATAGGATTTATTTGAATGTGCATTGCTTTCCCATCGCATTCGTTTATCTATTACGGTTTAAGTTTATCACTTTGCATCTTTTGTGATACGTAGGTGACACTCGAGAGTTTTTAGAGCTGGCCGCTTAAAAATTGTAAAATAAAAATATATTTACATTTTAAAAATGGAGCTCTGCTAACCTTGTTAAGTAAATTGAATTCATTTGCCATTTGTTTGAACGAATTGGGGGTAAAGAGAAAATTGTTTGTCTAATGTCAAAATGAATTTAACGTGAGAAAATTTTCTATCTACGATTTTTTAGGACTGTCGTTCTACCAATTAAGATAACATGAAAGTTATAACAGACTTGGGTTAGCTTTTCATGATGAAATCAATCCCTTGCCAATGTATATAACTGGTTTAACGAGTTCAAACATGATCCCACTGATTTTGTTGAGGGACGTTCTTATACGACGACGACCGAAGATAACAAAACAGCGCTGTGAATCATGATAAAACCTGACAAAAAATGACCTACCAGCAGATTTGGACAAGCTTAGGTATGGGTATGAGTCGAATATATAATCTTTCATGAACGTTGAGTGGTCGGGAAGCCTTGTGCTCGGTGGATACCTCATAACTCGACCGAAGCTTAAAAACTACATCGTGTTAATGGGTGCCGCGAAATGATACAAAGATTTGTCGGTGGTGACTCAAATGCTGTGTAAGATATGGTTACAGGTGACGAAACCTGGAGTTACTCTTATGATCTCGAAACTAAAAGACAGGCCGCTCAGTGCGTCTTTCCTTTTGAGGAGTTGTCTACCAAAGTAAAATGAGGTCGAAGCGTCAGATAAAAGATGGTCGCTTCTTTCTCGGGAATGACACGTCATTATGCAACAAATGTTTTAGAAGATAGAAAACAGTCAGAGCAGACAGATACGATTGTTTGGCTCTTGTTTTGGACAAAGTTCGGGAAAAACAACCTCGCAGTAGGATTCTCCTTCAACATGTCTTCCCACCACATACCGCCAGATAAACAACTAACTATTCGGGGACGTTATGTATAGAAATACTTGTTCACCCGCTTTATTGCCCCGAACTCACACCATGCGATTTTTATTTATGTCCTAAAATAAAAGAAAAATTTTGAAGAAAATGCTTTATGGATATCGATGAAGCAACGGCTGCATATGAAAAAGCTGTCGAAGCGACCCCCAAATGCGAGTGGATGTCTCTCTCTCTAAGTAGCTCTATCGAATGCAGCGATATATTGACCTCAACGGATACTAATTTGAAAAACAATAATAATAAAAATAATTTGCCAGTTTGCTCAGTTTTTGATTTTCTATGGATCTTCAATTTGAATTTTGAATTTCGTGGTAGATATTCTATATGTGACTAGCCTAACCCAATCAAACCATTTTTAAAATTTATGTCTGTCTATCTGTTTGTCTGTCTGTCTACTTGTATGCATGTCCTTATATAACTCAAGAATGGCTCAACCGATTCTGATGAAAATCCGTATACAGTATAAACATGTGATTGCGCACATATTAGGCTACTGTCTGTCTATCTATCTGTAAGACTTTTTATAACTTAAGAACGGTCTAACCGATTGTGATGAAAATTAGTATACAATAAGAACATGTGATTGTGCAAAGATTAAGCAACTGCCTGTCTATCTTTTTGATTGCCTCTATTTTCTATTATAAATCAAAAAAGGTTTCAACGATATTAATCAAATGCAACTAATAATGATGTGAACTCACAACCTCAAGTTGTTAAGCGTGAAATAAATTGTGTTTCGTATCTCTTATTTATACATATGTTATATTTATTTGCGTACATTATATTACTATTCATATTACTATACTTGATCTTATTCTGATGCGTTAGTTTTAGAAGCAAAGGTAAATTCTGCCGGAATTAAAACATCATAAAAAGCATTAAATAGCATAAAATAATTTTAGTAAAGTTAATGACGCGAGTGTAGAAGCATAACGAGGTTAAGTGACAGTTGGTTAGTCACATTTTTAACTTGAAATAAGTTTAATAGCGGCGCTTTTAGCGAACGAGTCGTAGGTAAATTCTGGCTTTCCGTAGAGCGGTTAATACATGGAACAGGAAAAACGATTTGAATAACTTATTTGGACCGAGAGTCGCGTCAAACAGTGATTTTATTTGCTTGTTTATTTTCGAATTCTAAATATGTCTGTTAAAAAATAGAAATAATCTCTGTATGTCTTATACAGCGTTATAAGTATAATTTATAAATCCATCGATCTATAAAAGCTGATAGAGTATCAGACTAATATACCTACTGTTTTCACAATCAAAATATTACTAATTTGAAATTGTTGTATGAACATGCAAAACTAAAGTAAAAAACAAGTACTTCGAATATAGGTGAACTCTGTCCATGGTTATTAAAAATGCAGTGATTTTAAGACTTTGACAACTTTGGCAGAGTGCTTATATTTATTAGATGAGAATGAAATTATTATTTCAAGAATGGAATTATTATTTTAAAAATTAAATCATAATTGTTAGCCTGTTGTTCCGTCTGGGCAAACATAAAACATTTTTTTTTTGTATCGGATGATCACGGCATCAATTATAGCGATTTCGTTACTGTACTACTATTGGTGTCGATCTCGGTCCGGTGGTCAATTCTGATCGCGTTCCTGGCTCGACTATGATATGTACATTTATTATTTCCTACATATCACTCTAAATATTTATAATCTGTATATCTATTGGAGTTTTGATTAACGTATTATTGAATTTTGAAGTTTAATCTAACAAGAAAATTTTTAGTAACATTAGCCTGAAAAAGAAGTACAGAAAAATATGTTATCGGTTGCGAATAACAACTGCAAAATGTAAATAATAAGGGTCTGTTTTGAAGTTTAATTCTATCAAGAAAAAATTGTCCAAATGTCCTTATAAAGTACACTAATTTAGATTGTTAAAACAACATACATGTAAAATCATACTCGCAACTCATGCATTTAATCAGAATGAGGAAGAAAGAAAATTCTCCTTTCATCAGGACCTTAACGAAATTTAAAATAGACTTTTAAAAAAATAGTCGAGTACTATTTTTTATTAGACGACGGCAAAGCTGCGCAAAGCCACACGTCTCGAAATTACGATGGGGCATACGCCAGACCGGTATCGGGCTTAACTACTAGGTAGTTCATAAACTACTAAACTGGTAGCTTCAACTCTCAAAGGAAATTAATAGATAAACAAGCGATCTCGGTATATATCCCTGGCTGCTGAATTATGTAAGGCTGTCTGTATTAAATGTATGGTTATTTAGATACTAGGCGAAGCGCGCGGCTTGGGATTAAGTATTTATTTTTATAGTTTTTTTTTAAAATGATTATCTATTTATATCAATATAACCGTGAAAGTTTGTCTGGATGCTTGTCACGTGAAAACGCCTGAACGGATTTTAACGAAATTTTGCAATGACGTAGCTTATGTATTGAAATTGTATTTAGAGTATTAAAACAAATGTGAAGACCGGAAAAGTGGTAGTTTCAAAAACACGAGTAAATATAAATCATAAATGTAATAATTATTGATGTGATAACTTCTTATAAATCGATAAACGCCGGCTGCACGTACGAAAAAGCATGACTCATTGTCGCGTTCCGCCCGAGCCGAGCGTGCGAGCGAGAGCGCGGAACAATAGAGAGGCACGATCGGCCTAAGTGTTCGGCTTGTGACGCATCTATCTCTTTACTGTATAATTTGAGTAGAAAAATAATTGAATTAACGAGTGGAAATAAATGTTAATTTATAGAAAACATTGTCATTTTCAATTAACTCCTTCTTTGTATTATACAAAATAATGATAATTCAGTGAGAATGATTCAATTCAATTCATAAAAAAGTGCAATTTTTCATCAATGTTTTCTTATGACGTTATCACGTAAAATTATCGTCCGTACACCGACTTTACAGACAACCAGTTTTTTTTTTTAAATTAATTTAGGTCCAACAAAGCAAGCAGGTAATAGCTAGTAATATTGTAAATATGGAATCATTTTCGTATGGATGTTTGTCTTTCAATCACACTCAAATGGCTGGATGGATTTTAATCGAACTTTACGTAAAGATAGACCATATCCTAAAATAGGATTTAGAAAAAGCTTTAAAAAAAATCCAGTAAATAAGGTAATTTTTTATATCGTCGATTTCCAAGGGAGGACTGAGATAGACATTGTCACCGGTTTTAAAATTGAAAGCGAGACCGGAATAGGACTCTACGATAACTCCAGAATCGCAATCGAGAGCGAAATTGTGATCGAGATCCGTCAAACACAACTAGCGTTCGAGCGATATTGGTTCCGTCGTTTCATTTTATTTCCGTTTGACATGTTTTTACATTTATACACCGTTCGTCCGTTCCCTAAAATGTTCATATTGAAAATTTGTATTTATGACCACCTATCCCCAAGTTCTATATTTATATCGAAATAAGGTTTCATGTAACATATTCTATAGAACCGTCTAAGACGTTTATTAACACTTGAAGTTATTACGTATCGCCTTTTTATGCGAGCTCGACACGCTCTCGGTTAGTTTGTTCTCTATGTGCCGTTTATGAGGAACAGACAGGCGAACTGGAAAGTAAACCATTAAGGCTAATAACTTCAATTCCATCGAGTTACAGCGGGGAATGATAACCATTATATGTTACCTCTAGTTAGGCTATACATAATAATGGTTAGACCGTTCGCTAAATTGTTAGCCGCTGGAACCGGTCTAGGCATTACGGCAATTTCCACGAACTTGTTCCATCTCGTTATGAATAAGGGATAGTTTTCTAAATATTACTCAGACGTGGATTGTGTTAAATTAGAGGTTTACTACTAGTTTCTCTATAAAGAAATGGCCTCTTTATGATGTCATTAACTTTAATATAGTTAATAACGATTATTTATACTTTAATCACAGTTGTTTAATGTAAAAAGTGTGAATTGTATTAATGTTTACAGCGAATTGAACATAGTGATTGTTATAAATTGCCAATCAGGACGAGAGAATTAGTACTTCGTAATTTAGCTGTGATGCATTTAGGAACAAAAATGATAGAAAACTTTTTTATTAAATGAATACTGAATACTCATTTTCAATATGAAAAATGGGAGCGGCTCCTAGTTTCAAATATTCACAGGCACAAATATATTTTACACGGCCCGTCCTGAACACAAAGCGTTTCCGTTCTACGAAACTATCTCAAGCCGTCGAGAATGTTGCGGCCGAACAGCGAAACAAGGCAAACCGTTGAAGTGCCGGCCGGGCACCGTTAATACTATTTCCCGAGTTGAATAGGTACTGTCGACAGTGATCGCTTTATGTATCTTTGGAATTTTTGTTGTTGCGTCGACCAGCGACACATCCATTTGTGTTTCTGTCTGGGCATGTTTGATTTGAAATAAACCGATGCAGTTTGACGTTCTCAATTTTCGGCATCAAAATTATTAATTTATATTTTAATTATAATCACTTTTAGTTGTATAAGCTATCGGCTTACAATAAAAAAAATGTCTAACAATATCGTTTTCTTGTTGGCTCCTAAGTTTACAAACAACGTGAAATAATTAGGAAGCACAAAGATTTGATTTATTTTACAAGAAAAATAAAAAGTTTCATACGTAGTATTCCAAAAATAAAATGTTAATATATATATTTGTAAATGATTAATGTTGATAATCTAAAAAGAACACAAACAATGAAATGTCGTTGCAGATAGAATATTGATAAGTAGTCTCTTTGTCTAATGAAATGTAATGTTGGAAATGATGTAAACTGTTTCCATATATATAAAATAAAATAGTAGATGAACGCATAAAACTGAATGCAGAACGTTAGTTTGAAAGAAGATTGGGTATCTCGAGTTAATTATTACATTATTTGACGTTATGTTACGGAGAGTTAGACTTAAATGTGGTTCTAAGGGCAAGAACTGAGTTATTTTAACACTTTCTTACGAAAGATTAACAGGCAGTTATTTAATAACAGCTCAATAGTGATACAATCATGATTAACGTGACCCCCGTGGTCCTGTGACTGTTGACTTGAATGCCCATCGTTACTATTATGACAGACCTTCAATTAATAAAAAAAAACGGATAACAAATATTTTTTTTCTTAAGAAGAACTCATTAGTCATTTTTGGATAAATCGTTACTTATTCGACTCACTAGAGCTGACTAGCAATTGGTTGGTGTAAGTAATAAGTTAAGTGTTAAAAACGTCTTCTTTATTCCAATAATGATCTTGATATGTGTATCTAAACGTAAAAAAAGAGATCGGTATGTACTATGGATGAGATTTTGATAAAATAAAATGTTAATCTCTATAAAATCTAAGGCAAACTAATAAAAGTCCTCACTAATTTTGTCACTTTCCTAGTTTGTATCAGAATTTATGCATTTTATACTTAACAAACAAATAGTATTTCTATATTCGACAAACTTTATTCTCGTTATTTACTCATCTTTAAAGAACTGAACACTCCCTTTATATTTATTTGTATTTCAATTAACTCAAGAAAGCAAAACAATAATTGCTTTGATTATTATTAGTATTCATATACCATAAAATGTTCATTAAAAACAAACTTTATCTGCGAGCACTATGCGAGTTACCTAAGTCTACAATAATTTAAATTACAGCCACATGAGAAATAAATGTTCAAATCAAAATTCAACAAGAAAAATATTCTGTTATTATTTCGTTATTATCTAATCTTATTTAGATTAATATAGACTATGAATTGAAAAAACATTTAAGATAATTAAGAAATCTTATGCATCGAGAAATCGCGTGTACTAGCTAGAAATTAAAAACATCAACCGATTTTCGCAACCCGACCGTAACTCACTTTAAAACGTCCCCCAAAAGCAAGCCGCCACGCCACGACCACGCCGGCTGGATATATCTTTATTTTCCGAATGCTGTAAAACGCATCGTGGAGTTTGAAAACGTTTTAAACTGTTATTTATTGATCTCTCGTAGGACTTCGCACATGATATTCTATGGCTTTTTGCTGTTTTCATTCGCTCCGTGTTGCGATTCCAGTGGCAGTTGCATCGGCGAGGCGGAAGTCGATTTGAAATCTGTACGAAATATTCAACTACAAGAAATCGTAGGGTCATTACATCGGGACTAGAGGTCTTATTTGTATTAAATGCGTAATTAAAATAAATATAATTATGCTGGTACTATGAAAAAAAAAATAATAATAGATAATTAATAAAAATAAAAGTATAATTACAAATGATATTTTCATAGACATACATAAATACAAAACAGTGTTTTATATATACATACATAGATATAGAATGGTATTTTAAATGCGATTTTTACACAATGTTGCCATTTACGCGTAAACAGTAATTCAACGAGTAAACGAATATCAAATATACATATCACTTTATTATATCGTTAAATAAATTATTTATACTTATTTAAAAAGTATTATTAAAACAAATATAAAATTACGATACTGTTACGAAATGTATTAAGAAAATGATAGTTTTGTCACGGTTTGAGGATTAAGATAAGATTACAAGCAAACACTCAAAACATATGGTGTATATATAGCAACACTGAAATACAAAAAAAAAATCTCTTCAGAACATCATTTACATTTTTAGTTGATCGCACTTAACACGTGATCGAGTTGATTGCCCAAAAACGCTGAAATTCTGCTAAATACAGAATGGAATCGATCACACATCTTTTCGCAAACATTCATAATCTCTTTTTATTTTAGAACAACTTTGCCAAAGCAACTATAACAAAAATATATTATTGTATATATTTATAAATAATATAGAATAATATGGACACAATCCTACTAAATGTGCGGCCAGACCATGAGTGCGGTCGTTGGGTTGCGGCCCCACGTGACGAACTCGAATTCTGCCTTCGAGCTCCACCATGTATCTTTTTAAGGGATTTACCTAGCCACTTACCTACAAATGCCACTTGATGTTGTCAGTGATGTAGATCGCGCATGTTGTAGATGTCACATTGTTATTTAAATACTTAATTATTAATCACACAATCTTCATTTAAAAAATCATCAGTATCGTAAATCGTGATTGTGATCTAACATATTATCATTACAAATTCGTCAAAAGATAAAAAAAATAGCGATAAACAAGTACTTAACGTGCATGGAAAAAGTTTGACGACCGAACGCGACGATATTTCGGGAATGCTGAAATCCTTTATAATATTCTTTATTTATAAAATATTTCAGCCTGATCTTATAAGCTTTGTCGAAAATCCTGGAAAATTGAAATTGTTTATTGTAAAAGTATGTTTAATCGATACTCTTAAACTTAATATTGCTTTTCCCTTTATTGTATCAAAAAAATATCAGAACAAAGTATAAGCATTATATTATGTAATTATATTTATTTTTATGATTTTTTAGGGACAGGCAATATATAATGAAATTAAGTACCTTGTAGTTATAAAAATCTATATTTATTTATACGTTTAATTTCATCATCTCGCTCCCACGTATTTGGATTTTTTTTTGAGAATAACCAGAAACTTTTTCTCTCTTGGTCATTGTTTCATTACATTACACAACACGTCAAATTTTAAAATGTAATAAACATTCAATTTTCAGAATCTAATTAAAATATTATTCAATTATTAAAATATAGCAACTATTTTTACCTGCTACGCCTATTATGAAAACAAGTGCAGCAGTACTATCTAGTGATAATAGTGACATTTGATCAATACATTTTTTTTTAATTTCGGTTGAATACAAGTAAGAAGCTTTGTACAGCTTAACAAATAATAAATAAATATTTATTTATGAAAATTCTATAAAAACATTTTCCTCCTAAAAAACTCCCTATAACGGTTTTTTTCCTTAAATTTCGGGGGAAAATCTTTAAGTTGGTATCACTGCCACAGCAGGCTGCGTTTTAGCTGCGAGATGGGACGATCTCAGCATCCCTATGAATGTAAGACGGTAAATTTTTGTACAGGTTATAAGCTATTTTCCTCAAAAAATGGTTACTTCAACGATTATGGTGTCTTTAGCAAAGTTCTTCCAAAGAATAAGGCGATTATAAACATTTGAGGAAAGATGCATGATCGATTCCATATAGTATAATCTCTCGGCGAGTGGTCTCGAAGATTCTACGAGTGTAAACAAAATCATAAATTATTCATAAAACATGTAAACTTATACATCTCACGTCCGATGTAAACGAACAACGTCTATCATAATTTCAAACAACCTAACTTGTGAGAATCAACAAATAATATAAACGATTACATCCACGCAATTCGACATAAACAATGGGACAATATTCTCCAATTTTTGATAGGTAACTTATTTTGTTATTTAAGTTATGAGGTTAGTTTGCAGCAATATTTTAGCGTCAAGTCACGAAAAAAGCCAGTATGCGAGACCTATCATATTATCGATACAGTAGCAAGCATCAGCGAGTGCAAATCGATTTGAAAAAAATTCATGGAAACATTCCATCTGCAAGGAACTGTATAGTAATTTTGTCGGCGCTAGAGAGTATTAATAATAAAAAAAAAAATAAAGGTAATTATGAAAAAATAAAACATAATATTACAAGAGATAGACTCAATCACACATTAATATTTCGAAGGGTTTTTTTACACGATTTATGACCAATTTGCTATTATACAGATTAAAATGTAATTAATGAACACTGAAACAGTACTGATCTAGCGTGAGTTTTAGAAGCATTAAATTAACATAATTGTTAAAATCGTATCAGTTAACCAAAAATATTGTTAGAGTACTCATGCTACTAACTAATAATTTTAATAAACAATTGTACCTAAAGTAGAAACTGTCATATTTTATGACATTTTCCCTAACATGCGCCAAGTTGTATTTTAATTAATGTAATATAGTGTTATATAGAGGGCAAGAAATATTGATACAAAAAATAGGAACGAAATAAATATTTAATTGTGAATTCAGTGAACAGTTACAAATGTGTACAAACAGCATATTATATTTCAGCTGTTACTTATGACATTTTTAATTCTGCCAAAATTAATAATCCACAATAGGTATGTGTTTTCTAATAGAAGGTGGTTTAAGTTTCAAGATTCCCCCCTCACATTTACTATAAAAATATTATATCAAATAGGAAGGCGTGAGTTTCCTGTGGTGTTATATAAAATCCAGAACAATTCACGTCTTGGCTATATATAAATACTAATTCATTTTAATCTAAGCACCTATCCGAATGTAAATATTTACGTTGTAAATGCTTATCAATGATAATTAAAGGTACTTATGTTTTATTACTTTCTAAGGCAGATATCGTTAAAATATCTAGATTTAAATAATAAAAACTGATGTATCAAAATATAATAGCCATTTTAAATAACAATTATTTTTATTTTCATTGGTGATTTATTTTATACTTATTCGCTATTTTCAACATTGTGTTAAAAACTTATCACCTCCACTTATATGCATTTAACTTTTGATAGACGCGACGTAAGTATAGCTTAGTATAAAGCGCTACTTTGACTTAACATTTATATATTTTTTTGTTACAGGTCCCCTTAAATTAAACAACAGTAATAAAAAACGAAAGTGCTGAGGGAATTTCAAAAAAAGAAAAAACATTTCGTATGGCTGAAAAACCCTCGCGACCATCATGGCGTCTATCTACGTGCGGTGTGGCAATACGCAGCCAACAAATCTTAAGTGTAACGACACAGAACAAGCGTATCAGATAACAGAAGAAGAAAACGCTCCGCGCGAAACGCGAGCGGGTAGGAGATCCGGCACCACATCTAGAATTACAAGTAGAGACGTGAAGCCCTTATTTTTATTGCTGAGGGCTAATATTTCTGTTATACATACGATAGTTTTGTTGGCGTTGTGCTGGTGCCCTCGCGTGATCGGATATAGGGAGCAGAGGTTCGCTATAGAGCCGCAGGATCAGGTGAGTGTCGCTTGTGAGCCGATCCTTTTAGGGTTCCGCATTGGGAATAAGACCGATCAAGTGCGATACGGGCACTCACACCGAGGGTTCTGTACCACTATCGTTTATATATGTCTATTGTATTTATTAATAAAATATGTTTTTATGTCATTCAGTTAGGAACACTTAGCCCGAGCTCGTCTTGCACTTGATAGGTTTTTATTATTATAGTTTTATTTTATTTATTGTAGTTTTAACTTTAATTACATCAAATTGGTCACTTGTATTAATTACCGTTTTTACGATAGAGTAAAATAAAAAAAAATGTGTTCGACGTGCAACTAGAGTTTACTCTTTGAGTGAAATTGTTTTTGAATATAAAATGCAAGGGAATAAATAAACGTATATTTTGCAATAATGAAAGAATGTTTGTATTTAATTTCTATTCATATTCATTTGTATTGATGTGACAAAATATTACACACAAATTATGTCACATAAAAGGCTGTAATAAGTCGGACACAATCCCACGCCTTAATAAAACTTCTGTAATTATAATTAACTTTTATCAAATAAATAGGTGTTATCCAAATCCAACCTACAATATTAGATATCTTTATGTGAAATAATAATTCCTATTTTTGGTTATAATAATATTATAAATTATTGAAAACATTTTTATAAAGTTAAATGAAAAAAAAGTCTGGCAGCGGTGGGATTCGAACCCACGTGTTCGAAAATACTGGTGTCCAGGGCCTTTGACCGCTCGGCGTAGGATTTCCGTCACAATAATACTAATTAAATAGGAATTTAAACTTTTCACTTATTACGGTTCTACTGATACAGCCATTTAAGGGCAAAATAGACAGACAGACGGATAGACGGCCCAGACTTAACAACAAGACCCCATTAGTGTACTTCGATAATGGAACCCTAGAAATGGTGCGTCTGCGGCATCCCTTTGTTTGTCTTTTAGAGGTGTATTTCTCACAATACATTATTGAAAATTTGTATCATTATAATAAGCTGGTGATGTATACGCGACAGTTACATTAATGGTCTAAGAAAATAAAACCATTTTTTTCTGTTCAGAATAAACTCTCTCATTACTGAGTTTCGGGTCTATAATGAAAGGTTCATGATTTTCTCTACATTGTCATTGACGAAATTCGGTAAAGCGTTAAATGCAAGTTGAAGACACGGTTAAAGTAAAAATACAAGACAGTGTATGACAATGATAATCTAATATTAAGCACCCAATTATTATAAGCGATTATTAAGTTTCTATTATGGATCGGATCTTAATGTAGGTGAATGTGCAAACTGGTCGTTAGAAAAGTTATAATAATAATAAAACTCACACCTATTTCCCAGAAGGGTAGGCAGAGACTATAGATTTCCACATGATACGCTTTTTGCATATCTCTCTTGCGTCATTGACATCCATCAATCTTTTTCATGCAAACTCATCGGTTGCGGGTGCTTAAAATCGTGCCCTTTTTTAATATGCTACCCATATGGTCTGCATAGGATTTTCTAGATCGACCCTTGTTGCCCTTTTCACCACACACATTTACTCTATAGATTTGTTTTGTCAGTCTATCTTCATTCATCCTTTCCAGATAGTCAAACCAGTGCAACATACCTCTTTCCGTTATAGTCACAACATCTTCCTTTAAACCACACCGCTCCCTAACATCACTGTATCTACATCTTTCTTTCTGAGACACTCCACACATACTACGCAGCGATCGCATGTCCACTGCATTGATCCTACTTTCATTTTTCTTCTTCCATACCCAGCTTTCACTACCATATATAAGCGTAGGGATTAGGTCCCCATTATGGATAGCCAAGTGCGTTTGTCGTGAGACGCTTTTACTATTCATAATAGCGAGCAAGGCCCCATTCAATTTATTTCCCGCATTCACTCTCCTTCCGATATCTCTGTCATGTTTACCATGATTTATAAACAGACTACCCAGGCATACAAACTCGTTCACTTGTTCGATTTTCTCACCTATAAGTATATTACATTCAGTCGTGTGCCTCTTTCAAACACCATCGCCTTAGTCTTACCGACATTTACTTTCATACCCTTCTTCTTAATATAATCATTAGTTTTATTTACTATTTCCTCCAGCCCGCACGCCGACGGCGCAAGGCACAATTGTGTGCAACTTCAAGGAGATTGTCGTCGTCATTGTCGTTGTGCCAGATTTAATCGCCCCCACTGCTGAAGCTTACCATCCCACAGTCTTTTAAGTTCATATCGACGGCCTTAAACCTACAGACCCCTCACTCTGACCCAGTGCATATCGGGCTCTGCCGACTATCATCGTCGCCATTGCTATGACGATCTCCGGGATCAGCGACTTAACGTCTTCTTTGAGGTATGGGGCGAATGGTTCAATTTGATTTGATACACTCGTCGGACGATTTGTTTTTGTTCAGGATCTGGATCAAGGCAACGCCTTAAAACTTGAGAGTTACATTAATTTTGATATTGGATTATAAATGAAATAGAGCCACAGCTAGCTCGCTTTTGGTTGTCTCTATAGGTCTTTGACACTCGAAGTCCTAATTAATTGATATTGTACTCAAAATTGAGTTAGGATTCAATTACATCTATTCTAAGAACTCTCTAAAATAGACTAGTTATGAATGAAATAAGTATGATACAAAAATCATGACACATCGCTGTTTAAATAATTTTAAAACGTAAACATTAATAAAGGTTTTTATCGATTTTACACACGATTTATAATTTTCGAAATGGAAGACACCCCTATAAGATGTGAATGGGTTTCGTTTCATAGTAAGTTGGGTATACTCCTTCACCCTCCTCTTATTTTCGATAGCTAATTTAATTTGTCCATTGTTGGGCTGATGCTTAAAAGAATTTCAAACTTGGTAATCGGTTTTGGAAGTTGGAAAAGAAAATTGAAAAGGAACTAAGGTGTCCGTGTAGAATATTAAGTTGAAATTTTTTGAAATACAATTTTGTAATTCGAAAAATTTCAACCTAACATTGCTTAAATAAATATTGAGATAAATAATGAATGTATAAAGGGCGTATATTTAAGTATATTTATCAGAATAAGGTTTTCTATATAATAAAATAAAAGTCGAATAACGTTAAAATACTTACTCTATTGAGTTTCTTTATGTCTCGTAAGTTATCTGGATATGATTTAACTAATAACAAATTTTGTATTCAAAGTTGTGGTATAATTTTCGTGAAAAAAAAAGTAGTATATCAAAAGTAAAAATAAAAATAAGATCTACATTTCCACTTTATTCAACTCCGTTTTATTCATTGCTAGCCTTTAAAATAACCTAGGATCTGAACTTATAATATTACTCATTAACATTGAGAGTAATATTTGAAAAAAAAAATGTAGTAAATGTTAATACATACAATCGAATGTACTTCAATGTCGGTCCGGTTAGGTATAGACTATTGTTTGCATTAAAATTTGTATTTTAATGCAACCAATATGCCTTCGGTTTTTTTTCACACGACAATGCAGCATGATAGAGCTGAGAATCATGAATGCATTATAGTGACTTCTAAATCACCTGAACAATGCCTAACTCAATGAAAAAGGTACCAATTTTTCCCTTTTTCCATCAAATATTTCAACACTTCAGCGACAGATTGCCCCGTATTCGAAAGAGGAATTTTTTGATATCTTCAAATTCTTCGCATAGCCTTCGCTGAGAAAGATTGAATTCAGAATGATATCAGAATTGTTTGAATTGAAGTTTGAAATAAATATTCTTTGTCTGTTTGTGATGATTAGAAAACTTCAACTATATATTCGTCGTCTTCAATTCAAATTCTAAGTATCTTTATTTCGTAGATTATAAAATGAAACGTAAATTACGTCATAATATTTTAACAATTTAGACTATTCTAAAAGTTTACAATTCATTCGAAACTCGGTTATCTTACAAGAAGAACGAGCAAAAAACGCGAGGACAGCTCTTTTCAAATCATATCATACAGAGTCACAATCATAACTAAAACTATTACAAAATAATTGTTGCATCCTCTTTGAATATACTGATACAAAGTTCTGAATTAATTGCTAGTTCGTGGAGTCGAGCGACACGGAAACACAGTTTATTTATATTTCTACTATTTAAATTATTTAAAATAATTTTAATTTTAGTAAAAGTAAGTCAAACGCCAACGAAAAGATTGTGGGGGTGTTAAAATATCATCGGCGGCGTGACCGAGTCTGATACGGTGACGTGCCTGTCGCAGGTGGCGGTGGTGGGGTCAAGGGTGACGCTACCCTGCCGGGTCGTGAACAAGGCCGGCCAGCTGCAGTGGACTAAGGACGACTTCGGCCTGGGGACGCACAGGCATTTGGTCGGCTACGATAGGTACAAGATGATCGGGAGCGATGAAGAAGGTAGCTGATGATGTTCCGTATATTCCTATCAATCTTGATTACTCAGTCGATGACGGTCCATTTTAATGGTTGATGAACGTTTGAAAATCAATATCATAAAAGTGAAATGTGGTTCATTAGTAAGTTTTGAAAAGAGATGTTAAATGTTATTTGTTTTGCGTCCTTTTCAATACAAATTTTATTTATATATTTTGCATAACAAGTGAATGAATAAAACCTTGTTAGGGCATTGAATTAGTTAAAAATACCTATTAAAATACACATATTGATTTGTTTATCAACCTGCAATTATCAGATTGCTGATTATACATTGCCGTTTTTCTTGTAGGCGACTATTCTTTGGACATAAGGGAAGTGACTTTGGACGACGACGCACAATATCAGTGCCAAGTGAGCTCCGGACCAAGAGGTATGTTACATGGTTTCGTATTAATTTTGTATTTTTATTCTACATATGTGATAATCCCTAATGTTTTGTATACATAAGGTACTTATCATAGCCTAAGCAATATTCATACTAAGACTGTTCGTAGTCGCTGGCAAATGCAATTTCGCATCTGCTTAGTAAAAATACTTTCTGATAAGTATACGATAACATATAATCTATACGTATATAAGCAAAATACCATTTGATTGATTGACTGACTGACTGACTGTTTCATCACTACATCTCCCAAACTGTAGGTCTGATTGACTTCTATTTTGGGATAGTTATTCTTTTCCGGCGTGACAATTACGGAGGACGGTTTGCAGGCAATTCCTATCGAAAAAATAAATAAAAAAATCAAACAAATCAATCGCCGAAAGATATGCCTAATACGGAACCGCGTTCTTCATGCACAACATTTGATTGCACGCGAGAGACATACAAGAGTTAATGGACTAGTTCTTATTTATTTGGGTTTCAGACATATTACTGAATTTCGTTCTAGTGCTAAAATTTCTACCTGTTTGGTAGGTTCAAATAAGTAATCAAATCTATTGTAATAATGGACACCACCGATGACAAATATCGAGAAAGAATATATATAAGAACTATTATATAAGATAGATTTTTCTTCGCTAACATCGCACTTCTTTGAAAGGTATCAGTTAAAGTTTTACATCAAGCAAATGCTTTTGCCAGTTTATACCATGTATACTGATTAATATGAATAATGTATTGGTTTTTGCATCATTCCAAACCATTAAGATATTTTTTTAACTTCTCGCTAAGAAAATTAAAAATTTTCGAAAATCGTGAAATTATTGGTTTTACTCCGTTTTTCGAAAATCGAGTTTTCATCAAATCTCAACGTTTTGATGCCCCAGGAAGCTTTCCTGACTATTTTACGATGATCTCCGTATGTCTATGTGGATGTGTGTGTGTGTGTGTGTGTGTGTGTGTGTGTGTGTGTGTGTGTGTGTGTATGTATGTGTGTAAACTTCTTATAACTTTTAAACGGCTTGACCGATCGAAACGAAACTTGTGGTATTCGAAAGGGTTTTACTGAACTTAGATTTCATGTAATTTTAAGCTTATTCAAAATTGTAGATTCCGAGACATTTCAAAAAAACCGGAAAAAAAATTCAAAAACGATGTTTTTTGAGAATAACTTTTTGGCTGTTGCACCAATCAATTCCATAACCTAATCAGACCTTAACCTCAAGAAATGACGTCGAATGCCGTTCAAAAACAAATCAGAAATCTAAATCGGTTGATTCGTTCGTGAGATTATCATGAACGAAAAAAATCGAAAAAATAAAAAAACGGGGGTTTTTTAGAATAACTTAGAAATTTTACAACTAATCGATTTTTCTCTTAGTATAACATAATTAGGCCGCAAAAAACTGCATCGATTGCCGTCTTGAACATTGAAATCGAACAACGCGTTCCAAAGTTATGGCGTTATAAAAAGTTCAAAAAAAAAGGTTTTTCAACATAACTTTGAAATTTTGAGACTTACCGATTTTTTATCCAGAACTTTCAAATGATCAAATGCATCGATTTCAATAATTCATTTATTTAAAATCTCAAACGATTTAATAAATCACTAATAAAAAAAAAAACGACGTTAAATGCCATAAAACAACTTAAAATCGAACAATTTTTGTAAAAAATCACATTATTTAATGTATACCAGACTTTCGAGCTCGAAAAGCTCAAAATAACATATAAACCGTATTTTTTGAGCTTGAAGAGCTTAAAGACGTCACAACAAACTACGTTACTATAGCTTTGCGGTTAAAATTAGCGGGAAGTTGCAATAATGGCCTTTAGGGTCAACCGTTTTTCAGATTTTTTTAGATAAGATTGAAGAAATACAAAGAAATATTCATAAAAATCTATTTCTGAAGCAGTCATACCAAATCGGCCCAGTATAAGCTGACACGATGAAAAACTTGACAGGAGTTTCACGTTTTAAAACACATTGACGACATTTCTCACTCGTTCACGGGCTGAATCTTTCGAAGATTCATCCTAGGGGTGATAAAAATACATCGACCGGCACTGTTCTAAGCTACAAAGACAATGAGTAAAAAATAACTATGCTTAGAGACGCGCAGATGGCTCGCGTCCGTCTGTCGCGCGTCACTATACCTACATGTCAAGTTATTTCAAGTGAAGCCATCGATCGCCGAGGGCGTTCATAGTGATATTGTCTTTGATTCTGTAAAGAAATATATTTTTGGTATATACACACGCATGTTTCTCAGGAGTGTGAGCAGAGAACACAAATTTTCAGATGGTACAAATCTTTCTGGTGTCACTGACATCCATCGGTCTTTTAATGCAAGCTCATCGGTTTTGGGTGCCAAAAAATTTGGCCATTTTTTCATGCGTTACCAATTTGATCTGCACATGATTTTCTAGAGCGACCCTTGCCCGAGCCATTCATCACAAACATTCGTTCTGTAGATTTGTTTCGTCAGTCTATTTTCATTGACCCTTTTCGTATGGCCTGTCTACCCTACATAACTCTTTCTACTCCAGTCACTATATCTTATTTCTAATCACACCGCTCTCTGACATCACTATTCCTATATATATCATTCAAAGACACCCCATACACACACTAGTAGTACGTGTGGAGTAGTAGTAAAATGAATGTGGAATCTATGGCGTGGAGATGGGAGCATCTTTACTGCATTGATTTGATTTTAATTTTTCTTATGCCATCCCTGACTAGCAAATATACTCTTGATTGAATTTAAAATAATGCTTAGGATTTGTTGGAGGATAACGTAAGCGATGTCGTTATTGTTGTTTTTTTCTAATTTTAAACTTAATCCAAATCTTTTTGTGCATACACATATCGTTCCCCTAATATGACCAGTTAATTAGAACTCTAAAATAAACGCAAAAAATTAAAAAAGAATTTAAATAATAGCCTGTTAACAATCTGTATTTTAATTTTACATAAATTTTTTTATTAAATACAAATCTGCAAAGCTTTCTTTATAAGCATTCTTTATAAACTATTCTGCAGTCACCATGATGAATAAATAGAAAATAAAATCCCAAAGCAATAAACTTCTACAAAGTTCTATTATCTCGATGGAACTCCAGCTGAGAATAAATAAGACTTTATCTCTAAATTATTATACAGAACGCGAGTATTCTTTGTGCAGGAGGATTAGTTCAATTTAAATTTATCACTTAGATCGGTACAGTCCCGAGTCGTTTCTACAATGAACGCTAGAATTAGATAAGTTATCTTCTACTGAGAAATAAAATTCTGCTTGTGCTGGGATTATTTGCGATATAATATATTTAAATATTTGGTGTTGAATGATCGCACTTATAAACAGGCATTATCGTGGTTACTATGGTTACTAATTCATACATATTTAGAGCTCCTGTTGTACATATACATAAAAAAATATGAGTGTGTGAATTTAAATTTTTATTTGAATAAATTCATTTCTTCTAATTCCTATGATTTAATTATATTTAAAAGAGAAATATTTTATATTTAAGAACTAGTAACAATAATATCTCGTAATTAATCCAATAATTTTAATATCGAATAATAAGAAATTCGAAACTTAAGGATTTTTAGACACTTGATCCCAAACATAATAAGGTGCGACTATTTTGTATGTCTCATGACGTGAAGCTTTTGAGTTGTGCTCTACTTTCGACTTGTAAAGGTCGAACTTTTACGTTATGTTCACTGTCCACAGTTGGCAGAAAAAATAAAAAGAATCTCTATGCTTTTTTTATCACAAAATTATCTTGTTTCTACCAAATATTTTTGTTTCTATAGATACCGAAATTGAAAATAGAGCCTATGTATTATAAAATAAGGATGAATCGATATCGAAACAGTTCACAATCGATAATAAGCTCCTAAAAAAGGCTAACGAAGGGAGTAAATGAAATATTTTTTGAAAACAAATAAAAAAAAACAATTAATTCGCTATGGCATCTCGCCAATTTGTTGTCGGTCCGAGACATTTTTGTCCAATCTCAAAATATTTCCTCACGACCCGTTTATTAAAAAAATAATAAAATCAGTCAGCCTATAAACGCTTCGAATGGTCGTTGCGATTTTTTTCTTATACTGAAATATAATAACTTGAACAAACGGGCGGTCCGAAAAATATTAGCTTAGTTTATTTTTGTAGAAAGTATTTTAGGTTAATAAAAATTGCAGCTACTTACCTGGCTGAAATTAAAAAAAAAACATGTTTTCAGTAAAGTGGTTCGTAGAGGGTTAAGTTTTGATATTGACCCTAGACCCATTTCTTGTGACAGGTTTGTACTTCGTTGATCCACTGATAAGGCGTTTCCTCTTATGACCTTTTCATTCTATATCGAGGGGCTTGGACTTTAAGCCCCCAACGCTGGTCAGACGAGGTGGCTGATGTCTGGGACCGGTAGCTAAACACGCTCTTCGAGTACGGAGGTGTAGCGTCAATGGCTTGATTTGACTTCACTAAAGGGTCGTTAACCAGTCTGACCGTCTGAGTACCGAACCCGACAACTTTTTGGCTTGAGACCAACGACGTTCTCAGCCACTGAGCCGTCGTCGTATTCAAGCACCGCGTCATACTATATTTAGAAACAGTGAAATCGAAAAAGTGAAATAGCGTCCGACGCATCTTTAGCTGGTATCGACTCCAAAACATTTTTTTTTTCACCAACAAAAACAATCAAAACGATTATTTTAAGGATTTTAAAGGCGGTTTAATTTTTGAAAGTCATTTTTATGGTTACATATATCAGAAGTGTCAAAATAATACAGTCTATCATTTTCGCTATCACACATTTTTAATTCATACCAATTTTCATCAAGATAGGTCAAACTGTTCTTAAGTTATGAAGACACGTACAGACAGATAGACAGCAGAATCGAAGTAGCAGAAGCAGATAAAATGCAATAAAAAAGTACTGAAACGAGTATGGACTTCAAAAAATAATGATAAGTAGCCTAAAGCCATCTATAAATGTTTGCGCTTCGAATGATTAAATTCCATTCCGATATGTTCAGTAATTTTTAACTGATGCTCGGACAAAGAAAATAACGTTTTCATTACTTAGATCTATACTACTATATAAATTTGTGTAGGTTTTGTCTGTCCTTATTTTTTTGTATAATTTTTTTGTGATAAATTTTCATTTTACGGCTCACTGACCCTAATATTACCCTTTTTAAAATATTTGTTAGTCTGTGTATATCTCTATAATCTTTATAGATCATGTTGCTATATATCTATGTGAAAATAGATATATAGTAGCAACATGTGATTACTAAAACGATTATCTGTATATTATTTCGATACTCTGTATAGTAACAATAAAGAATATTACATTTTTTTATGTTTTGGTTGTTGTCGTATTAATTCGTTTCTGTATATTAGTGTGTTTGTGTGTGTGAATGCGATAGTGTGTGTGTCACATTGTGTGGGCGGAGAGATTGAGGAGTGAGAGTGTGGAAGTGTGGATGTGTAGAGGTGGTGAGCGAAAAAACAATAATTACAAAATTTTACTTTAAGCCCACCGAAGCGTACGAGTGACTGCTAGTACCTATCTATTTATCTATATACATGATCAAGAAGTGTCAGGATGCGTATCCGACATTCAATTTGTAGTGGATTGTTTTACGCACCGATTAAATTAAAGGCACAACGTTCAATAAATCAATTATAATTGCAGAAGTACAAAAATGGCGTAACGAGGTCCGTTCAGGTCGACGTTCACTAATTACATACACTGCCACGTGACGCCGCTGGCCCGCCGCCCGCAACGCAGTTCGTTCAAACTCGTTGGAACTTGAACGCGCAGGCTTGGCTTCATAATCATAATCAAATCTATGAAAAAAGCACCATCTTTAGGTCCGACACACATACACACACACATAAACTCGCACACACACACGCACCTTTGACCTTCCAAGGAGGTTAAGTATTTTGTTACAATAGTGACGTTTACGATATTGACGTTTTTAACATTGAAATCGGGTGTGGTTACTATAACAATGCCTTTCACTGTTATCGAATATGCAAAAATGATTTATTGTCGGGGAGTTTGCAGAGGTGATATTGCTGAGCACTAAAACTTTACAATGAAACTTATTCTGACAGTCAACTACCTGCGCGTCCGTAAGTAATATTGGGTCTTATGTATCGCTTACGCGATAATTTGTCTTAATTTGCCTTTTTTGTTTAGAAGTGAGTGGAACACATGTGGAATTTCGCAGACTAATTTAATAATACATTATGAATTAGTTTTCACAGGGGTTGTGTCCACATTATTTTATGTTATTTATGAGTATATTTTCAAGATAAATTTTTGTTATAGTTACATAGGCAAAGTTTTTGCTAAAAAAGTAGGAGATTATAGATATTTGCGAAAAGATTCATGAACAATTCCAACCTGTATATATATATACAACGTACAGAAGTCAAAGAATCGAAATATTTTCTATAGCACCCCCTCCCCCCTCCGAGCTCCCCGCCGGCGCGACAGCTTCACGGCAACTTCGTTATCGGCCGCGTATAATTCAAAAGTCCCCGGCGGTCCTCACCTCCGCCAATTGTCGCAGATAACGCGGCGGCGCCGGCGCCCCCGTCGGTGACCTTATATAAACTTTTATCTAGATTTTGGCAATAAAATTTATTATCGCATCGCCGCTTCGAATTCTCAATACAGGCTTAAGGCGTTTAACGCTTTGAATTTTTAATTATTACGAAAGTTAGCGAGCAAGTGAAATAGGATAATACAAAAAAAAATAAGAGTGAAAACTTGAGTTGTTATTTTTCTAAAATTAGAAGATATTAAATTTAAGCTTATAAGATATAATGAGAGAAGAAAATTTACGTATGTTTGGCAGCATTATTATAGTAAAAACAGGTTTCTGTTTGATATAGAATAAAAGAGAAAAAGAAGTAAATTTACATTTAAGGGCATAAATTGAAAATCGGACATTTATTTAAGATTTGACATAAAAAAAAACACTACGAATCGTTTAACATTGGTAAAATCATGATGAAGTAGAACAATATACATGGATCAAAGGTTCAAAAGTTTCAAATGAATTGAATATATTTGGGGTACTTTAGACATTTCTTTGAGAATAAATTTGTTATAAGTATAAATATAGTTTTTTGATCAGAAATGATTAATATGTCAAAAAACAGATACGTTTGTATAACTAATTGATATTTGACTCGGAGGATTATAATAACAAAAAAAAAGACTGTTTAAATTCATTTTATTTGTTCTCACGCTAAAGTGAGAAATATGTTTATAATTGAACGGTATAAAATTTGTTAAATTTCGTGAGCGTGTCTAGAATTTCCCCCAAAGTTTCTAAGATAGATAGATATATTAACCACTCCAAAAAGTAGGAGATTCGACCGCTAGAGGGCTACGCGTCAAGAAGAAATAAAAATAGGTACAAAAGAAACTCATTAATTTAGCAATTATTTTAGATTATTTACACTTAGACTTAGACTAGATTTAGACCTAAGTCATGGTAGCTCACTGCGGGACGACCACGATCCCCAAATCGGTGATATTATTCGGGATTTATGGCTTGTTGTGCTCTCGGAGGCATGAATTGTTTTGTCTTCGACTTAGGTTATAAACGCATCGCTCATTGGGTCCGTAGACTCAGACTAGATTTAGACTTAAAAGTCATGGTGGTCCATTGCGGGACGACCACGGTCCACAATCCGGTGATAGTATCCGGGATTTATGGCATGTTGTGCTCTCGGAGGCACGAATTGTTTTATCTTCGACTTAGGTTATAAACATATCAGTCATTCGGTCCGTAGTGTACATTCGAACCCCGATACCTTCTGGATCGAACGCCATGTTCTTGACTATTCCGCTAATACTGGATTATGCGTAAAAAACAATTTACGGTCTAAAAGGAAACGGCTTGAAGTAAATGAAATTTATTTCTAGCCGTTAATTTATTATCGGCGGACTATGTGCTACTAGCTAGTTTAGTATTTAACTTGGATTTAGGTGAATGTATAAGCATGGAGTTTCCTCTAAAGTTGTAAACGAGTGACCTCCGAGAAATTAAAAAAATAATAAGGGCGTAATATAAATGAAATAAGATAATTTTTTGTATACCGTCAATACTGTGTGGGTTATACTTTTAGATATTTTTTTGATTAAAAACACCACTTAGATTAAGTAAAACGGGCTTCTTAATTCTCACAAAATATGTAAATTAATTTTCTTATTTGCAAATGGTTATCACTTATTTGTGTTATATTACAATTAAAAACTCGGAGACGGTTCTAGAAAAGTTGTTTTTTTTAGAGAGCTCATAAAGGGGCGCTTGCATCATAAAAGTTGAGTTGAAGCGCCGCCATGTGAAAATTATTTTATGTTCTTCGTTGCTACCTAGATGGCAGTGCTTATACAATTACTTTGCGAAAATAAAAAAAATATTTAATTTTTTAATTATTGGCTAGGTAATAGTCTAAACAACTTTTTATAAGATGATGTAAAATTCATAAGTAATGTTTTTGAGGTTTCTTTTAAAAAGGGATGCAAATATCCCGTTTTTATTTTAATAATATAGAAAGGATGTTCATTAAAAATATGATTGAGTATATTGTCGATGCCTTTTATTAAATGTTATTTAATTTTTGAGATAGTCGCCTTTTAGCATAATACACTTGGTATATTTTTTTCTAAGCTTAAAATTCCTTTCCTGAAGAACTCTTCAACCTGAGCTCCAAAAAAATCCTGTATTGCAGCGGCTACTGCTCCATCATCTTCGAATCTCCGTTCATTCAGATACTCCTTCAATCTTAGAAGTAGATAGAAATCATAAGGGGCAAGGTCTGGTGAATACGGAGGATGCTCAAGTAATTCGAAGCCTACCTCGAATTGCAGCCATAGCAACGGCGGACCTGTGAGCCGAGGCATTATCTTGATGGAACCAAACAATTTTTGCTAGTTTGTCTATTCTTTTCTTTCAAATTGATTTACGCAATGTTCTATTTGTTCTGCATATGAAGAGACTGTAAAAATAGTTCCGGTCGAGACATTCTGTCATGACCACTCCTTTATTATCCCGGAAAAGACAGCCCATGATCTTTCCGGCAGTACAACTCTCCTTAAATTTCTTAGGGTTCTAACCCCTGATGGTCTGATGAAAGATGATGGTCTTTTTCATGTAATAGACTGTAATTTTGTTTCTGGATCGTAATGGTAAAGCCACATTTTGTCCACGATTTTAAATCAAGTCAAAGACTATACGGATCTTGTTGTAATAGTTCCAAAGTTTACCATCGTTTCTGAGTGACTCGAGTGTGGTTTATTCTTGGTCGATGTTCTTCCACATTTAAATTCGGCGTACCAAACGGGCAACTGTAGAATACAGTGGCGAATTTTCTTCAAAAGTATCCTGTAACTTTTGATTAACTGATCTTATAATGAAATTTTTCAAGGATAGATACTTAATAAAAGCGTACAATTCAATTTTTATCCATTTTTAACAACAAGCTATGACAGACTGGAAACAAAAAACTTCAATTCTTTTTTCAAATAAAAGATATTAAAATTGCGTTCTTTTTCTAAAATCTAATCATCATTCCACCTTCACCAGCCAGTGCTACCTTTCTTGGTTCCGAACAGTTTGTACCTCATTCTCACTGTACAGTGAACGCCCCTCGTACATTTCCCTTCATTTACGTTTAATAAAAGTTGTAACAACCCATAAGTTATTGCGGCGGTTACACTGGTTCTTCCGATATCCGAACTGGGACTGTTACAGCAATCGGGATCACGATTAGAGACGGCCGCACAGAAAACGGACCTTTACATCCGCAAGGGCGCGAAGTTTCGGCTGTTACACGCATTACGACTAATTAAACTTATCTCGGCGGCGGTTCCCAATGCCGGCGACCGACCATACTAGATTTATTTACTTCCAAAATCATACAGGTACTACTACCGCCGGCGGGAGTCGGACACGCACGCGCATCGGCAAAGCGCCAAGGAAAATAATTTGTCAGGGCGCGGCGTTATCTCGTTACCGCCGGCGTCTGCTCCGCGATTTATTGTGCGGAAGAGCAGGCCGAGTGGTATTTTACGAACGCCTCTTTTTTTCCTTGTTTTAATGCTCGCCGCGCGACAGCCGGGACGCTGTATCAACAGACGTCGCCGAGGGGCCTGCGAGGGGCCAATGAGGGTGGGGGCAAAAGGGGGGGTTAAAACGAGAACTTTGTATTATAAATGAGGTATTGCTTGTGATGTCTTAATTTCGCCAACTTCGTTTCGGTATTGCGTTATGAAACTTTTTTTGTTTTTTTTTTGGCTAATATTACGGTCGCCGATGTGCCAGCGTATCCGGTCGCCTGTGTAGTACGCGTATATGACTGTTTCGTTCATAAATTCATGACTAAAATTCTTTACGAACTTGATAAAATTTTTCTTCCTTTCGCAATAAAAGCGGTAATGAATTTGTACGCGTAGGCTAAATTGTTACATAGGTCGGGTCTATGTTGAATTCTTGATGCCAGATATTAAACATTCTAAAACATAGAAATAGGTAATGAACAACTTTTTCTCGCGCGCTTTATTGCGCGAAATTCATATATTTTCCACTCCATATGCGCAAGATTCATGCTCGAGGTTAGCTCGTATTGAAATGTTTCCTAATATTTTAGGAATCTATGACTATTTCGGAAGGAAGTCTTTCTTCAAAAGCGATCGAGAAATACAACGATTTTGTAACGAGCTAGAACCTCCACGATGAGCTTTGTCATACAAATTGCTGCCAACTTCACCAACTTTCTGCAATCAGGATTTTTAATTGTAATAATATAATAATAAGTAAAATGTAAATTTATTCCTTGTTTATCACCTCCGTCTCCTTCCATCAGCCCACAGATATCTTATTCCTATCTGAGAGGCTGACAAGTCTCTGATGACTTCTCTGTGGTTGTGGAACGTCCATGTGCGGCGGTGACCACCTGCTTTTTGGTGGCTCGCATGCAATAAAATGAAAAGGTGATAGACGTAGGTTTTATTAGAGCTTCCCACGGTTCAAGCTTTCAATTTGAACTTGACTTTGCTTGTACGTTCCGATGAACTACGAGACGACAAAGTTATTTGTGCTTTAGTTAAACATTGCATTATAAAAATGTTAAGGTCAACACACGATTCATCTTTCGAAAATATCTATTGTTACGGATTTGATAGCTTTTTTTTAAATTATTCATGATGTCTGTGGTACCCATACTGACACGCGGGGAAGAAGGAAAAGTCGAGGAGTGTTAAACCTGCGCATTATGTCATTCGCATGCAATTCAGAGCGGCAAAGTTTCGTGCGTTGTACTGTACAGATTTCTTTACAAAGTTCAGACGTGGGTCGCTATACAAAAAGCTATATTTTAATAGTTTAACCTACGTAATTTGATGACAAAACACCAGTTCTAAAAGGATATTCACTAGCTTGAAACATAAAATTAAAACAATAAAATTATCAGAAAATATTAGGAGATTTAATATTTATAGTGATAATTCACAAAATTTTGTAACTTTTTATAGTACTTTTAAATTTATAAACCGTATTGCGTATTATTAGTAGTATTATTGCGTATTTCAAAATGATTGTGTTTAGTTTTAGTGAAGTTGATCAATCGTTTGTACTACTTTATGATTATTGCTATTGGTTTGACGGGAAAGGTCTAAATAAGGAAAGATTGCATTAACAAATGATCGAACATTTTTCTTACAAATTCATTTCAGCGGGCTGATTGCCACCGAAAGCCTTCTGTTTTGCCATTGTTTTAGATCATGTTCTTTTTAGTTTATAATGATTAAAGAATACCGACAAAACTTTTATATTATCACCAACACTTTTGAGGCTGTACTAGCTAGCGATTGTCACAGGCCTAAAAAATTTTTTTTTTTAGGTGCAGCACTGTTTGTGCCTATGGTCGATAAAGTAGGTAATGTACAATGTATTGTCATACGTTATTTGTACTCGTCAGCTCTAGTTTACCTTCTACCCTCATTTAATTTTTTTCCCGGTCTTTTTCGTAAATAGACATTATTACAATAACATCGATAAAGTTTATGTTACTATATCATTATGGCTAGTACGTCCAGATGTTGTGTTAACAATCCTGACACATTTTGTTATGTTTGTGGTGAATACATATTAAAAGATCAGCGCAAATCGATAAAAGACACTGTGAATCGTCTGTATTTTGTTTACTTCGGTATTGAAATTCGACACCAAGTTAGTGTCGGCGCCTCATAGTGTGTGTAAACAATTTCTAGATGTTTAATACCAATAAAATATATATTTTTTGAAAACTGTATTTTTTATATCCCATGAACTAGAGCTGATAGAAAAAAAACCTGTAATATTTTTGATATCACCATGTGAGACATACTCAAAATCAGGTATAAAATCTCCGGCACCAAAATCGTTGTAGGCCTGTGAGTAAATTGTTTATACAATAAACATGTGGTTCATTATAGAAAACTGTTAACGGAACTTCTATAAAAAAATTGTAGGTGTAGTTTGCTACGTTCGTTAACTAGTATTACTTTTAAAACTTATGCTACAATCAGTGTTTCTTTGTTTTTACAAGTACAGCGAAAGTTTGTATTTGCTGTGAAATTATTTAGTTTTCTGGTCAAAACTACGTAACAACATGATCAGTTCGCGCAAGGCTTTCGCTACACTGGTGCACTGTCGCGAACTTTACACTGTAAATCTAAGGCAGCGTTCCGGATTCCGCTTCCGCAAGACCTACTAGCTATGAAAGCTCGAGGCAAGAACGACGCGGGGTTTTAAAAGTCACACGTTTAGCGACCTTTTTAGCTACGAGAAAAGCCGCCAAGCTTAAAACTTTTAGGACTTCCACAACTTCACCAACTCGAGTTTCTGTAGCTTGATGCTCTTAGATGGCTATGACACTAGCTCTGGGTGAGCGATTGCTGCGCAAGCGACGTTTATGAGCGTACAATAATTAATATAATAATAATAATAAAAAAAAATAGAATAGTTGTGCCATGCCGTATTTAACACGGCTGTAAGACGAAAATGGGCGACATTGACCAGTGAAATACGATACGGTCACAGAATGCAGATGTGAAGAAAAAGCTGTTGTATTTCATCCGATGAGTGAGAGTTCCGACGGCCTACCACAAGATATCCTATTGATATATAAGAGGCCGGTAACGCACTGGTGATTCTTACGTGGTTGCAAGTGTAACAAATTTCCATGGTCGGCGGTGATCACTTACTCACTAGTGGCTCGTAAATTCATTTGCCTTACACAAAAAAAATATCACTGGGCTATTATGTGCTATTGTGTACGTATATAAGTAACTTTCATAAGGAGTACAGTCTCTTGACAAATATATTGCTACTGTCAAGCGCCTTATGTGGACGTCGACAATGAAAGACAGTCTAACAGTGAAGTTACACAGTGACAACATTGTCCCACGTAATAAACTTCATCTTAAATTTGAGTAGTCGAGCTTTCCACGCATAAAGCTGAGAGACGAAATTTTTCATACACTCCACTGCATGGAGTACTTGATTATAAGATTTTTACGTATGTAAAAGGCTTCTTAAGAGATTTTACTTCGCGAGTGAAAATTCGCGATACGTTGACACCTGAATCGAGGTAATTCGAATTCAATGATACCGTTATTTCAGAGATTATAAATATAATTCCAAATAGGTTATAATATTTTTAGAAATTAAATTTGCCATTTTATCACTCGTTTTGGAACGTAGATCTAGGCCCACGAAAAACGAGCAAAATAATTGAGGATTTTCTTTTCAAAGTTAACTATATTTGTTTGTACAATCAAATAATCTATGTGTAAATAATATATATGTAGTTGACCGATAATTTTTTTTTATTATAATTTGGATATTATTGGCGATGTAGTTGAACTACTTGTAAGATAAATTGTTCTTCAATTTTCGTCAAATATCGATTATAGTTCTATAACAATGCTATTCCATTCAGCAATATCATTTATAGATTTACAGAGCATTACTGATAGTAATTAATAAAAAAAAATATGAATGGCCCAGCATGTAATAAGATTCAATTAAAAAGTTTTAAACTATATCTACTTATTGAACGAAACTCGTACGTAAATTACGTTTTTCATTCGCTTTATTTTCTTTCGGTTCAACTATTTTCGTGAAGTATTGATATTTTTGATAATAGTGCCTTAAAACGGTTTCAGTTTATTTCAGAATTTAATGACCCATAAGTATACGAAATATTGAGCTTAGAAATTCGACTGTGAAATGTTTTTTTTTAAGAGAATGTCATGCCTTACAAGAATATGTTAAATGCAAATTTTTATTTGAAACGGTTCAAAAGTTATAGCATTTTTAATAAATTTCTTTTTGTATATGTTATTTAAATGGTAAATATTAAACGCCCATCGGCACTTTTTAAACTTAAGCTAAAAACTTTTTCAAGCCGGAGAATTTTTTTCTCGTTGAATAGGTCCTTTTTGAGCTATAAATTCGATAGAATATACATATATATGGTTTCATCCACAAATTTTCGTCCTTTAAATATTTATGTATAATTGTACAATACCCTTTTTTACTATGTAATTATTTAATAGCATATTAGAGGGGTAAACGATCAGGCAAGCCGTCAAAGAGCAGACAGATGGTCATCCTAACCTCATAGAAGTCACCAGTGCGTTGTCGATTTCTCGGGTAGGAATAGAATACATAATGGAGGGGGGATAAATAGAGAGGAAGTGGGGCGATGTGCGTCACCGGAACTCTCACACATTGGACGAAACCTAGCAGCGAAAGTTGCTACATCATTTCCGTTTTCCGTGAGTAATGATTTCAAATTTGCTTTAGAGTGAATTTCGAATGTACGATATATTTCTTCGCTTTCTCCGAAATGTAATGAAATTCACGGTAAATTATTCGCCAAAGAGATATATTTTGAAAACGGTGTGTTAATAAGTCATTTACCGGCAGAATTAATTTTGCGGTCCGCTAGATAGGTCTTGATACGATTACTTAGTTAAATAACCTACGTTTCTGATTAGACAGGCAAATGTCGCTACTTAGCGCACATTACGAAACCCCAACTTAATAAGTGCCCGACATATAAGTAGCAGGCTACAAAAGTCATCTGTATTTATGTCCATGCTTATTGTTTAGTTAGAATCTCTAGTTTCGTAGTACTAAATTTTTAAGGCAATTGAATTCCGGAATATAGCTTAATATGTGAAAACTTAATATAAGTAAAGAAAAAAAAATTAAACTGATTAAGAAAATAGTTCTCGGTGTCGTTTCAATAGTAGAAATGAAAACAAACTGTGTTTACGTTACGTTATTTTATTTTACGTTACGTTAAAATAAAATTACGAATTCATTTATTTAAATAAACAAAATTTACCCATTATTCAAATGTAAAAATTTCATTAAGAGTACACTTCGTAAAAGGGGTTATTGTATAATTTCTATATATTTTAAAGATAAAATTTCATGGATATAACCAGCTCGATTTCTTATACCATTCTTTTCTTTTGTAATAGTTTTTTATTTGATTGTAATTCTGTATAATTTGGTTTGAAAAGAACTCCCCTCATGTTTCTCGCTCGTTCTTCTTGAGAAACGCCTGCTTTACCAACGACTGGAAATTTACACATAATCAAGTGTCAATTATTAACTACGAAACATATATGATTTAAATACGAGTCTCCGCTTTAAGAAGACCCGGAAATTTTTATGTGCATATCGTTTCAGTACTTTTCAATTCCGGTTTTGTTCCAGGTCAGCCTCCAATAAGATCTAGATACGCTCGTCTAAGCATCCTCGTGGCTCCGGACCCCCCTAAGATAATGCAAGGTCCCTTCATCGAAGTCGTCGAGGACAGCGAGCAAGTCTTCGAATGCGTGTCCGTCGGTGGAAAACCGCCAGCGGAGGTAGGATACCGTAACTTTGAAAATGCTGAAATGATACATTTTCAGATTTTGGTCTATAAAGGATCGGCGAGTCAGTTTATTACAAAACATTCGCCGTTGACTTTAAACTTCTCGAATAACGTGGGTTAATAGACACGATAATATGTCAAGAGAGTTGGTGACAAATTTAGCATAATTTGCTAAATAAATAAAAAAGTATAAAACTGTCAATCTTATTGTTATTAATATTAAATATTTTCAAGATTGTATAACCCTTTAACGACGATATTTATCAAAACCTTTTTACTTTTTTTTTTGTAGGCACACTGTCAAATTGCTTCAACAAAAATTGACACTGCTGCGGGAGTGCTACAACATACAAGCATATTCCAATAATCTATCGCTGAGCGCACTTAAATAAAGTATAAGTACTGCATTGCACTTAAGCGCAAATAAGGTTAAACAGTAGGCATATACGCAAAAGATTAATCCTAGCTCGGCGAAGGCGTTGCATAGCTTTGATAGCGAAACGTCTCAGGGATTAGTTTCGAGTTCTATCCAATTATTCGCGCCGTCGCCGTCGTCGGCGAACAGTTAGGGCGTTTGCTTACGTTTGTTTTATTGTATTGTCTACTACACAAAGGAACAAACGTACGTACGCACGTAAATGCAGCGCATATGGAATAGGGAAATACATTACCCTCCTTTATTTCGCCCAGACGGGTATAAAGGCTGGTCCGCTATAAGTCCGTAATTGAATAGGTATCTGCTAAACCAGGTTTATGATGACGGGGCCTCAGAGAACGTTAAGATTTATATGATTTATGAATGTAATAAGCCTACATTAGACTCCAATTTTGCTTAAAGGAATATATTTCTTTCATGTAAAGTAAATTGGAGAAAGATTTGATTTCTCACTTCACAGTCAAATAATTTCTTCTTTTTTATCTCTGCCCTTGTTTCTTTCATACTCTGGCTCCAATCTCTTTGCGTTGTCGCTAAATCTTAGAAAAAAAACCCGCTAGATTGTTTACTCACGGTATTAGATTAAATAATAACTTAATACCATTTTTCATACATATACTACATACATACTTACAAACCGATTTAAAACAGTTAATTGTTCTCATATCATTCCCTTTCAAGTTATCTATATATATTATAAAACTAATTGACCGATGTCTGAACTTGGGAGATATTTATGAAAATTTATAGAAGGATTTTATGAGTGCAATAGAAGCCGAAAACTTTAAAATTTTTGTTTGTCTGTCTGTATTATTGTTTGTTCGCGCGTCACGCAAATAAACTATTTTACCGAATCAAACCTGATTTCACAGACATATTCTTGTAAATCTAACTTAAAAACTAAGACATGTTTCATTTTGACACAACGTCTAGAAGTCGAGTTATACGCGAAAGTAACTTAAACTCAAAACCGTAATTGAATATAAGGATTTGCTTTCAAGATTTTGCGTCTGTTAAAGCACGACGCACTCCTCAACTATTACAGCTCTAAAGATCGAGAAGACATTGGGATTGGAATCGAGATTATTGTAGACACAGCGTCATCGATAGTTATAAACGACACCGGAATCCATTCCACGTCCACGCAGGCGAAACCGCGGGTGGAAGCTAGTGAAAGATATAGATTTATTCAATAGTTTAACGCTGTGTATCGCTATTGAATCGATATTATTTAAACATAATTAGATATGAATTAATAATTATATAGTTATTAATTCATATCTAATAACATGTGTTATACTATTAAATTATTTAATATTCATCAAATAACATGTGTTATACACTTAGTTTGTATCACATGAACGCCGTGATACTAGGTCAATGTACATTATACAGTGTTTAAAGTACTATAAGTGGTTACAGAAACTTGCTTCGGTAACTGAAATTAGTGTGAAGTTAGAAAGAAGCGAAAAATCTTTCGACATCTTTTACACTTTTACAGTCTAATGCGTACTCTGGCTTAGAACTATAATTTGGCATGACTGAAATCAATCTACAAATGCAAAGCCTTCAAATTTGTCTTATAAAACAAAGACTTTCATTAAAAATTTAAAATTTTTAAAAAATTTAAAATTTTTGTCTGTTTATATAATATATATTATCTAGTTAAATAAATATTATTAAAATAGATAAACAGACATGCAGTCATGCAGTTTTAAGCTATTGCATAGCTTCTATCGCGGGCCTTGAGCGTGGAGACCGAATCCAGAAATTCCTTGACGAAAATAACCTAACACCCCCCACTCCGACAGGCACAGCGGTGATACTTTTTACTTTTGCGATCTATCGATGAATAGCAGAACTTTTAATGACTTTTTTGAAATATCACGCTTGTCTCTTTAGTTCAGCAACTCGCCTCTAGGTGGCATTGGTTGTATCGGCGTTACTGCGCATGCGAAATCCCCCTCTTCGCCCCGCAATCTGGTGACTCATGCCTGCTTAGAGTTTCGGCGTTAGGGCAGCTCCTAAAAAAAAATACTGCATAAATAAAATAAAGAAATAATTATAATTCCATAAGTTGATAAAAAATACTATGCAATAGCTTTACCGCGGCAGTCCCCGAGTGCCACACGTGTTTTTTTCTATATTTATTACCATAAAATTTAGCAAAGTTGTATAAAATAAATATTCGCTTTTTCTTTTTCGCAAATACAACAATTGCGCACATATTCGTGAAACGAATCCTTAGATTAATCAGAGAAACATGAAAATTTTGTAAAACAAAAACAACTCATTAATCATTATTCTTCGAAAAAATATATGATAGAAGGGCACATTCGGTCGAAATGGTTTTTCCAAGTCATGAAACTTACTAAAAAAATATTCATAATAATACAATAAATCACATTTACATGTTATATACAATTTATACGTTATATAACATAAAAGAAATAATATAATGTTTAATATAAAACACCACTCCATCTTTATTTTGTCTGCGGTCTAGGACTCGCAAGTGAAGTTAGCTGATATATTTATCTTAATCAAGATACAAACACTCTCAGCTTATTCAATGACTCGAACATAACATGTGTTTCAAAGCATAGAAAGAATTGTTTTACTTTAATGTATTTCATTATTATTGTTATAGCATTACGTATATATAGACCATGGGCGGCTGTGACTATGTAAGCACCCTGGTGGCTCGCATGCTCGTTTGCCCCTTTTAGAAAACATACAAAAAAAAAAGATTATACGATCGGAAGTGGTAAATAAAGGAAAATACTAACCTTTTCAACGTCCTCAGATAACGTGGGTAGACGGCGAAGGTGGTGTATTGAGCGAGAACGTGGTCTACACAGTACAACCCATGCTTGATGGTCGCAGGTTCACAGCCAGGTCAGACAATTTTGTATATAACCTCTACTGAAAATTCAACGAACGGTCAAGATAATATATAAGCTAGTCTATTTATGACTGATGTGAATGAGGCGAGAGAGAGATCATCCAAAAATCGTATCCTAAGAAGGTCCGAGGTCTCCGCTTACCTTTGGAAATAAATAAAGGGTATTTGGTAAGGGACCACATTTGGTAGTCACTTTGTACACATCCATTTTACTTTACCAACATCCATCAATAGTTTCATGGAGTTTCATCGATTTCAAATATCAATCTAACAATAATTTTAGAAATTAATTTGAAAAAAACACTTTATTTGCGAATACCTAATTCGTTAATGAGATATCATTGACTAATTATTAGCAAAGAAAGTGAACAAATAATAAATAAAAAACCCGACTGCAAAAATTAAAAGATAAGCAACGCACTAAAAAGACCGAAACAAGACTGAGAAAACACATTACTAAAATTTAACAAATTCTAGTTTGGTTTAACAAACTACATTATGAGTTGAAAGCCTAAATTAAACAATTGACATTATATTTGGTAGCAGGCGGCACCCATTTGAAAATTATAAATCATAAGAAATTGAATGAATCCCGCCTGCTATCAATTTATTTAACTTAGGCTTTCAGCTCATAATGTAGTTTGTTAAACCAAGTAATAATTTTCTAGGATCTAGCGAACCAATCGCAATACCTGAGAGCGACCTGACTCAGCTTAAAGCCACGTACGCCTGATCTTTTGCGAAAAGATTAGTACTTAAATCAACAACCACCCGGTCTAAAGATGTGCCCTGCAATTTATGGGCTCGTAATACGATATCGAACACACACTTGGCTGATTTAAAGCCAAAATACGACCACCTGAATGCATTGATTACAAATTTAATATCGAATGATTGAATTAAAATGGTTGTAATTATTCCTGATTAAATTTAAATACATGACATACGTATATTTTTACAATCTCCTTTAAATTTTATTTATTTTGATACCAGACTCGATAGGTTTGGTTAAAAAAAATTTGAACTACTTACAAATTGGCGCCAAAAATACGCAATTTTTTTAAATACCTATCTAAGGACACTTGGGTTTTTGAAACAAATCTAACGATACCTTAATTGTCGACATCTATCCAGCTGTTTTGAAGACACATGGCAATAAAGAAATTTACAAACACAAGATACGTGCGAAAAACCATACCTTGCTTGGCAGTCGGGTAAAAGGAAACCTATCTTTATGCAACTTGTGGTAATCGATGCAACTGTTTGAAAAAAAAAAAAAGGTTATTAGATTTGATTAGACTTGATATTAAAACGTCAAGGAATGACGAAAATTCGATGTTCGCAAATTGAATTGGAAAGGATCCCATCCAATATCTCCAATATATCCAATTTTTAATATATAATTTTCTTAGAGGGAAGTTAAAAAATATTACTCATATTTGAAATTCGTTTATTTATACTTCGTTTTCGTGATTGGATAAACATTAGATCAATTAAGCCACACACACGTTCATGACCAAGCCGTATCTCTGTTTAAATTCATTATCGAAAATCTTTTCGTCCATTTAGTTACGGAGCAAATATACTGTGACATACAAACAGACAGACAAAAAAAAAACAAAGGCTGATTAAAACAGTTCAAAAATCTAAACCATTTGTTGGAATCGGAATTATAAAGTGAACATATCTTATTTATACTACTGAAAGAATCTGTATGTGATTTCGACCATTCGACGAAGTTCATAGATCGTCTAAAACCATTTATCTTTTCGATTTCCTACACGTTTCATCATTATTTTTTCGATTTACTTCCATAACTCTAAATTTTGAGTGTGGCGGAGGGGCGGGTGACGGTGACTAATTTTAATACAGGACTTGAATACATGCAAATGATGTCGTTGATTCTTAGTCGTTATAAGAGACAGTTCAGCCGTACTTTATTCCGTATTTGGTTCCAGATCGATTCTCCGTTTGAGGCCGCGGCGTCATCACGACAAGCAGAATCTGACCTGCCAGGCGCAAAACACGGCCGACCGTGCCTACAGGAGCGCCACAATAAAACTGGAGGTACTATACATACAATATACATTTTTATTTCCTTTCATCCATCTGTTTCTAAACTAAGCGACGAGGCTTGTACACTACGACGCACGAAACTCTATCGCTGTGAAGTTGGTCACGAAAGCGTCGCGATGGCGTGTAATAGGAACGCGGGGGTGAAGAAGGAAGGGTCAAGGAGCGTTGAGCCTGCGCATTGCTTCATTTGCAGGCAATTCAGAGCGGCAGAGTTTCACGTTGTTATACTAACTATGGGTATTAGATATTTGATGTAATACATATATATACTCTTTTTTTTTTGTAAATTCATACATATAGAAAGATCCAGACTCGAGGCATACACACATTTTTGATCAAACAAATTTTTGTATTGTGCGGGAATCTAATCCACCCTTCATTGCGGCGTAACACTTAGTGTTGGTACCGACTGCGCCCAACAGGCAGTCGTTGTTGAAGATTGTCTTTATATATTTACGTCACTATATTGTATGAATTTTGGGGGTATGTCAAATGGAAAATAAGACGGTGCGTCTCGATTTAAAATTTCAAACTGAACCGGTGTAGTATCGTGTAGTAATAGAAATAGGAAACAGGATCGAAACTTCAATTATACAGATCACGTTAGAGAATATCAAGCTCTTTGTGTGAACGTTATTATTTTAAATCTTAGGTTTTGCTCATATGTGAACGGGTTTAGCCTCTTAATTTTCATTTCTCCTTCAGTTGCCGCTTCTATCGGGTCGCGTGAGTAAATATCATTTTGATCAAGTTCGAAAGATATGTTTATTATATACTTTCACCGAAATTATTCTCATTAAACTTTGAAAAGTGTATAGTTAATTAGTTGTTACGTGATATTCTAATAGATTGATAGACAGATATAACAAAAAAAAAAATGAATGCTTCAGGGGACACCCGGTAGATGTGAAACATCAAAACTGTGTATTATATATAGAAATCACTATTTATTGTTATAAAAAGATTCGTCAAAGTAGGAAATAGATACACGATCAGACGCACACGGCGTAGGCCAAAACCGAGCGTCTTCTGAATTTGGAAACATTTTGGTTTATTCCAGTCCAAAGAGCGTAATGTTTTTACCCGATTTCGATTAGTTACTAAATATTCAAGCAAAAGTCAAAGCAAAGTTAGACTTTTGAAATGACCATTTCCTACTCCCAACTCAAATTGGACGCCACAACATAGTGATAATGATTTAGCTCGATTAGCTTATTAATTCACTTGATTTATTTCTTAATGTAACTGGATTCATGAGGAATAGAAGCCTATTGAATATGAGTTCTAACGTTTGTCAGTTTTGTTTTATAACAAATTTAAAATCAACAAATGTAACTTTCGAAAAGGTTTTACACAAGAGTGTTTGAGTTTCTTTAACTGTATGAGTAAACTTAGAAACAAAAAAATTTTTTTGACTTTTTTTCTATTTTTCTTAAGATGTCTCATGTGTTATTGCAAGTAAACTGAACTTTAATCTTGAATTGTATTTTTTTTTGTTTTACCTTTTCTAGAAAAATCTCATTCTGGTTTGACCATGTATTAATTACTATTCTATAATTTGTGTATATTAATAGAAAAAAAACTAGCGGCGTGCTCTTTTGGCTTTTTCAATTTTTTTATTTTGCTTTCGGTTTCGTGTCAAATACTACGTATGTTATAATCCATTGTATTGCATTAATAGTGTTTTGTTATATTGCATTAATGATTATTTCATTTTAACTTTTGATAAAAGTGATCAACAATTTAATGGAATAAAAATACGCGTTAGTAATTGTGTACGAATGTGACAAGTTATGCTTGTTTGGCGTGAATAAATAATATTCACTGTGTTATGTCAGTCTTAATAAATTCGCATATATAAACATATGTAAGCTTTGAACGCTACCTAAGAGAATGACGTTGTACACGATGAATGACATTGACAGACGGGATTCATGAGAGAGAGAATTATAAAACTGCTCGTGAAATTATTTAACTTTTATTAATTTAATTAGTCTTTGAGATATTTGTTAAAGTAAACTTACTAAAATAACTAGTATAATTAACTAAAGTAATACATCGTCGATCTACTAAAATATTGGAAGTAAAACCTTAATTGTCGATTTTTCTATTTTAGGTTAGTAGTTATAACCTGATCGGTTATACAATATGTGAATATTTATGTTCAATTAATTTACGTGCTATAATTTGTTTATTTAAAATAAACTTTTCTATTTTAGATAAATCAATTGGTGTTTTTACTCCATTACCAACTGACATATTACAAATCGACAATTGTCAGACTTCATAGTACTTAGTAGATCATGGAGATTACAATTTGAAGTTGAGCTGGCTGCAGATGAAGATCCAAAGAATAACATAATTATCATAAAATCAATAACAAAGAGGATGGAACGACATATCTCATACCGCCAGGTTTTCAAGCAGTAAAACACCACCTTCAATTGATAAAGTTACCAGAATTTTGAAGATTAAAAACATTACAGAAAAGAGGTCATACTAGAAAAGTGTGGATCTCCCTGCCATGTGATATTTTACTACTATACAAAGATAATGTTGGAAATATGGTGTTTAATGATTATTTATTACAAGAAATGACTCAAGTCACAAGCCAATCCATCACAGATGGAAAATTATTGGAAATATTAGAGAAACTAAGTGATAAATCTAATATCAACAAAGAGAATCATAGCAATTTAAACAAATTAAATGAAAAATTTGTTTTAAAGAAATTTGATAACAAGACCACTAATGCCAAACAGTGGTTGCAAAGTTTTGAAAGTGAATGTACAAGATTTAATTTAAATGGTGACACAGAAAGAATTAGTGCTTTGAGATTATTTTTGAATGACTCAGAGAATGACTGGTATGGGTCTATGTTAATTCAACACGGCTTAGACTCGCTGTGGAAAATATGGAAAGTAAGTTTTCTGAAAACATTCGCTGATAAAAGTTGGTCTTCTGTAATGTATGCACTGAATTTCAAACATTTCAATGGCTCTCTACTGGAATATGCATTAAAGAAGCAAAGATTGCTACTAGAATATAATAGTGAAATAGATACTAGAACTCTCACTGACTTGATTGTGGCAGGATTGCCAACTTATATTACAAGTAAACTAGATAGACAAGAGATAACTGACCCGACTCTCCTGTTTAGTGCCCTGCGAATGCATGAAAATCAGAATAAAAATAGGCCAAAACATTTTACTGAAACAAAACGCTTCTCTAAATCAGAAGCGGAATATAAAAACCGGCTTGTCAAATATGTTACAAGATGGGAAAGAAAAACAGATTTCACCCTGAAGACTTGTGTTGGTTCAAGGAAGACAAGAATGACAGTGGCAAACACTGTAAAACTTGATGTTGGAAATTGATGAATTTCAGGATACAAAAACTAAATATTCCCCACTAATAGGAGTTAAGGTTATACTGAATAACATACTAAAATGCACAGGCATCTATGATCCTGGTTCGAATATAACCTTAATAAATTCAAGATTAATAAAAGTAACAAATTTTAAGAAGAATTACTTTGAAAATAAATTTAACACAATTGGTGGTGGGGAAAAACAACAGGTTTAATAAAATTAAATGGAGAAATACTGAATATTGAAAAGGAGATAAATGCATTCATTTGCAATGATAAAACTTCACTCATGATTTGCTTTTGGGACTGGATACAATAAAGCGGTTTGGGTTGACCCATGATGGGAATTTAAACATCCAACTTCAGAAAAATGCCAGCCAAAGTGCAAAGGAATATATCAGCCACTCTGAAGATAAAAAAATGGTAATCAAGAAATTGAAACCAAAGAGTTAAAATCAGGAATATTACATTATGAAATAAATTCTAATGAGGGCATAGACGTGAAGAAATTTGATATAGATACTACTTATTTGGAACATGACCAAAAATTAAAATAAGTGCATTATTAAATGATTATAAACACATATTTGCCAAAGATAAATATGATATAGGCCAAGTGAAAACTATGAAGCATTCATAGACCTGCAAGTAGAAAATATTGCTCAAAAAGACCATATAGATGCTCTTTAGATGACAAAAAGAAATCGAGAAGCAAATCGAACAATTGCTAAAGAACGAATTAATCGAAGAGTCTTATAGCCCATTCGCAGCACCTGTAACATTGGCGTTTAAACGTGATGAAGGGAAAAAGTCAAGATTGTGTATAGACTTTAGAGACCTCAATAAGATCATTATCCCACAGCCACAGCCCTTTCCTCTAATAGAAGATTTACTGGTAAAACAATAAACTGTAAGTATTTTACTACTCTCGATATTAATTCTGCTTTTGGTCTATACCAATGAGGGTCAGTGACAGAGCAAAGACAGGCTTTGTTACACAAGAAGGGCACTATCAGTGGACTTGCCTCCCTTTGGATTGAAAACATCACCTGCTATATTTCAAAGAATTCTCACTAATATAATAAAAAACACAACCTAACAAATTTTGTGATGAACTATATTGATGATATTATGGTGTTTTCAAAACTTTTAAGGAACATTTGAAGCATTTATCAAAACTGCTGGATGCAATTGCTGAGGAAGGATTCCGTCTGAAGTTAACAAAATGTAAATTTGCAGCACAGTCTGTAAGATTCTTGGGACATATAGTAGAAGGTAACACAATCACACCTTTAAAAGATAACCTCAGATCTATAGCGGAATTCCCAGCACCACAAAACAAGAAACAAATAAGACAATTTCTAGGTAAAGTAAATTTTTATAACAAGTATATTCCTAATGCTACAATAACTCTTGACCCAATACACAATTTACTTAGAAAAATATCAATTTTGATTGGTCAGCTGACTGTGAAAAAGCTTTCCAAACAATAAAAAATATTTATGCTCGGCCCCAATTCTAGCTATTTTGATAGAGAAGCACCAACATTTATTTACACTGATGCAAGTATAAAAGGAATTGGTGCAATACTCAAACAAACACAGAAATGTGGAGAAATCAAACCAGTGGCATATTTTTCAAAAAGTTAAATGAGTCACAAAAAAAAAAGCCATATTTTTAGAATGCTTGGCCATTAAAGAAAGTTTAAAATTTTGGCAACATTGGCTGATAGGAAATTCATTCACAATTTATACAGACCACAAGCCGCTAGAAAATTTAAACATAAAGAACAGAACAGATGATGAACTAGGAGACATGACTCATTACCTATCACAATACAACTTTGTAATAAAATACAACCCAGGTAAATGCAATACAGAAGCGGATTGCTTAAGTAGAAATCCTGTATATGAAAGCCACGAAAATGAAGAAGATAAGCTGAAAACAGTAAATATTGTAAGGATTGAGGAAATATTAGAAGACCAGAACAGAAACCCTACCTTAAAAACAAGCACAGTTTTATTAAAGAGAATGGTATATATTACAAATGGAGGAACAAGAAAAAAAATCATTTTGTCCGAAGACTACAGTAAGGTGTTAATAAGAAAGGTGCATGAACATTTGTGTCATGTGGGTATAAATCAGATTGAGTCAAAATAAGACCTTTTACACAGCACCGAACCTTCTAGATAATATAAAATTGATTTGCCGTCAATGTGAAATCTGTATAAAAACAAATTAAGACTTAATAGAAATTATGGACTTATGTCACAATGGGACCTGCAGAAAAACCATTCCAAATCATGTCCATAGACACAGTAGGAGGATTTGGTGGCAACAGGTCCTCAAAAGGTATCTACACTTGTTAATAGATCATTTCACACGTTATGCTTACATTTCATGCTCAAAGACACAATTGACTAAGGATTTTATAAAACTGGTAGATCAAGTAATCAAGGACAATGAAGTTGAGATATTGCTCTCGATCAATATCCAGCACTGAATTCAAAAGAGTTTAAAAAATATTTAAAAGATCACTCTATTAATTTAATTTTACAGCAGTGGATTCTCCTTTTCAAATGGTATAAATGAGAGGTTGAACCAGACACTGGTAAATAGGATTAGATGTGCCTTGAATAGCAAAAAAAAGAGAACAGCTTGGACAACCGTGGCAATGGATTGCGTTAAAGCCTATAACTCAACAAACCACACAGTGACAGGTTATTCGCCTCTATATCTGTTAAGTGGAGAACCAACCGATGTACTACCAATGGACCTAAAGATAAAACAAGTGAAACCAGGGAACTGGAAAAGACCGACTTACAGCATTTCTAAGATCAAAAAATCACATGAATTGAACAAGGCCATCTTTGACAAAAATAGAATAGATTACAAGTTTCAAAAGGCGATATGGTTTACATAATGGACTGTAATAAAAAACAGATCTAAAATGGATGAAATAAGAATTGGCCCTTTTGAAATCGAAGAAATGATATCAGATTCACTATGTAAAATCAACACTGGGAAGAAAAAAAAGTCCTTGGAATTGTACCATGTGACAAAGCTCATTCCCCAATTTGATTACTGAAATTAACCTCAGTTAATTTTCAAATTTTGAGGGGGGGAGATGTAAGCTTTGAACGCTACCTAAGAGAATGACGTTGTACACGATGAATGACATTGACAGACGGGATTCATGAGAGAGAGAATTATAAAACTGCTCGTGAAATTATTTAACTTTTATTAATTTAATTAGTCTTTGAGATATTTGTTAAAGTAAACTTACTAAAATAACTAGTATAATTAACTAAAGTAATACATCGTCGATCTACTAAAATATTGGAAGTAAAAACCTTAATTGTCGATTTTTCTATTTTAGGTTAGTAGTTATAACCTGATCGGTTATACAATATGTGAATATTTATGTTCAATTAATTTACGTGCTATAATTTGTTTATTTAAAATAAACTTTTCTATTTTAGATAAATCAATTGGTGTTTTTTACTCCATTACCAACTGACATATTACACATATATTTATTATTATTCAGTATTTATTATATTTATAAATGTTACTAATCACTTAATTGCAATGACGACTAACTAAATAGGACACTACACCCATGTGCGTTGGTTTGTTATTGCACAATAAAGTAGGATAGTCATAGGCGAAACACTTGGTTAACTTCAGACCGAACTAACTTCATGTTATATTACATCGACGCACACACTTTGCGCCACATGGTGAAAATACACTTTTTCTTCGTATTTTTTTGTGTATTCTTGTTAAGAATTACCTTAGAGTTTTACATCTAGTTCGTTGGGCACTTTTGTTTCCATTCGTATGGCAAGAAGCTATAAATAGGTTTTGAATTAAAAAAAAACCTCGTATGAAAGTAGCACAAATACAGTTAAATAAAATCCTTCTAACTGTCGCACAACCAGTCAGTCAATATTAAATTTTATTTTTATTTCAATGAATATTAACTTTCGAATATGTACGATGTATTCATTAAACAAAAATAAATATAATGTACACGTCATTAAGAATTTATAACGTAGCACGCACGAGCCGTGGATCCAGTTCAGCTAGCACAATGGCGAAAGCGAACATTAATTCGATACAAAACCAACTAAAACACGATTTAGGCGAAACAAAAGCGACAAAGTAACAAATCCGACCGCGAAACAATTTCAAGCCCGACGCTGGACCCGGGGAACTTCAATAATCTCCTCTTTTTCCTTTTATCTTTTCGAAAAGAAAAGGAAAGAGAAAGGAAAGAGGGAGAAGGCGGAAAAGCCCGTTAATTCCCCGCACTCGATGCGTGAACTTAACGCTTTTACGGGCCGTTTCGTATTTACTAATATCATAAAATATTAAATAGGGATATATTTTTCTTAGTGGTCTGCCTTTCATGTTTAATATCTGGTTCGATTTAAATAGAAATTAAAATAATGCACGTGATTATATGGATTTGAAAATAAACCTTTTTTTTTTCTATTACAATCCACTGGCTTTCCGCTCGCGGCTTCGTCCGCTTGGTCACGGAATGTAATCCCAATATCGTTCTTGCTTTCGATTCTAGTACCGATATTACTAATTCTGGTCCCGTTCGCAATTTGGTGACGGTTTTCGATTAAGCTTTTTCCGCATTTAATTTCGATATTGTACGAAACCGGGGCAAGTGTTAGAATAAAATACTGTATTACTCGGAGGTAGTGTGACTATCTACGAGTTCAAAAATTATTCCAATTCCTTTCCCACTTTCGATTATGATCCTGGTCCCATCTCGATTCTGTTTTCCGTCCCGATTTTAATTCAGATTCTGGTACCAGACACAGTTCAGACAAAGCCAGGGGCACTCAATTTTGATACTAGTCTCACTTTCAATTTTGTCCCGATTATTAGCGTTACCGATGTAAGTAAACATAATATTGTTGTTTTAAAGTATTAGTAATGAATTAAAATTTAATGTGGCGCGATTTAGTGAGCAACACTTTTGTTAATCTGTCTTATGCCAGTCGAGGGGCGGAGGTTGGGGAAATTAAAATTTGTGTTTGTATGAATCTTTAAATGACAAATACGAGAAAAAAAAATAGTTGCGTTAAAAAAATAAATTAAATAAATATCTTACTAAACAACGATACTTATCGGGATAAAAACTATTCTGTTTCTCGAGTTGGACCAAAATTGTGTGCAAAATTTCATTAATATTGGTTAATAGTTTCCGAATTAGTCGCGGACCAACAACGTGACACGGGAATTTTAAATACTAAAATATGTGTAATATAGTATGAATTATCATAAACCTGTTTGTTACAGTCGTGTGCATGTACTGTGTTGGCAAATATTCCCCGAAACACTGTATCTAGAAGAATCACGAAAATTCTGGGCATCATCTTAAAACAAACTTTGAACGTATCAACAAATATAGATACAGGCAATACATTTACGTAATTAATTCAGAATTAGGTTAGAGATATTACACTTTCAATCGCACACCTAGACCCAACCGTACAACAAATAGAGTTCAGACGAAGCCTTATGCTACTCTAATAAGCGCTTCAAGTAACTAATCCGAGCTCGAACTTAAGGGTTAATACCATGTTAATCCAGTCAAGTGCAATTTAGAATGAAGTTGGGAAGGGAAGCACACCCTTAGGGCGATATTCTTTTCGAGCCGCCAGGGACAGCGTGGGATTGTACTAATGGTTCGACGATAACATCGGATGAAATGAATAGCTTTGGATTTGAATATATCTTTCGGTAAAGCTTATTTTTACAGATAACGATTATTTAAACTGTGTCAATGGATTCGGTTAATTAATGAATTTATTTAAATGAATACTGAAAATTGTCATAAACCTCCTTTGACTTAAAGAATGGTTAATGTCCAATGTAAATAGTAACTTTTTTTTAGTAACATTGTCTAGGGGCAAACGAGCATGCGAGCCATCCGATGGTCACAGCCGCCCATCGACATTTGCAACTCTCTATGAGTCACCAGTGCGTTGCCTGTCTTTTATAGGAATCAGATATTTGACGGATGGAAAAGTGGGGTTATAGAGAGGGAAGTGGGTTGATGGGGGATAGAGTGAAGTAGTGTAAATAGGAGAGGGTGCGTTTGTGGTAAAGTGGCCAGGAGCTTTGCCATCGAACCGTAAGATAATGGGTTTGATTCTTGACTACGCACGAATAAACTGACCAATGAATTTTTATTTTAAATGAAATAAAATCTCTCGCCCTCATCTTAGATCCTCCGTACCTCGTGCCTCCGATCCGCTCTGACCAGCGCGGGCGGCTGAAGTCGCGAGTCCCTCAATATGAAATGCTTTGCTATGTATTTCGAATGACAGTTTTGCTTTGCGAAATCCTACCTAGCTTTGAAATTGAATGAGTAGATGCATTTTCGTACAGAGTTTGAGTGCTTGTGAAATCGTTTATTTATATATATATATACACTAACTTTTGTTCGTGACTTCGCCCGTGTAAACACAAAATTTTTTGGCATGGGATTTGCGTGAAATTCGTTCTCAATGGGCGTTTAGGTCCCGAAAAAGTAACTATGTTGAACTTTCAAGTCGATCGGACCAACAGTTTCACAGATCACGTAATGGGTCAGTCAGTCAGTCAGTCAGTCACAGTGAGTCAGTAGTATTTCGCGTATATATTTAACTATAGACAAATACAATTGTAAACAATTATTTACCTCCTGTTGGCCCGTTTACGATGAGTTTTATTTAAAGGAGTGTCACAATTATAACTTCATTACAATAATACTACAAGTAAGTTTGTGATATATGAATATCTATTGATGGTTTAATGGTAAAAAGTTTTCTATCGAACTCAGTAAAGATATTGACTTCGGGCGAATGGACCCATAAAACCCTCAACCCGCGCTGATCCAGCAAGGAGGGCTTAATTTCCGAGCCCTTCGTTTCGATATAAAAAATATTGTGCGAAGATATGGCTCGACAGAGAGGTATTTGAAAACTTGACACTACAATAATAAAATAGACATCACCTCAGTAATCTTAGGATTCGAAGGAGATGTTACACGGTTTGTCTTACGCCCTAGTTATGTTAGAAGACGTCGTGAAAAGGGTCCGACTCGCATTTATTCCGCTTTGCCCTAACAAGTAATGGCGTCATTAGATACTCTTGTTGGGTCGTGTTTAGTTTAAACTTAGGCTACCTTCGTCCAAATAAACTTAGTGTTCGCAAACACGCGGACTTAGTTATGCAAATAACTGCCGCCGCTAAGGAAAGGGCGAGTAATTAGAAATAAATTTAGAAATAAATATTTCATCTATTTTTTTACTACTTTTTAATCATACAAGTGGCAAATTTTAATTTTAATTTTAACCCATCGTCTTGCTTCTGGTTGTTGGATAGTTAATGAGAATTAAAATGTGATTGTATAATATTTTCAATTATCTCGTTGCGTTGACTGAATGAGGATATACAGAGGCAAATTTTCTTGTTTATAGAACACGCTTCAAGAAGAAGCTCTTGAGAAGTGGGTACATGTAGAATTTTTTGCGTTACACGCAAAACCTATATTTTTAAAATACAAATAAGTATAATGTATGGTTTTATTTAGAATTTGAAAATTCGCGTGCCTCTATTTTAAAAATGCCTTTTTGAATTACGAAATTTGCAGTTTCTATTTAAAAGCTAAATAAAGATCTTAAATGAAAACTACGAAGTCAAAAGGATTTTTTTGATCTCATTATTTATCAGAGTAATATAATTATGGGAAAAAATATCTTCTCATGTATTTATATATATTCCCAAAATATAGAAATAACGGATAGGATAAAATTATATCCACATGGGCAGAAACGCGGGCAAAAACTAGTCTTCCTTATTCCACGATTTTAGAGATCAACCCACTTACGGCAAAATTTTGTATCCATCTCTTATGAAAATAATACAGGCACTCCAAAATGGCCGACGTCCGAAATCTGTAAGAAAAAGAATAAAGAACCGCTCAATATGCTTTTTCCTGTCTTGACCGATCTCGTGCCATAATTCCCAGTCGGAGGCGGCGGGTGTCACTATTTTTTGCGTGTGCGCGCGAGTCCATTCCAACAGTTTTTGGGCTCGCACACGTTCTGTCACAATGCGTGTAACGACTTCCTTTTTTTTCCCCCCCGCCACAGCCGCTTCGCCGCGTCGGAATCGATGCTTGGAAACTTATAAAATATGTCCGTCTTCGGAAGGAATCTCGGCGGTGTTAGTTGACGTCTCGCAGTGATCGCCTCCCCTCTGCGACGCGAAAAAATTCAACGTTGCGTCGTTAATGTTCGATGTTACTAGGGAGATAAGACGCGCGAGCGGTGCGGGGTAATTACCGAGTAATGCATGCTCAAGAGCGGAGATGACTTGGTGGTTGAGTATGTTGCCGGGCACCGGGAGGTAACGGGTTCGATCTTGACCAAGGAACAAATTGACCGTTGAGTTTTTAGTTTAAGTTATTCAACGTTAAGCAGTCGGTCGCGGGCGCGGACCCCTCGTCGATGACAACGAGCGTTAGCAGCTCTCGATCAGAACTAGGCCAGCTTGAAGATCTTGATGTTTAGGCCGTGTGCTTCTGTTGCTGGTATTATTGTTCGGCAGACATTAGTGTATGCGACTACCTGATACTTCCTGATGATGTGCTGTGTTATCACGAAACGAATAGTAAGCAGAAATTCTATACTAATCATATTGGCGGTTTAGACAAATAAGAATTTTGACACATGCTTAGGTGTTCGACATCTGTCAATGCTCTCGAATCAATATTCAATTCGTTGGATTGAGGCATTCATTTTGGAAGAAGGTATTCCAGGATCAGCGGTGGGCCGCATACTGCATGTTGCAAACAACCGTCTAATTAAGCCAACAATAAACACTCAGAATAAACATAAAATTTAACAGTCTTGATATTTTTTTAAGGCTCGAATGCATTACTTATTAATCTTCAACGTTAGAAAAGTGTATCCTATAAACGTGCAGTCAATAATCAATTCAAATATAGTTCCATTACTGCAAGCGTCTATACGTCAAACAAGCAAGACGTGTTATGGCTGTTGTAGTTCAGTGGTAATGAGTGTAGCTTTCCCATCAGAAGGTAACGCGTTTGTATCCTGACCACGTGAGCATTGATTAATGAGTTTTTGACTTACGTCACACGATCACTAGTCCCTTCGTACCTCGGAATATAAGTTAAGTGTCGGTGTTTTCGTGTTGGCGATAAAGATCTTTAGTAGTTCCCGCACAGAAAGCAGCGTGGAAGGATTAGTTGAAATCCAGTCACTATGAAAAAAGATTTTGTGGTAGGGTATCTGTTGGTCAAAGAGTCATACAACCACGAAAATGTTGTCAATTTTAACATCATAAGGAATTTTAAAAACCTGAAGAGAGTGTAATAAAATGTAAGTCTAAGCCTTAAGGAAATTTGGATTTGTGGAATAACTTACTTATCTCATTTGCACGTGTGAGGGTAAATACCTGTCATTGGTGCATTTTTATGTTTAATAAAACATTAAAATAAATTAAAAACAATATTACCTATGTTTACATTAAATATAGTGTATGACATATTAATAACAATTACAAGAGCAGTCCATTTTCATGATTTTTTATAATCACTATATCCTTAAAAAAACTCTACACTACTTTTTAAATTTTTTATTAAAAGTCCATCTTAAACATGCTAAAATTCCAATTAATTACATTATTTGTTCGTCTTCATCATAATTCTTGTAAATTTTTCCATCGAAAACGAAACTTCGAAGTGTGCAGTTTTCGATTCTACAAACTTTTTGGTTTCTCTATCGTACAACTAAGTTAGAAATTCATCAAGCTATCCGGATATGTGTTTTTCAAAATGGCATAAACAGGCTATCTCACTAACTAACTGATGCCCACTAACTAAGCACTAATAATTTCATCAATCACCACTTGTATTTTACGTCTATAACATTGTAGAAACACGCAATATGTCTATGAATATATATATATATATATATATATAAAGACTTTCCCAAATGAACTATTCTTACATGTTTGTATATATATTGTAACGCAGATGTATTCCTATTCGGGGTTCAGTACTGGGGAGAGATATTAAAAGTCCAGCGACAAGACTATATTTATTCGATTAGTTTCTCAATTCTCTGTTCAAGCCTTCTTTACAAAGTCACTATTGTATTACTTCACATTCAACTATCTCGTTTCATCACTAGCGAGGTCCGCCCCCAGGACAGAGCCGCGATCAACCTTTTTTTCCCCAACTCCTTTGTTTGGCTCCGACTAAGCTTCTGTTCCTTTTAAATTTATATTATAAGTAGAATCCATATTCGTGAAACTCAGCACGGAGACCGGAAGCCTCACATAATTTAGTTATTACAAGATATATGCTTAAGCTTGGGAGGTTGTTGCGGCACGATTCTATACTTGCTCAATACGACATTACAAGCTGATTCCTGTTAAGGAATCACATATAAAGTTACCACCTGTGAATTATATTATACGCTTTGATATTCCCTACGAAATTCTGTAGAATTGCTTTCTCATAAAAAAAAATATACCTTTTCCTAAAATACATTTGCCCTTTCCCTATATAGTTATCAATAATACCCATTTCGTAAGTCCCAGGTGCACTTAGTCGGGTGTGCCCGAACATTGCCGATATTTCATATTAAAGGGATACGTTACAGCGCATGCCTAGGAGTAGTTTTAAATTAATGGATCGTTACATTTTGCGATTTTCTAACCGGCCGGTGTTATGCGACACATTTTCCACGAACCACCAGCGAAAATTGAGAACTATGTTTTCTTCCTTTACTTAGTTGGAATTTGTATGGTTTTTTAATGAATATCGAATTGTAATTTAGTTAATAAAATCCACTTATTTGTAGATGTTTATGCAATGAAGTAGACGAATGCGAGTTGAATTCGTAGTAGAGACCCTTAAAACGAATATATGTTTACCTTAAATGCCTCAAGTTAGTCTATGATAAATACGCTGGATAATTATCTAGAGAAACAATAGACAAATAAAATAAATTTATCTATTGTAGATAAATGCCTAAATTCTAATGTAAATCTTTTTCCTCTTTAATGAGAGCCGTGTAATATAATGTTCCTTATCGTAATGATTTAATACAAGGGCGTAGTTAGGTTTTAGCATCAAAGGGGAAGGGGAAGTTCAAGAAAATAAAGCAAAAATAATTCGAAGGGCTCGAACTGCCAAAATTCCCCTCGCTTACGCCTTTGATTCGATAGCAATTTTGTCGTATTTATTGATTGCTGCTTTTGGTATCGCTGAATAATACAAAATAATGAACACGATAAGTGAATAAAATAATTTTGTGAAAAGTGAATAAAGACATGATTTCTGGACTTTTAAATTGCTAATGGAAGAAACGAGTAATGCGAGCGAGACAAAACAGTCTTTGCCCGTGACGCGATGTACACGTCGCGCCACGTCGAAGGTGGTGGCAGTTGGGGCTGGTGGCAGAATTCAGCAAAGAGCATCGAAAGTAAAGTGACGTGGTGACAACTAAGTGTCTCTAAAGAAGTCCCAAAGTGTTACTGCTTGCTGCCAGAACCATCCAAAACTCTACAGCGAGGATATTGTCTCCTGTTATTTACGATTGGATAAATCATTGCCGCACCTCTAAGTTCATGCGCATTATATGGCGGACTGATTGTCCCAGGTCTGTTTCTGTTTCTGCCTAAGGCTTAGTTTTCAAGTCGGACGGTGTAGGGCGGGTCTTGTCAGCGGCGTGCAAAGGTCAGGTAAATTGGCAGGTATCTATGAATTCTAAAGTTGAGCAACTTCCATAGTTAGTTCCTAAGTAGAGTGCAAGAATTCAACAAAAGTACACATAGCTGAAAATCTGACGTGAATAATTCAGTACCTGAAGCGCAGGTGTAGAATTTCGTAGCGGGCCATATTCGACTACCAAGCCCGGGACTGTAGGGCATGATCTCGGCCATCCGGAGCCTCAAATCTTAAACTCATGCAACCTTCCAATTCTGTCCATTTAATAGAAATATTCATAAGGAACACAAAAAAATAAAGAAAAAAAACAGTAGTTTTGTTTTTTATATGCTAAAGGGTTCTGAGAACGAAAAAATATACGGGTAAAGTGAGTTAAGACAATATAAAGACATGATGATATAAATAGGCCGGACCTTACTGAATTGGTCCTTTACTCCATGCAGCAAAAAACACTATTTGCATTCAAAACGTAATCTACCTGTTAGTAGTAAAGGTAAAAGAAGCTTTTTCGTAGGTAAAAGAAGCTTTGTAGAACACGCATTTTAGTTCTGGTCGCTTGAACAGAGCTTCTACTATACAATTGAGAGTTAGTAATGTTAGACTATATAAGTAAATTAGGTCACCTTAATTTTTTGGTTTTCATTCAGATGCATTTCAATAAATCACCGTGCCTTATTTATAAGGAGATATCTCATAATTTCCTTTGGATCTTGTTGTGTGTTATTAAACATTTTTCCTGGAAGGCCCTTTTAAATAAAAAAAGGAAAAGTCCCTTCATTTTGTATCCCTCAAAAATATTAATGTAATTCATCAAGTAAATTTCGTATTCGTTGTGTATTTGAAAATATGAGAATTTTATCGTTGGTAAGCAGAGTTATCTCAATTTGTTCACAAAACTAGCTTTCCGCCCGCGGCTTCGACTGTGTGGACATAAAATGTGTTTTTTCATCTTTTATATTGAACGATTTTGCTGCCGCTTTAAGTTCTGGTCCCTGTACTTTTCCCGATTTCGTTTCCGGGTACGCTCTTAATTCTAGTTCCGGTCTCATACTCAGTTTCGAATCTGGTTTCGTTCTCAGTGATTTCTCACCGTTTTTAAAAATCCAGCGCGGCGTGATCGAGTTTAGGTTGTATCGGTCGAGTGTAGGTTTTTGGTTTTTATTTCTTTTTAAAGTTGTTGTGCGTTCGTACTATGACGGCTATGGACTTTCAACGCTAGCAATTATCATGTGCCTTGTAACTTCTCAGTCTAGATTTTTAAACAAGGACAAATTTTTCTTGAGATTCGATTTTAAATGAAATAAAGCCTGCTCCAAGTAAAGTTTTATCTGACCTTAAAGATCTCATTAAAATCCATTCAGTAATATCAGAGGTAACGCGACCAGACAGACGGACAGAAAAAAAATTGAAATTGTTTTCTCCTCTTACATTACGTTTCTGTTGCCATCTCTTCACCCTTTGCCATATATACCTTCAATGTACATAGGATGCTACTGTTTTATTACATATATACACGAGAGATTATCGATTCGTGTGTTATTTAGATATGTCACATAATTCTGTTGTCTTTGTGCCAATTTTGGAGGCTTTTCATGTTTTCTTAAAAACAGCTCAGTGTCTAATCGGTACCGCATAAATACTGAAGATCTTACCGTTTATCAACAGAAAGTTGCATTGAATATCACAGATAGTAGTCAAATAAGTAGATATAGCGGTGGTCGAAAACTTTGTTCTTTGACGCCAGGTCACGGAAGTCTACAAATATGAATAACATGCGTATAGTCGTCGAGTTGATGCTGTATATAGGATCACAGTCAGTAACTAAAAAGGTGTAAAGCGGTGGTTAAAATTGCATCAAAACGAAGTTCGTTTTTTTTGTAGTTTTAATATAAGTCTCAGTTAAAAAAAATATATGCACGGAGTTATATTTGTAAAATCACGCAATTTTCAGTGAACCTTTTCAGCAGAATATGAAATAAGTATCAGCTCTGTCGTTAATTGATTCCGCGAATTTCAATTCTGCCTAGGCGACGAACAATTCTTGAATCGTTGGAAAACATCGAGCATCCTTCAGAACTTCCAGAGTAATACCAAAACCTTTGCAATTTCCACTTTTCCAGCATCGCATGACGGTCCTTATAGCTTACACCCATAAAGGAGTGGGCAGGGGCTCGAACCGGAGACCCCCCGAGAGCCTTAAACGGCCACTTAATATTCATCGCTTCAGCCCGCGTCGGCAAAAAGGCTGTAATCGGATGACGACAATTAGGGCGCGAGGGAAAATGAGGATGCGCCCCCTACCGCCCCTCTTTTTGTTTAATTTTATTTTTCTAAGTGCCTAATATAATTAAACGAACTGTCACCACCATAATATCGTCGTGGTGGGTCGCGAACGGTTTTTTAGTATTCGATTAGGGTTTCCTAGCCCCGGAATTTCGAGTTGAATTCTACAGTTATAATTGAGCGTGCGAACATTGAGAATGATGACTCAAGTTCAGCGTTGAGATTCTCATCTCCCTCTCATCCAGATTTTAAGTAAGTACTAATTCGTGGATGAAAGGTACGAAATGCCACTAATTACTTACTAAATTTCTGTTTATCAACATTTGTATTCTTCTATAGGTTTCTTATTCATTAGATTGAATTGTACAAGTTTCGATGCGGTGTACTTAGTATTGAATAATTCTTAACAAAGTATTGGGATATGCGATAAATATGTGGATTTAATATCTGTTAAGTATTAAATATATAGCAACTCAAAACATAATTTCGAGCAATAACAATGATGTATATGTTGCACTGAGAAAAATGCCATTTTTACAGACCGAAAAAATATTATTTAAGCCCATCGTTAAAATGGTATACTAATACAAGAATAGTATTCCTTATTATAATATCTAGACTACTTATAACTTTATAAGTTCCCTGTTACAAAGAAAGGTAGAATATTTGTCTCAGTCATGGTATATTGTATTTATCGTCAAGAGTTTGAATAAGTATAGGGAAGTTACGTTAAAATGTCTTGATATAAAAATAATGACGTCATATCTGAATAAGAATTAATGAAAATAATACGGGAATTACTAATATATTTATTGGTGGGGACGAACGAAAGGGTCTTTATATCACTAACATGGAATTAACAGTACACTTTATATTAAATTGTGTGAATACGTCTTAATATATTACAAAGCCTTTCCAATGTTTCTCTCTTATTTATAAAACCTCTTACAGCAATGTTAAAGTGACGAAAATATAACATTAAAATCGAAATGATATTTGAGTACCGTCACGAATTTGAATTTACGTTACGTTACGTTACGTTACCGTCACGCGTTTTGAATTTGGGCTGTTGCAAATTGATAATTTATTGCATGATACTAGAGAACTATACTAAATTCCCTTACAAAACTAAAAAAAAAGAAAATTTCACGAATTAACAAATAACCAAGAATTCCACAGACCATATTATAACGCTAATGAATTCAAATATTTGCCGTCACAATATTAATACTTTAATGATCACAAATCTTTTGAGATATTCAAATTTTTTTTGAATCAAATAAAAAATCTCTTCAGTGGATATTATAGATTCTGTGTGTATGAATTGCGCGTTATAGGGTTTATAGTTCGGGTTCCGTATAACCGAGAAGTCGAGCCACTGAACCCATTCCGTTAAGTATAATTCTAATAAATAGTTTAACTAAACAATTAAGACATTAAACTAAAAATATATGAACTAATAATGAACAATGACGAAATATACTAGTGTTATTGTGGAAAAAGCGTGGGTTGCTCTATATACGAAAAATGTGGGACAAAGCGCCCCACGCTTTTTCCACAATAACACTAGTATATTTCGTCATTGTTCATTATTTTTTTGAGTTCATATTAAGGATTATTTTTTACTTTTTAGTTTAATGTGCTTTAATAGCGTGTTTTTTAGTTTTTTTTAAACTATGTTTATTTTCACTTTTAGTTCGGTTGATTGGTAAAAATTAGTAATTTTAACAAAACAACAATAATTCAATTATTAATAATATTATTGTGTTACTAAATTCTATTACAAAACAGTAATAGAATTTAGTAACAGTAATAAGCCACTTGTTTTCACGCAGACGATACGTGACGAAATTATTCGATCCTGGCGATCCTGATCAGGATAAGAGGATAAACTTATCAAATTATTGTATTGTCATCGGTCCTTGAGACGTATGCAAAGTTTCAAGTTTATTAAGTGTTTAGAACACGTTGAAAATCGTGCTCAAAGATTTTGTTACATTCATACATACATACATACATACATACATACATACATAGATACATCCCGAGCTAATAAAAGCGTGTTAAAAAGGTTTCGCTTCTAAGTAAAACAAAAAAAAAAACACTATTTCAATAATTTTCTCTTTTTTTATACCTTTAACTTGACCTTAAATGTAATTAAAATTATGTCTTTATAGTGCAAAAGTGAATTTAAATTTGAAGCAAGGTTCCATTTCTAAGAGATTACCAACTAAGGCGGGTAAACAATTTCAAATTCATGAATTTCACAGTAATTTTAATATAATTTATATGACCAATTATGTACTAGAATTTGGATATAAGTATTTTGCACACGAAAACAATTACCAATATTTTCATAAGAAGCACTTTGTGACCACAGTGAGTGTTATAATTTATCTTATCCTGGTTCCAATACACACGCATGCGATCGCCTGTGGATAACAAAACTATAACAAAAATTTTGCAAACAAATAACAAAAAGCAGTGCAATATGATATTCGAAAGGATTTTGTTAATTGTTGCTTAACTACAAGAGATTATAATATAACCACGCCAAGTTTAAATCTTCTTAATATTACAGTTTTAACGACAGAGCAAAACAAAGAAACTAAAAATAAACCACTTATCTTGTATTAACTAATTTTAACTTTTTATTGTCTTTTTTATTATTTACTATCTAATTTGATATTATTTATTATTATTTGTTACCCACTGCGATTACACGAATTCTGTAAAAAATTCACCCGGTGACCTATTACGGTTCAAACTATAATTTATATGTAGGAAAGAGGCCCAGCCGGGCGGATAGACGGCTAAGTATTAGGGCTATTCGGAACCCTATTTGGGGAAGCAATCCCAAAAAAGGGAAGCTCGAAATTATTATTTGAATAGAAAAATAGGTGTGAAAATCTGGTAAAGCCAGTTAGGATTTGTCCAATATCTATTTTTCTTTATTTACGTCTATTTGTCTTTCTGAGATAACGAAATCATTTTCAACAATATAGTTTATATATATTATTTTTACATATATATTAATATACATATATATTATTTTATATATATTATTTGTTGGTAATTGTCTTCATGTTATCGATGGTGCAGTATAGTAGTGAAGTTTAATAAGATTCGTGCTGTTAGAAGTTGTGTCTTGTTATGAAAACGAAAATAAAGAAGGGATTCCCTGGTAGACTCTTACGTAAACTAATTTTTGTCAAGGGAACCCGATTCAATTATGAAAGTAGTCGCCATTTTTTAAATATTTCTATTAATTCAAGTTAGTCTATTGATCAGATTAATAAATTCACTTATTTTAATGTATCATTTGAAAATGGTTGTTGCTTTTTTTTTATATCAATTATTAACTTAAATATAAATTTAATCAAAATAGGTGTGGTGTTACATTTCAAGCTGTGCTCCATTGTTGTACTAAGTTATCAGTGGATTGTCGGTTTTGTAACAAATAATATTTTTTTTTTCGGTCGCCCTACAGTTACTATATTCACATGTGATATCTCTACCTATAGAGAGAAAGAAGAGTGAGTTTATAACAAAAATAATAATAAAAAGAGTGCTTAATGATAATTAGGAAGAGCATTAATGATAATTAAACATACATAATAACAACATTATCCTAACAACACTATCAATAATATATTATAATAACACTTACCTATGGTATATCATTATAATGATATTACCCTAATAACATTATCGCGCTGTGGCCTAACAACACTATCCAAGTTGTACATGAGCGATCAGATGTCACATGATTCTCAGATCTTAAAGGAATGATACCTTCCTTAAGTACCTATCTCACTTGAACGGACATTTGTATAAACGAAACGGGAAAAAAAAGAAAATAAAGAAATGTCGACGTCGTGTTTCTTTCTTTCAGGAATTTAAAAGGGAAACTTTGTTACAGGTGAAATACGCGCCGGCGGTGCGCCTGTATTTGAAATCCAATATTGCGGCCGGAAGAATTTTCGAAGGTGACGAATTACGTTTGGGTGAGTACCGTGCGCCGGTTATGTTTTTGCCTTCTTCAAACTGGCGCCGGTTCGTTCTTATCGGAATGCAGACTGGAAAAATATTGAGATCGCTCTAAACAAATGACGAATCATGGGAATTCTCGTGGTGGGCAAATTACGGTCGTTTCTATTTTATTTATATTTTATTTTGAAAGATACAATAGTAAAATTCTCTTTAAGGGTAGGCGATAATTTAAATCTTTACAATTCTGAACTCGTACACCCGCGTTAGGCGCTCGTCGATTACTTAATAAAATTATGACGACAGAAGACAGAAGGAGACATGAATAATGAAGATGTTTTATTCTGAGTTTACACTTTATCGGGAAATATTTAAATTTTTTCCTCTTAAATGTCACAATCGAAATATAATTAAGGCGGTAATGACTCAAACTGTCATTCAAATCCAAATAGATTTAAATGAGATAAATGCAGATTATTGTGATAATTGTGAGACAATTTTAGTTTTTGCAAATAAATATTGTTCACAATATTTATTTGCAAAAACTCTGAACTTGCGCATCGATACCTATTGAAAAATTAACCTTAACTTCGGGCACTAGATGTGGCCACTGGTTACCTATTATAAGTAACAAGTTGCATATTAACATTTTTTTACGGTTTTGTCCGCATTATCCGCTCTAGTATACCACTGAAATGTAAATCTCTTTGCTTTAATTGTACTACCACTGTATTAAGAGATGTATTTTAAAGATACTTCATTCTGAGCTAGATTTTTATAAACCATATCAAGAAATAGAAATATTCTAGAAAGAAATAGAGATTTTTTTCATTTATAATGCTTATTATACAAAAACATTTCTAATTATAATTTAACAAAATTTCGCATTTCATAGAAAAAAAACAACTTTGATGCATATTGACAATTGATAAGTTATGACGTAATCAATGTGATACTCCCACAAGGAGGTGCTGAGTCTGTCTAGAGTACTTCTCTTCTATTTGTTCGCTTCTCAGATTAAAGACAGGGGCAGTGATAAAATAATAAACACACTCCTTTCGATTTTGATTTGTTTTTCTTATGACGTTTTTGATGAAATAAAACGGGTAGGTAATATAATTAACAAGCACGTCCTTGACAAAAGTCGTATACTTTTTTTTATATATTTATAAAGTTCTAAATGTCCCTTACTGAACATGCTATCGACAATTTGTGCGATTCGTTTGTATCATGAATTCATATGAAAATTCTTAAGCTTTATACAATGTGTTTCTGCATCAGCGTACAACATTAATACGAATTGAGTTGAACGTCTGTCTGTTTGTTTGGACTAATCTCCGAAACGGCCGAGTATAATAGATTGTGCTCCCGTATATCATTCGTCTAAGCACAAAAAGTGACGAAAAAACGTTTCCCACATTTCTCATAATTTCGGACTTTTTACTATTTTTGCCTTAAGGTCAACCCACAATTTGTATCCTAGTATTGTAGCTTGGATGCTAGTTCTTTAATCCACCGTGGTGTTATCTACTCACCCACTTGGTGATTATACACTTAACTATCTACAGGGAGTTTATTCTTATCCGTTTATAAGTAAGTGAAAGACGTTAAGTTAGGTTTTCATTATTTATTCGTATTAAATATTACGCACGGCTACGGGTGCACGACGGAAGAGAGAGGTCGGGGTTGCAATCACGGAAAACAATAAAATTATTATTGTGGATTACCACATTCACCGTATTGATATTACAGTGTTGCAATTGTCTAACTCAAAATGTATATTATAAAGCTACTAATGACACCAGACTGCGGAAGTTTGCAGTAAAACCTAGTAATTTACTGTGTATTTTTGATGTTACAATTCAACGATCTAGCTCAGGATGCCATATTACGTAACATCTCTTTTATATATTTCACTTTTATATATGTAAGACGGTTGAAGTAAGGGAATGCTATTTCACATTTCGTACTAAATGCTTGCTGGTGAAGTAAAAACTGAGAATTCGTCTACCACGTGAACCTTTTTAATTCACTTCACCACTATCATTTCAACACCGATTAGATTAATGAGCGTTGGAAGTGTGTCTTTTAAATTTTAATATTTCAAAAGAGGGAAGAATGTGATAAGTAAATATTTATACTACTGTTGATTGTGATGTATCTATGGTTATATAATTTATTGCGTATGTATCGTGGACATTATTATAATTACAAAAGTATTATAACTATAAGATTCGCATTGGCACCGGTGTGTTACAATCATTGGTTTTTTTTAATAGCATTTCATATAAATATACTCGGCATTTATACGCTGGTGATTATAATACACTGATACTTAATATACCCTTACACTTATGTGTGATATACGTACTAGTGTTTATAATACAGCAAGTATTACAAATTTTCGCTGTGATCGAGATGGATTTTTTGTTAGACATATACCACACAATATTAATTTGGTGCCAAAGTGGTCAAAGCTTTGCCTTCAAACCGCAGGGTAAGAGGTTTGAATTTTGACCGATGAGTTTTTAACTTCAGTCAATGTAAAAGCTTGCTCTGTGTACCTCAGAGATTATTTAAGCCATAGGTCCCGGACTTTGTGACCGCACTGGTGATAATAGTTGTTAGTATAATCCTCACCTCCTTGGTTTTTTCTTTAAGTGTGATTTATAGGACACGTATAATCGAATTCTCTATCTATCTAAGACCTGTAATTAACACATTATATTTCTCTCCGTCCCACAAATTGAAACAAAAATATTCTAAGAGCTTGTACTATAGAAGTGGGATGATAAAAATATATATGCAAGTTTGTATGTATACTTGTACTACTCAAGCAAATTTCTTTATTTATACTAGCGTCAAAACTAGTGATATCTGATGTTTCAAAAGCGCTTGAATTATAGTATAGAAATTATCAAGTTAGCAGACAGAAGGATGCGGCTTATGCACTAGTGTATTATTGTCGCTTTTCCTGTAATCGTTAAAGTTAGAAAATTGAAATTGATTTAATAATTTTAATAGATTTATAAAATCCAATTAAATATGCCAATGGCGATCCAACAAGATTTAATAATTAATATTCTATAATTACTTCGTACTAATAAAGATTTATAGATATTGTATTAAATTTCAGTATCCTGCCGTCATTAATTTTTACATTTGTACTGTACTTGTATTATGAAATTTTAATTACTGATTTTATATATAAATATAAAGGTATGATGTCTATATATTTATATAATAAATAATACCTACTTGATCAGTTAACACATCATGTTTTTTCTTTGATATTTTTTAAATAGCAATATTCAGTGGAGTATATCTATATACCATTTTGATATAGAGTTGTGAGTCAAAATATATGTTAATTTATATATATCTCTGGCCAGGTTGTGAGGCGGAAGGCAACCCCAGCGAATTCACCTACAAATGGTATTTGAACAATCAAATGGTACCTGGCAACTTCACTAATGAACTGGTGAGTAAAAACGTATTATAAAATGAGATTATCGCTTTTGCAAATGGAAAACATTTTACACTTGCTTTCCATTTGAATTACCGTATTTGAAAATTGAATTGCATAAAGCGCATTCTGCCGATTTAAAATAATACTTGCATATAATAAAGCGACTAGTTTAAACATTTAGTCTTTAGAATAGGCCGGGAAGATAGATTTTTGGGTGGACTATCTATATAGTGTAATATCACAAACTCGAATTTGAAATTTTGAGGAGCTGCTACAAGTAGAAGTTTTCTCTAAAAAATATTCACTAAGCTTTTCCAGTTTTTGAAAATTAAAATCAATACTTTTAGTATATTAGTATTTTAGACTACATATAAATATTTTAGACTACCTACATGGTCAAATGGCCGTGATCATTTTCGTACGTTCTTGTCATAGGAAAGCCATTTTTCATCATTTTTCGTCACTCACATCACACACATTATAGGTAAATCATTTTACATCATATTTCATTACCAGTGATCAATCTTTTCAAAAAACGGTTCAGTTTCATGACGTTTCAATAGAGAATCGCTAATGAGTATACGATTCATTAGATCTCGGTGAGTTCGTGTGGGTTATATGTATATCCAGATTTTTTCAAATGGGTCAAAACTGTTTTATGGTCAATCCTCAGCTCTTCAGCTACATCGTAAGAGCTAATATGCCGATCTTGCTCTACTTTTTCCAAAATGGCATCGACTTTATCCATAACAGGTCAATTAGAGCGAGGGTCATCTTTGACATAAAAATTACTGGACTAAAAACGCTTGAACCAGTATTGTGCTAATCTTACCGACATTGCATTAGGTCCAAAAACGTCTCAAAATTTTTTCGCGTTATATGTCACATTTTCCTTTTTTGTAAATAAAACTTTAAAATGTATCGAATTTCTAATCTAGATTAGATTCCAAGTTAGTAAGATTCACTCATTTTGGTGGACAGAAAAACAATGTACAAATGGCGAAAACTGTCTTTATTTTTCTTATTTCACGCAGTGGCTTTTTAGTGTCGAAGTCTTTTTTTAAGGTGACGCAATGTTAAACTGCTTATATGATATGACGTAGCACCCCAGAATCCACGCACGCCATGTCACTATATGCTGTAATACGCGGCCTATTTGCTTATTTCTAAAGGTTGTTAGGGACAAAACAGTTTTTCCGTTTAAAATAAAAAAAAGATTAACTTCCAAAAATCTAACTGATATTTTGAAGTGTTGGCTTAGACTAACCTAGGTAAAAAATTTGGGTGGAGGCTTAAGTTGGTCTCATTTGCATGTAAAATATAAATATCTGTTTTTAAAAAGCTACATTTTATATTGTTTTTCTCTGTAATAAAACTTAATAATTGGTACAACTGTAACTGAAAAATTAAAGTCAATAACATGAGGAATCGGGTCACCAAAGGCCTTTTTTATGAAAAAGGCCTTTGGTGACCCGATTGTTTGGAATTTTCTGAGAAAAATTGAGACCCCTACTATTAAAATTTCCAATTTGTCTCTATAAGAGATAGAGTAACCATATAGAACACCCTAATATTTTTGGTACTAAGTTTCTGCAGTAGAAAATACATATTTTTCTTTTCTACAAATTCTTTAAACTTCACAACGTTTGTATATGTATTTTTTTTTGGTTTTATTAGGTTATATTAAAAAAGATAAATATTTCAGTATTAAAAACTGTGCGTCCTTATAAATATATTTTACTGTTTTTCATTATAATTTCTTCTTGTGAGTAACACCTGTGAGGGACCTTATTGATTAACTCACGTGCAAGAAATGATATTTGTTAATAGTACCAAATACCACTTAAAAAAACTTTAATACTCATTATTATTTTGTTAAAAAAATCTTTTTGTCCGAACTAAAATTCGTTTTAAATTTAAATTATAATTTAGTTTAACTTTGTTTCTGAAAACCTTCCCGCTTTCCTCTTGTAATATTGAGCACGTTGTCTACTCGGTTCCCAAAAGACAGACGTTGCATTGTCTCGAAAATATTCTAGAATTTCCTTGGCAACTAACACGACTGCATTATGCATTTTTCATCAGCCGCATCTTGTAACGTGCATAGACGTTATACGGTTGCAATGGTCGCCTTAAATTTTATCATGCAAATATTTTTATAAGTTTTAAATAAGCAAGACAAGCAGTTAGTGATTAATTTAAAGTAACTAATTCATGATAGTTCCAAAGCCCACTGCATTATTTCTGTACTTCTAACAATCACATAAAGACAACTTTATCTATGAAACTTCAAGGGGTTTCAAGGGGTATGCAAACTTTGGATCCATTTTATTCTAGAAGATTTGATCAAGATTAATGAAACTTGATACGATGATTGAATCAATAATAACAAACAGAAAGCTTATACAATAACATTTCATAGTGGTTGTCGAAATCAAATGATTCGTAATTTTCAATGCTAGATTTTCATATATACATACTTACATTAAAGAAAAATTGTTTTAATTAGTTTATTACAGACTATATATTTTTTTTTATAACAATAAAATGCATTGTGTGATTTTGTATTACAGTATTTAATAGTCATTACAACTTTATATAGAACCATTTCATAATACATTAAGTTCAGTTCAACTTCAACGTTCGTACAAAAATTTTCATACCCTTCTGTATATAAAGTAAGTCATCTTTAGTACTTGCTAGTCGTGATGTATAACCCTCAAAACAATTTTGATGGTCTTTGGATCCATCGCCTCCCTTATAAACAATTTTTTAAACATTGAATTGCATGCCTACAACAAGACAGTACAGCAATGTCTAGCGTGATACTGTGCACTTAATTGTGGTTTTTTAGCAATGTGTATTTTCATTTCGTTGAGCAAACCACTATATTATGTTGAAAACTATGAATTTTATCATCGGAACATACGGGATTGTCATGGCTTATTTAGCCTTTATCTTTGTATAATATAAATTGTAAGCCGAGAGTGAATTCAATTTGTACTACAAGTAACTTTAATTTGTTTCGTATTAGTACTATTTAATAATTCACAAATTTTAACGTATTTCATGCATGAAAATTTAATATACGCCCACCTTTCGGACTATCGACGTACGTAAAATGAACAATAATACGGTTGAACGAGATTCATAATTGACAGCTTGTTAAAATATTCAATGTATAAAATGACATTTATGTGTATTATTGGTTTTAATATTGATACATTGATTTATTTTACAGATTATTACAAATTTGAGCCGTAAATATAATGACAATACGATAAAATGCGAAGTTTACAATTCCGTCGGCAAAAGCGCCGATTCCAAAATCTTAGAAGTTTCATGTAAGTATTAAATTTAAACAAATATATATGATATTTGCATAAGATTTCTTTAGTTTTATCCAAAGATAGATTAGATTAGATTGATATGAATTTGTCATATGTCGATGTGGCATGTCGATCCCTTACAATTTTTGAAGTAATACAAATCTTCCCAAAAACATTCTCGTACTCAAACTATTATATAAAAAGTATTTTGATGTGGCAAGTAAGATCGCTAAAGGTGTGATTACAGAAAGTATTTAGTAATTATACCTAGGTAATAAGACTTAGTTTGTGTTTCATGATCCTTAGATGGTCCCAGATTTGTCAACAAGCCCAAAAACGTTGAAGCAGATTCAGGTACCACGGCTACCTTAAATTGCGCCGTGGACGGAAACCCCACACCTGAAATAATATGGTTGCATCACGAAAATGGCAGAATTGTTGTAAGTCTAGTTACTTCGATTCGAAAAATATTGTTTTTAAATCTATTTTATTTTGACCTTTTGCATTAAACTTATTTATATATTTGGAAATATGTACTACTTGTGTACATTGTATGAGATTATGCCATTTTGATCACAAAATTTAAAGAATTACGAAACTGAATTTTTGTGTTAGAATCAAATTACTCGTAATTTATATTTCTATTTATATAGAAATAACAATTATAAATATAAAATGCCCTTATATATATATATATACACATAAAACTAACGGGTGACCGCAAGTAAAATATATATATTAATATTGAAATAAAAAACAAAATGTGTTAATAATATCATAATTTAATCACCAAAATATATATAATTTTATATATATATATATAATTTAATCATGAAAATTATGAAAGGAAAACCGTGCCAATTTATATTCTTTTGACGTTTACGTTCTAAAGATTGCGTCAAAAGAAGTAAAAGGGAGACATGACTTAAGATCTCGTCACGTTTTTCACGGGAGCCCGCGACGAGGCAAAGCGGATTGTCGTAAACACCCACAAAGTATTCCCCACTTCTGAAACGCTGTGTAATGATATATAATAACGTACAATAAATATATTATGTAAAATATGTGTTTGTTACCTTATTTTTTTGGCAAATACATTCTAAGTGCTTTGAAGTCGTCAAATAATGTCTACTTATCGTTTATAATGCGTTTATCGGTGTACTTAGAGATGTATTATGCTGTCGAGAGAGGGAGCAAGTACTCTATTATTTATCTTTTTTCTTTACAGCCGTTCATCTTTTTTCGATACGCCATAGAGTCAAATTTAAAAAACAAACAAAACTCACCATTCATTTTGATGATCATAGATCTACATTTCGAATTGTAGAATATGAGATGAAGCCATGCTGACTCATCTCAGTTTAAAATTTTGACCTTTTACTTGGAAGGGTTTCGGAGAGAATCGGCCGATCGATATGGACGGGTTTTCATTGAAACCCCGGCAATGGCAATGCCACTCCGTTTCTGGTATCCTGAAAAAAATCTTTTTCTTCTGCAGAAAGTAGGCCACTCCCCGAATCTGGCCGTAGACGTGAACGAGCGCACGGCGGGCGTGTACCGGTGCAGGGCGAGTGTCGATGGATTCCCACCTACGGAAACTTCAGTAATCGTTTTTGTCAAAGGTAAAAAGATGTCGATATACGAAACTTACGTCATTTTCTACATTTTTAAGGTTTTATTTTTTGAAGTGAAACTTCTTTATCGACGTATGAGAGAAATTTTCGTCGTCACGTTTTTCTGTTACGCGCCATATTTATTTCTAAGTCACATTTTTCTGTTACGCGCCTTGTTTAGTTCTAAAACTCAGTAGTGACGTGAAAAATAATATTTCAATAATAAAGGGATAGACAAAAAATAATAAAAGGATTTATTCTAATTCCAGTGGATTTCTAACAAGAGTAATTATATCTTTTTTTCTTTAATACATCCAGCACGTGACTGTGATTATGGTATTTATTTTTTAGGATATTTCAGGTTAATCTCAGTTTTTGATTGTATCGGTAAATGTATATAATTTCATTAAAACTAGCAATAGTAGTGAAATAAAGAAGTTTCACTTCTTACGTGTGTACACTAATACGCACACACACATTTTTTTAATGAGTTTTTTTATCCTATCCCTGTCGGCATGAATTCTCGATTTCAGAAAATCCATAAAACTATAGATATTAAGAATTTAATATAAACAATTGTAATATTAAAATATTCTCACTATTAATGTTGTGTGCGAATAAATGAATTTATATAAAAGTTATTGGCTTTAAATATTTTCTATATTCAAGTTATATAAAAAATGTGTATCAACATTACGTTTCTTGAAATGACTAATCAATTTGTAGTGACTTATCCCGATAGTGTAACTACCTATACTATTTTGGAAAGTCACAATAAATAAAACATTTTCATTATCAGTCAACGGAATGGTGATGGTGATATTATATTTGTTGATAAAATATGCCAGCCTAGATTAAAAATGACGGAAAGTCAAGCAAAATTGAAAATCGGTCACACTTAAAATTCAGCCTTTTTAAAATGTATGTCCATCGATTCAGTTTGCGTACGTTTTTCTAGAACTTCTGCTTACCGAACCATCCAACATAATATAAACTGATGTCTTTTTTATCCATTTTACATGTAAACAAATAAGAGTACATTACGCTTAAAAAATTAAAAAGATATATATATATATATATATATATATATATATATATATATATATATATATATATCACCGGTCTGTGGTTAAGTACGTTGCCTTCGTACCTGGAGGTACTGGGTTCGACCACGAGCGAATTGACTAATGACCTTTTAAATTAAACCAAATTATACCATGCGATCTGTGACTCGGGAAGCACGTCAAGACGCCGGTCCGGCAGGTCGTCACCGCATTGGGGGTTAGAGTCGTTTGCAGTTTTCATCCGCGGCGTGGAAGGGTTAAGGCCTGAACTCCTCGAAGTGAAACGGAAAATATCGCGGAAAGTGATACCTCAGCGAAGAGGTGATAAGGGCTTGATATAGTAAAGCTTAAAAAAGTAGTAGCTATCCACTGACAATTGAAAATTTTCAACAATCGCATTTCGTTAACTCTGCTTAGAACTGTGAATTGTGCACGAACCCTCGTTAACAAGCGACGATATTTCAAATTGTCGTCGCTTACCGATTGTAGCATTTATAGAGGACGAAATCCTTTACGACCTCTATAATATTCGGCCGAGGGCCGTTTCGATGAATTTATCTATACCCGGATACGGTCCACAGAAAAATAAATCATGGGAACCCTGCTAAATCGTAAAATTTTGCACCAACAGCCCGGGGGTGATCCGCGCTGCGCAAGCGTTTTTTACGCATGCTTTGATCGATCTAGTTGTGGTAGTTCGTGTGATTTTGGAAGTTCTTGAATTGTCACAAAGAAATCTTAACTGCTCAAACGTGTTCCAAACGGTCTATTACCAGATATCTGTTCCAAATCTATATATATATAATGAAAATAGGTTGTCTTTGTTCGCCAATCACGTAAAAACTACTAAACGTATAGACATGGGACTAGGACCATTCGATGCGGGATGATTTGTAGATGGTTCTAGGCTACTCATTTTTAGAATTCCGTAAATCCTTCGCCATTTTATTTATAATAAAAATTACCCAGCGAAGCGGGCGGGTCAGCTAGTTAACATATAAAATGAATGAAAGGCATGGTCGTTCAGTCAATAGCTCTAGAGGCATGGCTGTGGCGTTTCTAGGTAAGGTTTATATCTGGATTAAAACTTCAAGTCCTAGTGCTTATCCAATAAATTAGCCCAATTAAAAATGTGTCTAAAAACCGCTTCGTTGTAGACAACGTTTATGGAAATGGAGTAATGGCTGTTATTACCAGCATAATTAAAAAATACACGACAACGTTTATGTTCTTTGAGACAAAAAAAAATTAAATTTATCGTTTGTAAAACGTAACTAATCTGTTCTATATTCATTAAGTACAAAAACAGCCTTTTCTGTAATACAAGTAGATTAAAAAATATACACATTTTTTCGTTTTTCTGGTGGAAAGTCAAAAGTCGTTTCGTATTGTATAATATCAGAAGCCAGTATTCTGAATATGAGACAAAAAAATCCCATGCACCTGCATTATTGCTACCAGAAAACCGATAATAAATCATAATTTTCATGGTAGTAAGTCCCAGTCTTGCTCTGAATAAATTGTCATGCTGCAAGTAAAAAAAAAAATCGATTACAAAAGAATATTGAATAACATATTTTTCAATTAGGAATATATCTTCTAGATTTTTTGACATGAATATTTGGTTTCCCGCTCCATATGTCAATTTTTTTCGATCTACTTTTCTTCTATCACGAATCTAACAAAATATATTTTTTACCATAACAAATATTATTACGTTATCCCTCCATTATAAATTTAATTTAAAACAAAACCAAATATCAAGACATCATAACTAATATTATTTCTCTCAATGCTCACGATTTCTCAATTTTATAGCAAAAATAACAATTTTAATTATATTATAATTTTTACTTGTTATTTCGAAACGACATTAGTCAAGCAACGAAGCATTATACTGCGCCTAGGATTGTTCCATGATTTTATGCCATTTCAGCATCGGAAATTTGTTCAAACAAATCGTTAACGTAACAAAATTTATCAACAGGCCCTCCAAAAATAATAGCCAACTCCACCCAGTACGGGATCGAAGGGAGCAGAATTCACGTGGAATGTTTGACCTTCTCCGTCCCCAAGCCGGACTATTTTCTCTGGACCTTCGATGGGCGAGAGCTGAAACCGCACGATCAGGTGAGGATATTTTAAGCGTTCAGGGAGTGAATTGACAGCGAGATGGTGTTCATAAAATTGGCTTCTATACTTTTCACGATATGCCATTTTAAACTTCAGCGCCTCGGCAACAGAACTTTGATCGGCTTCTTTCTGGTTTGCTACGGGAATATGGTGAACTTGCTGAGGATAAACTTAAGCGTGTTCGTTTGAAACAATATATGTTTAAATATTATATATAATATACATACATAAGCGATCTGTGACCTGCTATCACATAAATAATATTACAGAGTGCCATCTGTCTAATTTATATTAGCTACTATTGAATCAAATACCAAAGTTAGAGTGGGCTTAATAGGTCACTGGAACTTCGGTATTAATAGTAGTAGATATAGACAATGTAATTACCTCCAAATTCTACGAGATGGCGCTGTTAGGCAATGTTTACTGAAATATGTTATTTTGTTTAACTTCATTTTTCTGAGGAAGACACCTTTATATAGATGAATTTTGTCATGCTTCTTTTCGCAAATATCATAATATCCTCCTTTTTTAAAACATTTTTTTTCCAAATTTTTAAAATAACTATAACAAAAAGGTATAATTGAAAATATGCTTATAAATAATATAGACACAACTTTAATAAACGCTCGGTCAGACTGCAAGCGCGGGCGCAATCGGGTGGCCGATTGCTCGCAGTGCTGCGGCGCAGTACCTACGCGTCAGCTGTTCTAAGGCTATCATACGATATTCTACGTAGAAGTTCTAAGCTATTTTTTTTCAGAAGCGGCTACTTCAATGACTTCGCTTATGTTGGCCTAATAATTTTATAAAAAGAGGAGTTTATGAATATCTGTGGAAAAATGCATAACAAAATCCATCTGTATAAACAGATATTTTCAATCTCAGATTTTTCATAGTAACTTTATGTCCGACGTCGACGAATCGTTAATATTACAGTCTCGAATTTCACAATCTAATTTATTTTTTAAATAAAAAACAATTTTATGTACATAAATTACAATTTTACTTTTTTGCGATGTAATAGTATAAAAGCTGCTACGGGTAATAAATAAATACCTTAAAATTGTAATTCTGTATTTATTCCACATTATAACGGCCCGTATAGTTGACTATAAAATTTTCCAAAGGCAATTGAAAGTATAATTTTTGCACTTAAAAGAATAAAAAAAAAAGAAAGTTTTACTATTAGAATTTTGTTTAATAAGAATGCAGAAAAATTTAAGGGATGAATATTCACTGCTTAATGTTATAAACATCAAATTTCGTATCATTTCATTACCATGAGGTCATCATCGCCTAGTCAGTTTCATATCAACGCGATTTTTTTTTAATATTTCATATACGTTTTGATATTTAAGAAAATTCTATTAAAGGAAAAAAAAAATAATTGAGGAGGGAGTTAAAGCACGAACAAAGGAGAGGTTGAAAAGAATACATTGTTACAGGATTACGAGTTCTTAGAAGAGGCACTGTCTGAAGGATTAACCAAGTCCACGCTGATGATCAGAGAAGGGCGATCCAATCATTTCGGGACGTACAACTGTACCGTACAAAATCCGTACGGAAGGGATACGTTCGAAATATACCTAGAGCCGTACAGTGAGTGTTTTTATTATATTCACACAAATTTTCCGCCCCTGACTTCGCCCGCGTGGACACACAGAAAAGAAATAATTATCGATCGAATATGAGTTTCTTGAGCCGGGAATTTTTTTAGAAGACATTGTTATTTTCGATAAAGCAAAAATGGACTTAAATCAAGTAAGATTTTTTTTGTTCAAAAAGATTTTACTCGACTTAAATATTTTTTCTTCCTTTTTCAAGATTTTGAAAGTTTTAGAAAACAATTTTTAAATTCAAGTAGACCTTTTTTGGGCCAAAAATTTACTTTTTATATTGATCGATTTTGCTGTCAATCCCAATATTCAATACTCGCTCCAACTTGGTCCCGACTCTAAATTCCGGTCCCGCACTCAATTCGGACCCCGACTCCGTCTTCCTATTCCATTCTTTGTTCCGCTTTCAATTATTTAGGTACAGCTGCCGGTTACGATGTCGATTTCCGATTTGTACGAAGCCGGGTAAAGTGTTTTTAACAACTAAAATATGTAATATATTATTCGAGGATAGTATACCTTTGTATGAACAAAACAATTATTTTCGCATCGGTGAAGTTTCTTTCAACATTATAAACATCCTGACGAAGTCGGGCAAAAACGCTAGTCGGGTGTAATATAAGAACTATTTCTGGAAAGAAATACTTTAAAGATTGGCGATGATCGGCGTACAGACGATCACATTCATTTTTATATATGTAATTGCCAGTGCTTAGTACGTTCATACGATGTGGATGGTATAAGTGGGATTTAAATTGAATTGAATTGAACGTAAATTGAATTCCGAGTCGCAGTTATTTACCTACTACAGTACTCGTGCACACTATTCATACAATACCCAAATACCGCAATGCTCTCATATTAAAATAGTTCCCGTGTCGTTTCGGGAAATCTTGCTCAAAACGCTTACAAACTTTGGAAGATCTCAATGTGATAGGTTGTCCAGGAATGTTTCTTTCACTATCAATGAGTTAGTAACACAAATTGTTGTAGGTTTGGGCTCGATCTTAGGTTTCAGGCGAGTGCATACTAGTTGCTTCATAATAGGCTATGACTGGATTTTCATTTGAAAACAGATTTAAAGTAAAAAAGATACACGTCATTTACTAGCCGCGCCCACGACTTCATATGCGTTGAATTTATTTTTTTTTTAAAGTTAACCGATTTTTGCGAACCGATGTAGATGAAATAAAGCCTATATATTGCCTCAAGCTACGATCAAGTTACCCGGAAAAACCCAAGTAAATTCATTCAATAGTTTTGGAAATTAGCGTGCTTTGACAGACAAACAGACAAAAATTATAAAAATAGTTTCGTTGCATTTTGCTACATTACTTACATCATCCGCAACCAGCTTTTGACAAATATGTTCATTGTCCGAACTCGAATGTTTTACAATTCTAGTCTATGTATAGATTCTAGTTTAAGATTAGTGAAACAGTTGTGTACTTTATGGTACCAAACGATAGAGAAATAGAGGCAAGATTGTTGTTTACATTTCGTCCGAAATTTTCAAGCCTATGGAGACAAGTTTCTTCGGCTGGAGCTTAAAATGTTTGTTTTAAATTTAACTTAAATTTTGATTCAATAACAAATGAGAATAAACAAAATTTTGAAATTTTTCTATCCGGGTGTTTGTTTTTACGTCATGATTATATGTCGCCATTACTAGAATTTTATTTAAATTATATTTTAATAAAATATTATTAATGTATAAAAACACTTTTACACATTAATTGTATTTTATTAGAATAATTTATATTTTAGAAAACTTGTGTATAATAGTGTTAATAGATGCAAAAGGCAAATGTCAATCACTAGAAGTCGTAATAGAGATTTCAACAAAAGTTTTCCTTGCAGAAGTTCTACCTTATCTATTAATAGCATCGACAGCGGCCGCTTGTATGACAGCCGTCGTGTCGATCGCGGTGTTTGTCGTTTTGTGCCGACGTCGACGGCGACGTCAACGTCGGAAGACGTCGGACGACGTCGACGACGTCAAGAAACCCGACGTGACCGACATCGGCAAGGGGGATTGCGGTGACAAGTGCAATGGCGATCGCTGCTCCAACTTAAGCGAACTTAAGCTCGAGCTTAGACAAATAGAAGGAGGCTGCGACAAGGTGAGTGTTAGAAATAATGATACATTTGAGGGTAGCAAGAAAACTGTGGTTTTTCTTGAAACCTACACAAACCTAATTTTCGTGTCGGCCATTTATATGCTAGAGAAACATAAGTATCTCTTAGAACTAAGTTCAAGGAAATTGGTAACTTTTGCATTTCAATTTGTATATGAAAATTTAATATATGTTAAATCGTATATAGAAATGTTCGGAAAAAGTAGTGATCGGCATAAATTTAATATAAGAAATAAAAATACACTGGATTTACGTGTTAGTAGACTACATAAAGTCACGAATTAATTCAAGGAGGGTTAGTGTGCCGTGCCTGAAAATACACAAATATAACCCAAAAGCAATTTAAAATCATTATTGGGCAAATGCATGTTAAAAAAGCATATAAAATTTACATGTATTTAGAGGACTAATATTCTTTATAGAACAAATATTATACGTATATAACTAGATCGACTTTTTGAGGGTCGGTTTCTTTATGTTATATATTTTACACATATTTCATTGTACAATATAATTATTTAAATTTGAAAAGTAAAACCTTTAAGTTTCATGCTCGTTCTTCTTGAGGGAAAATTACCTTAAGAACGAGTAGAAAAGTGGCGAAGTAGCATCATATATATTTGTAACATATTGTTACGTATTTCAAGTATTATTATTCATAACTTTTTTAAATTAAGACATATTTCAATATGAATTTGCCCGTGGCTCTGCTCGTGTCGATGTACGATGAATATCCTCTTTTGACATCGATCTATCACGCTGCCGATTATAGTCCTGATTTCGGTCACGTTCACGATACCGATACCGGTCTCTATGCGGATTCCAATTCTGGTTTCGCTCTTGGTTGAATATTACATTTTAAAAAATATTATTATGTGAAAATATCGCTCTCCTTATTCAATTATTATAAATAAGTATGGAATTCTTTCTATGTTTATGCGAGCGAAGGCGCGGGATAAAACTAGTGTTTACAAGTATAACCCATATTTTATTTTAAATTTGCCTGGAAAAACTGTTTAGTAGATTTTACGTGAATGAGTAACAAATATCCGTCCATCCTTACAAAAATTCGCGTTTATATAATTAGGACCTACATAAAAGGGATAAAAGAATGAGCGAAAGATATATGAAACAAAACGCAAAGTAAGTACGAATTCTACCTTTTTGAGTTCTCTACTCAGACGATTGGATGTGGCGAAATTGTAGGTTGATATTGTAGGTAAGTTATGTTACAGACTCCTACTGGAGTCATGAACCTGTGACCTTTCCAATGGCCCTTCAATGTCTCAATACACATGTAACACGATCCTACTTTTTGTTCATATTACGCGTGCTCGGAGATATTAAGATGTATAGCGATATGAGTATTGGTTTATTTGTGGTGCCACAAAAATTACAGATTAAGTTTAATGTGAACTATTCAACTATGAATGGGGCATGGTATGTTGGGCAACGTGTTGGGGCATGGACGAGAGTTGTGTGCATAAGAAAGTTGTCGTATTGACGGTGCACGAAGTGTTTAAACCCTTTCGAGCGATGGAAACAATGAATAGGGCTCGCATTTTACGCTAAAATGCTGGACAATAGCGTTTATCAAATACCTGGAACTTTATTTGAAGATTATTTAATTTTTACAGCAAAAGGGTTTATATGCATACTATTATAATGCTACACAATACAGATTATACAATTTTACACGAATTTTAAGGAAGTAAAATAGATTCAAATTAAGATACTAATTTAAATAATTACTTTGTGTGAAATCTCAAGTACTAAAATTTTATATTAACTACATACTCATATTAGTAGTCGGACCGAAAAACTTGATTATTCAAGTTATCTTGAAAAATATACTAGAAAGTAAAAAATAGAAGTCCTAGATATTATTACAAACTATAAAGTAAGTAACAGAATATTAACCATTTCTTATAAAATTGTTTGAAAAAAAAAAAACGATTTAGAAAGTCTGAATTAGAATATCTTTGAAACTTAAGTTGAGAAAAGCAATTATTTTTATAAGAGCAGAAAGAAAAATTCCTTATCGAGGGCAAGAATTTTTCACCTTTTTAATTTACCTAAAGAATTAAATGAATAAAATAAAATAACGAAGTATAATATTCGCTTTTCAATCCATGGCAAGGGATCGACGTCCTAATGCTATGTAGCAAAGGGATGATAATAACGTTTCGTTTTGTTTTGACTATTATCATTAGTAGCACATGCAGTCAAAAGAATTCGGCGACTTACAAACGAAAACACCGCAAGACTAGTTTATTTCAGTTGTTTTCATAGTCTTATGACCTATGGTATTTTGTTATGGGGCCACGCAGCCGATATTAACACAATTTTCATGCTGCTGAAGCGAGCTATTCGTGCTGTTTATGATCTGAGACCAATGACATCTCTCAAAGAAAAATTCAAGGAAATTAATATCCTAACCTTAGCATTACAATATATATATAAGAAAACCTGGTATATGTCAAGAGAAATATAAAATCGTTCCATAAAAGGAGCGACATCCATAACATTAATACTAGACATAAGAATGATCTTGCTGCTCACAAGACTCGTCTATGTAAAGTTAATAAATCATTTAAGGGGATGTGTGTGCGCTTTTATAATAAGATCCCAACTGAAATTCAAAATTTGCCATTTACTGAGTTTAAACTTTCGTTAAAAGAAAATTATATGGCAAGGGCTATTATACCGTATTGGAATATCTTAATGAAAAAAGGCCCTGGGATTGAGCTGCTCGCCTATCAGGTTATTTCATATTATTTTTAAATGTCAACTAAATTATAAATGACTAAATATTTTGTATTGATGAGTAAAAAGAGCAAACCTTGAGTTTCTTGCCCATTCTTCTCTATGTGAATCAGCATTTGGAATGGGTGGTAATGTCGAAATGAATTTATTAATGACGTATTTTAAGTGTAATTTCATTACCTAAGAAATAAAGATATTTTGGATTTTGATTTTTGATTTTAAGTAATATTTTACTCATTTTTGAATGAAAATGAAAAAAATATGAAGGAAAAATTTTTTACATACAATAATATTAGTCATGCAGAATCTGTAAATAACATTTTTCGACTTTTCGAAATAATTATAGAGTGCTTTCGTACACTAAACAACGATGCCGAAGTGCCGGTTGCTTTCTACGATAGAATTTTCAAGAGGAACCGCATGGATTTGAAACTGCATACAAGCTGCTCTTACGATGGGTGTTCTTGTACAAATCGAATGGAAAATAAAATGTTTCCAGTCGGGAAAATAACGACAAAAATCATAAAGGTTCTCAAAGGGCATGTGGTCTATTGTAGACTATAATTTTACGTCAGCTCGAATAGTCGCCATCGAGTATAGACATAATCGAAAAAATTTGAAATCAATCAGGCGGAGTTTAGTAATTAACAATGAAAGTTTGGTTATAAGTTATTAATTGACAACTAATGTCCCTACACATTCACGTAGTTTACTGACTACATAGTTGAGCGATTTCATAGTATTATTGCAAAATATATATTGCATATTATCACAAGTAATCGAATAAATTAGTATAATATCACTATTTACACTGCGTTAGCCCTATTATTCCTTAATAAACTCACAATGAACAATTAAAAAAAAATGACAAACATTTTTAATTGAGAGTTCATTTCCTATAAATTCATAAAATTACGTTAAGCCCACTGTGCACGTAAAGTTACCGCTCGTGTCTCATCGGCTAAACTTCGCTTTCGTAACTCCTTTGATTTTGACGAAAAGTTCCACTTACGAAATTTTTCTCAAGTACTATGTCGCCTTAAATTGTGCAGCATTTTTAATTAATTGAAGTTGAAATAATTTGTATTTAATCTGTCAATTCCAGACAATCACGACACCGAGTCAATATTGTAAGGTTGTTTTCAACATAGCAGTCATTCAAATTGTAAACATTTTCTGACTTAACGCAATCGATAGCGAAACGATTTGATCAGTATTGTAAGTTTTTGGTGATAATAATTGAGGGTAGTTTGATATCTTTTACGGTAAAGTGTGTGTGCTTTGATGTGTGGTAGGGTCTTGCTGTAGTCAACTTGACTACAACTACCTATTCTCACAGAATATAAACACGAAGAAGCTATTACCGCTGTTGTATTTCATTCAGTGAGATTGAGAGTTCCAGTGTCCCATTCACCCCTTCGTCAGGTCTTCCATTCCCAATCAAAAGGCCTGCAACGCGTGGTGACTAGGGAAGGCGATTCTCTCAAAAAAAAAATAGTGCACGGAGTCCCTCCGCGCGGAAGAAGTGAAACTTCGTAATGTGAAAATGAAAATGGGAAGGGGTAGAAATTGATTTTTAGTGAACTCATATCGTTTCTTTAAGACGAACTTTATTAGCATTGCTTACAATTCACAATTGATCGCATCTTTTAATTATCATTTTTGTGTGGAGAAATATCCAAATCTATTGGAATATTGGACGCTACTTATTGCTAACGTTCGCGTTGGCCTGTAACAGGTATGCTACGCGCATGCGTTCGAGTGCCACGCATTCCCTCTCGCTCTGTCTCTTTCTATTCCCCCTCCCCAGGACCGTTGAACATTTAACGCAACAGTGTTTTCATACCCCCTCCATGGTAGTGTTAAACGTTTAACGCAACCTTGTTAGAATTCGCATTAGAAGTTTCACTTCAAAAAGACCGATCTTTAACGATTTGAAGATCGATCTTTTTTTAGAGAATTTGAATCTAAGTATTAAAAATCGATGCATAGAGAAATCAAAGTCTTTAAAAATCTATTTCTTGAAAATCGAGTTTTTTTCGCCTTAAGATAAAAGTTTGTATTTATGAGATATATGGATAATCTTTAATAATTTTTAATGAACTAAACAATTACAATTATAATCAAATGTAACATATATAGGAAACTCTACTTAAAATAAAATCTTTTACAATATTTAAAAGTTCAAAAATTTAAAAAAAAATTGGGAAACCAAGAGAGTAGTATTATTTGGTTTAATTAAGCATCACTTTTTCACAAAAATAATTGAATTACGATTTTGAAGGGTGAAGTATCGATTCAACGGATTGATTCACGACAAATTATCGATTGGAAAAATCGATTTATTTAGATAAATAATCGATTCTTCGATTAATCGATCTCAGATCCCCATCCCTAGTGGTCACTCCTCTTAAGGTGCCAATGTCCACGGTTAGCGGCGACGACTTACTTTTTGGTGGCTCGCATATTCGTTTACTCCACGAGATTGTTATGAAAAAAATTTGGCATCGCTAAAATACTTTATTAACTGTGTACCTCAATGGTTAATTCATTAGTTTTGAGATTCCAATTTTTAACTAAAACAGAACACAATTTCCAGGAACTTCCAAATCAATCGGACTGTGGTTATCGCGTACCTGCAGGGTTAGAATTGCCTTTGGCCGGTTTAGTCACTTTACCTAATGTAGGATTGGATGAAAAATACGTAACACATTCTAGGTATAGCACCGATTTTAGTGACCTCACTAACAATCTACATTTTAAGGTATGCAAATTTTCATTTTAAGTTAAAAGGGAACATTTATTAATAAATTAATTATATTAAAAAATAAATAAAAACATTTTGAATTGGTACAATCTTTTGTTGTGCAGTTTTTTTTAATATAAAATAGTGAAGTGTCATAGACAATGTTATGGTAGACCAGTGTTTAACAATAGTTATTTATCGAAAAAACTAGATATTATCATAAGTGGTGTCGGCTCAGGGGTCGAGAGAGACGATTTCAAACTGGAAGGTACTGGATTCGATTCTTGACCAAGGGCGAAAAGTATAACGGCTTTTTCACTTATGGTTGGCCATTCCCAATTTGTACTGACTAGCACGGGTAACTTACAGTCTAAGTCCCAAGTAATTCTAAAATTTCAAATGAAAGAATTGTGAGAGGATGTACCTTAAGAGTAGGAGATCTTAATCCCCTACTCCTAGGTCTTAGCCTAACACAGTATAAACAATGTGTTAACACTTAAAAACATTTTATTATTAAATCGCTATTATAATAATAGATTTTACAGAAATATCTTATTCTCTATGTAGTATATTTAATTAAACAAAAATTTTGAGGGGATTTATGATTTTTTTAGATCGAGTAACAACGTTATTCCCAAAATAGAATTTACTTGTATATAACGACATATTACATGCACAGACTTCAACTTTTAGATTGCGGGAAGAAATTAGAAAAAAATCATAACATGTCATTCGGCTAGTAATCAAATCTAGGATCTGTCCAGTCTGAAATGGTCCACTTCACCAGCTAGGCTAGAGCCGTCGACAAATATGTTCTTAATTAAAAAAAAATTACCGTTTTAGGTGTCAAACCAAGTGAATGGTTATGTGCAATATGTGGACTATTCAAAAGACTATCTCCCACCGCCGCCGAAGTGTGATTACGCCGGATCCATGACGAGGAGTGTGGATCCCAACGATCCGCATAAAGAAATACAAAGTGGTTACAAGCTGAGACCGTCTAACAATAATCAAGCTATCACTGCTTTAGGAGTGCAGGCGATGGGGCCTGACGGTGAGTAGAAAAACCAGAAAATTTGTTTACGGGTTAAATAATAGCATGGAGACTACAAAAATAAAAATAAAAAATAATAAAAATGTTTTATATAAGTATAAGCACTACAGTTCAAATAAAGCACTTATACTCAAATTAAAAAATTAATTAAGATTAGAATAGTTTTAAAAAAACGCCACCAAAACTCAATTTTTAATGTTTTCTAAAACTTGCTTAAGTAACATTTTAAACACGATTATTTTACTACGAAAAACTAATATTGCGTTAGCTAAGAAATATCTAGTTGATTGCACACTTGAGTTAAAAGTCTCAAAATAGAAAAGTTAGAAGAACTTGGACAAGAATTGTGAAGAGTAACATTTTTAAACCGTATTCTCGTTTTGAAATATGCAATTTGATATACAAACAAGAATATAAAATATTAGAGTTTCCCTAATAACAGTTATGTGTTTTGTTAACAATGTCCACATTAATCAACTTACTAAATTTAGAGTCAGAAAATTGTAGCATTCAAAAATTATATCTGTATAATTTAAAAGAACTTCTGCTTTGTGATTGAATGACACACAACTCGAGTAACTTAAATGACGATTAGTTAACATAATTCTATGATTTTTTTACAATTTCTACAAGTTGCTGAATTGTAAAGAAGCTATATATGCTGTTGGTCTTCAGTTAGATTGTTTATTTTTTTGTTGTAGTTATACCGTTTACGCCTGGAGATTTGTGTGGAGGGGTAGATTTGTGTTATGCGGCCTCGTACGGAAACCTTTACTTGAAAAATAATGACCCAAATAAGGGTGAGTGAAATTTCTCTAAATTACAATATGAAATGTATAATTGAATGTAAAATATGTAAATTAAACTGAATGTAATCAAATGCAAAATACGATATGAAATCGTTTGACTGAGGTTTCGTACTATTTGTGTACAATAAATTCAGGATGATATTTATAAGGAGTTCACTCTAGAAAGTCTAAGAATCGACTGTATTCAGTGAATAATACTATGGGTTTTAGGAGGAAAATGAAAAATTAATCCTCTGTTTTATCACAAAAATATCACGACCGACAACTCGATAAAATATATACAGCTGCATTGTAACAATTTATAAAAATTTGGAAAATTGAAATAAATGATGAAATTAAGTAAAATAAAAAAAAATGTAATCTGATACAATAAAAACAAAGTATGTTTTATATAAAAAAAAAACTATATGAAGGGTTGCCTTGTGTTTATACCCATTTTAGGGTTCGGAGCCAAAATGGCAAAAACGGAAGCCTTATAGTTTCGTCATGTACGTTCATTTACCCGTCTGTATGTCACAAGCATTGTATTCAAAAACTACAAGACTTACATTCATGAAATTTATAGTGTAGGTGTCTTGAATAAGCCGCTACTTAGTTTGATATTTAAATAACAAAAATAAATATTTCTAAGGGGAGCATTCTGTTACATGTAACAGAAGACGAAAAAAATTTTTTTCAGCAAACATCAACGTGTGGTACATATGTCAACAGTTATTTTAAAACACTTTAAGGTTTTTAAGTAATTTTTCTGATTACATGAATAATTTCGGAAATAATCCCTTACAAAATAACAGAAATTGTTCCCCCTCTTTATTTTCTAAACCTTATGTCCAAAAAATATGTAAAAAATGTAAAGCTTAATAAATATTTTCAACGAAAATTATTTTGAACAAGATCGGATATACTATTTTTGAGTTATTGGCAAAAAACCGCATTTCTCAACAAAAGGACGTAGGTGCCATGAAGATAGATCTTGTGGTGATGCACTTTGTTTTACATTAGTTTAATAGTAATAGTCGACATACCCACTTGTGTTTCTAGTTATAGCCGACTAAAGCGCTTATAACTATTCTGTGTGGGAAACATGGAAAAAGTGTAACAACGTACTTTTTCCATTTGTAGTGAATTTCTTTGTAATATTGACTTCAGAACCCTATAATGAGCATGGTCCGACATGTTCTTAGCCGGTTTTATTATAATTGTTTTATGCCGTTTTAACATAATAATCTAAAGACTTTTGTTGCAGTATACAACAATTCCATCAAAGCAGAGAGCACTTCTGCCCCACCGCCTTATTATTCTTTGAAAAATTCAGCTGCACATCAAGGTATATTTTCAGTTTAAAATAAATATGTATGTAATCGACATATCCTTGCATTTCAGTGTTTTCTTTTTTAATTTTAATGCAGTCTTGCACCTTGTGCTGCATTTTTTTTTTCACTGAAAATACATATACTAATACATAATTCATTGTAGTGAACGAACCGAAGTATTTTAATTATTTTGATGTAACGAAATGGTATCCGTTGTCTATCATTGTAATCCTGGAAAAGTCTTGAAAATTTATTTTACGGCGTATTGTTTCTATGTAAATTAAGTAAGAGACGTTGTAGAGTGGGCCCTAACTTTTTCAATGAAGTCATGAATTATCTGGTAACCGTGTATTAATAATGGATTTAAGTTGTATGCGTTTCGTGACTGTCGATTGAAACTTATGTCAGTAATTTCAAAAGGTTGTAATGACATTTATATATTTTGTTATTTTGCATAGTCGATGACGAACTAAACGGGTTTTGTTGATAGCGACTTCTTTATTTGAATTCTGTACGAGGTCGTCGCGTCATGTGATGATGTCATATTGATTTCAAATAAGACTATCTTAATTCTTAATAATATAATGCCAGATTTTAATAATTTTATATTCGTGTTTTTCATAAAACAAAGTTTATTTTGATTCTTGTTCAGTCGCTATTCGGTGAATGCACGTACAGGATGATTTTCTGAACCAAGTTGTTAATGACTTTGTTGAGAAAAAATTCTCACATTTTTTTTAATGACTTTATTGGAAAATAATTCGACAAAATTCAGATTCTGAATAATATTATAAATTAGATACGGGTTAGATTTAATGTGATGCTACGAGACGTAAACGAGGTCAGAAATATTCGAATTTTATGTAACTATGTCCATTTTATAAATTTCCCTTAACTTAATGATTGTGATTTTTTATGTACTTAAGTTAATTTTTTATGTGCCCATTATTTCCGACAATTGCATTATGATTTGAAACATTAGTGCATTATGTTCTTTGGTATTTTTTCATATATGTCTAGAGAATAAAAATATTTTTTTAAAATATTGATATCATGAAAAACCTTTGTTTGTAGCAACGGCGACGGCAATATCGCCAAGTGCTTGCCCGTCACGAATACGTGGTCGTGTATTTAATGCCAACAACGTCGGAACCCCATCTCAGGTGAGACCTCATGTATTTCTTTGTTCATCTCCGTATTCGAAATTGCTAGTACCTACTACTCTACTTTGCATGTGTGCCATACTTTGAGCTGAGCTGAGATTGAGGTCAGCTCGCAATACATGCAGAAATTTTACCTACGTCTATTTTGTAATTTTTATTTTGTACTTGCCAAAGAACATTGGACTTAAGGTAGGTGGTTTGCAGCATAGAGTGTTACAACTGTATTTCAGAAAATTCATTGATATCACTTTCGAAAAAAAAATCGAAGAACAAATAAAATCAAAATAATTTTTGGAATTTGTTTGCTATGTATTTGTTTGTTGTTATTACTATTTTATACTTTCTTTAGTTGAAAACGTATTTAAAATAACAAAACTTCGAGTTAAAAAAAAAAATAATAATATAGAGAAATATATATTCTGCCATGATTTGAATCAAGTGATTTGATACAACGATTATTGTGGTTTCTACATAGAATCGCCTACATTTCCAGTCTGTTATAAAGACAATGCTGCTACGACGGCTGGCTGGCGAGATCGCGAAAGGAAAGGACAAAAAATAAAGGAACGCCAAGAAATAATTTACATTTCTACATAATTCCCTTTTAGCTCAGTACAGTTAGATCAACGTTCCTGTAAAGCCAGAATAGCTTTCTAAAAGAAAGATCTCTTCAGACACTTTAAATATTCGTTCATAGTGATTTACTTACAGAAGCTTTTAGCCGTTAAATAAGTTGACGTTTTGTGTATATAACGAATGATGACAGGAGTAAATGGCATTTTTTGTTAATTTACGACAGTTTTGTTCTTACATTTCGGAAACTTATCGGCCACTCATAGCATGTTTTTTTTTTTGCATAGTGTGCTCGATTTTAGCTGGGTCATGTTTTTACCAGAATTATGACCCAGATACATCGTCTTTTTGCCTTTGAAAATGCCAGTGTCAAAATCTTTAGAATGGTTTTATTAATATAACAACAAATAAAAAAAAAGTATTTTACAATTTATTCTTGTTCAATATTATGGAATATACTAAATTGGTGCCTAGGGTTTGATAGAGACTAGACATACCACAGTTTGAATGACATTTACATTTGTATTTCGTTTCACTGACATTCATCGTTCATTTTCATCCAGGACTAAATTTAGCTTTTTGAAGTTATACTTCTTTTGGTGCGTTTGGATGAGAGTGAATTTGTGAGCTGCTCGCGCACAAACGACATGATGAAGTTAGCCACAGAATAGAAATAATATCAACACTGAATATAGTTACAATACTGAGTGTTCATACTATATAGTACATAGTACAGAGTGTTCATGCTATATATTACATAGTACTTATATTCATAACCCAGTTCTTGCAAAATATAGTATTCATATGAATAATCAATTTTGAGTATTAATTTTCTATAATTATTATTTTTGTTCAATTTATATATATATAAACATTATTTGTAAACTTTTAACATTGTGTTGTGAAAAATTGTGAAAATTTGAAGTGTTTTTAAATATTAGAGGTTAACCATGTAAGTATAATATATAGATATATTTCTAACGAACTTATTATTTTTCTAACAAATAATTGAATAATAAGTACACACACTCTTCTTTTTTTAAATGTATTTGACTCATTCACATACTGAATAATGATTATATATTTGTACTGTATTGTTATATTGTTACGTTAATAAAACATTTTCAATTAAACAAAATCGTTTTGATTGATTTTAATATTTATTGTCGATTACTACTGCATTTGAGTTATTTTAAATATTATTCATACGCCAAAGAAGTATAACTTCTAACGCGTGTACATAAGTACACACACTCTTTTTTTTATATCAGTAAGTTGATCTGTATGAGGCTTACTAGGGATCGTGTGCTGATGTTCCTATCATACTCATTTACTCATTTACTTTTCTTCGGTCAGTAGGTGGTGTCCAAGTTACCTCAACATACTCTTTACGATCTGCTGACTGCATCTTATTACTGACCATAGCGTTCTCTTAAATGGTTCTTTCGGTTATACTTCAATTATATAGGGGATTGCATCTCAACCGCTTTGATCCTAGTTTAATTTTACTTATGTCATAAAAAAAAACTGGCACTATATACGTAAACGTACGTTCGACAACTCTATTGTGTACAATCTAAATAAACGCATTTGCTGTCAAAGTTATTGTTGTTCACCATAGGATGCAAGATTTTGTTTAAATTACAATGAATATTTATTTTTCCATCTATATTTATATAATGTTGATCGTTGCTTACACACGAAAATTTATCAGAACACAACATATACTACATCGTTAAAGATTGTTATCACTCATTTAATTGATCATTACATTTTGCAATGTAATAACCTATTCTGGAATACTTGCTTGTATTAAAAGCTCGTACATCTCCTATCCTCATTTCAAATTCGTTAATAACACTTCATCATCATCATCACCATCATCGCTCAACCTTCGGCCAGTCGCAATGACTGAAAGGGACAAGTCCCGATTCACCGAAGGGAGCGTAAATATAGGGGGGAGTGTAGGTTCTAGCTTGGATTAGGAGCGAAGGGAGTGTAGAGCCAACCGGTATTCGTGCAACCTAAATACGTTAATAACACTTTTAATATCATTCTACATTAAACATGAATCAAGAGACTTATGGAAGAATAATTTCTGCAATTACACTGTCAGCCTTTTTTTCGTTTTGGAACACGTCAATAGTTTAAAATCAGTCATTAGGAATTTTGTTGACATTAAAATTACTTTTTATAAATTGATATAGCAGCCTCGTTTTTAACCTTCTAGCCATCCTTGATTTTTTTTATTGGTTGTACTCTTTTTGGTCATCATCAATGGATCTTCATTATATTAAATAGATCTCTCCGATAACTTTCATAATTTATTATACCCTAATGTCATTTTAATTATCATTAAAATATTCAGCGGCATTGCTATTATTGTTTTTTTTTATCACAAACTCCTTAAAAATAATTCTTTCAGTCTTCTTTTTTAATAAATAATTATGGATTTATATTTATAATCCTCTTTGTATATAAGATCTGGGAAAAGCTCAGATTCTTTTTCTTTATATTGCAGAATAGTTTCTGGTTCGTCCGACACTATTTTCTCGTATCCATGGTTCGTCTCATTCTTTCTTCCTTTACATTGCTTTCACAGCTTTGCCTAAAAATACATTTTCCTTTTCATACTATTGATCACTCGCGGACAATAAGCCTATCGATACTGTCTTCTCCTCATCTACCATTTTCACTTCGTATTTTCACCAATCGTCAACTTTTAACTATCATTTTTTTCGGCAGGTGTCGAATCCTTCTCCGCACTCGTCGAGTGCTCTGCAGATTCTACCACCGCCGAACCATTCCAGTCAGAGTAATCAAATAATTAAATGTAAGTAATAGAATATTTAATTTTATTTGAAACGAATTCAAAATGACGTAAGCGATTTACAGGTAAATCTTATGAAAATTTTAGATGTATTAAAAACACTTAATATGTCGATGGTGAAAGTGATTATCATGTGCCTTTACTATATAGTTTTGATTAAATATGTATTATATTTAATAGAGCATTGTGAAGAAAATGTAACACAAGTCGACCACACTAATATGAAAAGTATACAAGGGTATTTTATGTATTTATAATCTGAATTAAATATTCAAAGGAATATCATTTTTAGCGATTTATATTTACGATTCGAGGAAAATTATCAATGTTTTTATTCTAATGATTAAATTTATAATTTAAAATACTGCATATTATTTGATTTAAGAGCATACGTACGTATATTTAGTATTTTGTAGAGTACCGTGACTCAAAAGAAAAAAAAGGAACTCTTATAGGTTCACTATGATATCTGTCTGTTTGTTCTGTCAAAACCCTTTTTCTCAGGAATGAGTTGAGGTATTAAGTTGAAGTAAATGTCAAATACTATTGTTTATTGTCCCTTGAAGCTGCAATAAAATCAAGGTTTTTAAATTAAAATCTAGAGGGTTCTTGACATTAATCTAGAATCATGAAATTTGGCAAGATGAAAGATGTCTCAGCACTAGTAAAGAAATTAATCAAAAAATATCAATTCGAAGGAATAGCATGTGACAACGACATTTTTTAATTATATAGTTTTTAATTATATAGTATGGACCGTAATTTAGACTAATGTATGGTATAATTTTGACGTGACAACGTCTTAAATTAGGTTGCGGCTGGGAGTCACTTTGAAAAAGTGTAACGCTCGGTAACGTAACGATGAGTCACCGAACGAGAGAGAGGCCCGCCGAATGCCTTGCGTCTCTCTCCCACTCAACTATGATCGGTCTGCCGCGCGCGCAGAACTAGAGAATTAGTGCATAGCTTGCAAATGTATTGCAAGTTATTGTATGTATATTTGTATATAAATACGTATGTATGTGTAAAGGTAAAAATAAAATTTTGTTAATATGAAATTCAGTGCGAGATTCTTTGTATAAATTAATGTTTTAAATATAATTCTTTGTATAAATAAATGTTTTAAATTGTTACTATTATTTCATCCTTCTTCCTACTATACGAATGAATATTCACATTAAAATGATTTTACCATTCAAAGTCGTTGTCACGTAAAACTTTCGCCCGTATACCGACTTTACAGGCAACCAAATTTTTTTTTTTTATTTTCCCATTGCGTAAACTTAATATTTTCAAAAATGTATGTTTTATATATTTTTTTTCACAAAAAGTTAAAATTCGGGATATCCAGTATCAACATCTCTAGACCGCATACATAATTAATTATGTATGTGGAACCTTAAGTGCACCGGACTGACTTGAACTTGGTCGGTGTTTTACCATAGATCAACTACTCAATACTATATTTTGATAAATTGCTAGATACTTCAAATTTTAACGCAGTTTCAATTCATATTCAAACCGAATACTAAGAAAAAATGTGGACTTGACATATTTGAATTCAATGAAATTTCATCGAAAAGCAATACGATAACATCGACCTGGACCGACGACTTAAGATGTTTCGCGAGGCCCGATTTGTTTAACTCAAAAAACTCGCTTAGACTGTGATCAGAATTGAAACCTTCCGAAGTCTTAGTCGCTGAGTCAAAGACGGTCACGTGTTGCTTGATTTCAGCTAACTCTTCATTGCTGTTGATGAAACCATATCAATTATTATTCGTTTAATTTAATAATAAAAAATCTCTTTGCAGGCAACGGAGGTCAAACTACGAGTGGCACTCAAGTCTGAAAGAAAAAAAAAACTTAGAAATGTGATTAAAAAGATGTCTTATTTCGTGAAGCGGAAAGCTACATTCGATGCAGCTTTAAGTGATCTAAAAGAGCCAGTGTGTAAAGAATATAGAACTTTTAGAAGAGTATCGTTTTTTAGGTCAATTAAAGAGTCTAAAATAAAGCTTTAAATGTCATTATCAAAGAAAATTTAGAATTAAGCGAAAATAAGGCGCACTTCCTTCAATTAGTTAATTAAGGAAGTTTTGTACTTGTAGGTAGCTTTGAGGAAATTTAAGGCCTTTGATGTTGTATTTTTTTTCTTTTTATTTGTCAAGCAAGACCTATGTCGAAGTCAATAACTTTTGAAGTGTTCTTTTCTAACTCATCGCGAATTATTGTATCTCAATTTTTTATTGTCTGACTTCAATCGTAATAAGAAATAGTGTGCTATTTTCCTGTAGAAAATTATTGCCTTACGTTCGATATAATATTTAAAAAAAGCAATATATATATATAATAAAAATGTGGTTCTGAAAATATTCATAAATACAATTCAGTACTACGTTTTCTTTATTACAGCGTGTACAAAGCAATATTTTATTCGAATCACGATTATGCATGAAGTTCGAACATTTTCATTCAAAATGTAAATACTCTCAGAGGACAATGAAAAGCCTCCATCAGAAAGACGATCGCTGTTTTCAAACAAATTAACACATTGTTTGAGGCAGTCACTCAGAAAATCGTCTACTTCCTCTTCTTGCATCAATTTTCAATCACTCCACTGTTCAGATATTGACCTATCACAATCTTTTTGTCCAGTTTGAGTTGTCATCGACGGTAAGACAGCTTAAAGTATAGTATACTTTGACTTAAGTAGAAAATCCATTCAAAACTCATCATCGAGTTCAAGCCCTCTGATTTGAAGGCAACACTGTTAACTGCTGAACACTACGACTTCTCTGCTTAGATTCAACTTAGTCTCGGTTCAACCTTTTATATATTTTAGTATCGTTCAAAGAGATCTTCACGGTATGGATAGAAATTGAGGCGAAACGAATAGTTACGTCACTGGCCGTTTTATGTGTGCATATTATACCTTAGGTTTACGATTTACGATTATATAGTTCATACTACAGGAACGTATGGTCTGGTCTGATATGTATTGATCGATGTATCTGTATGATTTATTGAACGATCAGTTAAATTATATAAGCGTAAATATGAAAATCAAGATTGAGTTGTATTAGCAATGTAATCAACTGCGTTATTTGTAGACGACGTGACTGAATCATTTTGTAAATAACCGATATGCTTTTGAACAGTTAAAATTTTTGTGGATCTTCATTTTATGATTGCACATATTTTTATTTGTCAAAAACTTTGTTACATTTTTTGTGTATTGTTTTACGTTTTAATTTTATGGCATACACTCACAACGAGTGCATGATATGACTGTGTTAATATCATTCGAGGATATTATTGTATTTTAATTAAATATAAAGTGTTTCATATGAAAACATGTTTTAATTCATATTCCTTACCACTTCCATACGAGGCGATTTAATTACATTAGTAATGTGTAGATGCTATCTCGAACTAGAAACAGATCAGATTCGACTCGAAATCGAAGAACTAATCAAAAAACTGAACAAGTTATTAACGATATTATATAAGAGAAGAGATAACGCAATTACATTGAACCTTATGGTGGCCAGAGCACTTTAGTTTGCTCGATAAAACGTGTCGGCTTAGGCTAGGATCCGACATTAGTAAACCTTACCTTATTTTTTAATCGAACGAAATAATGTTCTAAGAGCACATTTAAACGTAAGAATAGGAAATTAGTTAGATTAATCCCCTGCCAATATTTTTTCCAGAAATTGGCAACACAATTTCATAGTTTCCTTTCGGTATAAAAAACAAAATTTTTACAATTGCGATATGAAGTCGAGTAACGAAGAAATGAAGCGTCATTCAGTTGGATATTACAACGAATGGATGGAAAAAAATTACAGTTATTAAACACAAATACGATGATTTAAATTTATGTTCACACGTAACTTAAGGTTCGGTCGTGAATTTCATTCAAGCAAAACCATTCTATGATTTGGTGCTCGAAAAATTGAATACGCAAGTAGCAGGCTTAATTATTGGATGTTTAATTGCAAATTATGTAATCGAAGTTAATGGCAGCAGCGGGATTTTCCCGGCGACCCTTTCTCTATATTTTATTTTGTTACATATTTCCCTATATTTTTCTTCAATAAAATACGATCTTAGAACGTTACTACGAATTAATCGATGAGAGGTTTTTTTAATGATGGATCTTAAACTAGTGGCGCACGATATTTACGGACGTGGGAGTATGAAGAAAGCAAAACCGGGGAATATAAAACGGGCCAAGTTAGAGCCGGACGTCGTATTTAAGGTTCTGTACCAGCGCACAAAATGGCGGCGTGAAATTTGCTATTATTCTTAGTTTGAATCAAACAGGTATTGCATCAGTTTACAAATGAGAAAAAAGTGTATTATGAAATAATGTCCGCATAAATATATACTTGAATGGGAGGTGTCTATTGAATGAAAACGCACATACTTGTCATATATATCGGTTTTAGGTTTGTAACGATTTGCAGCTGAAAATTGGGAATATTTGAAAAAAAATTGTAAATTCATTTTGTGGAATTATTTTACCGTGTATTTTTGATTTTCGACAGCACACGATTCAAAAATTAGAAAAGTAATCCAAAATCAACGGTTTTCAAAGATAATAAATTGCAAAATATACCACTTTAAAAGAAGAAAACTCACTTAAGAACACTTAATGCATTTTTGAACACTTATCCAAGAACTGCATATAATTGACCGTGAAATAGAAATATCTCAATTTCGTATGTAGAAAGCTATCGCTGTAAGACTGTGACATAAGGATGGACGAACGGGATGAAACTATAAGGGTTTTTTTTTGCTTTTGGCTATGGAACCCGAAAAACCGATACTATATGAAGATACATTAAATTTTTCACTAACTTTACCCTTTATATTTGCACATATAAAACAGCTATGATATCGCAACGGAACATTAGAGATTTTCAAACAAAATCTAAAATTTAAATTACGTTAAAACTTGAAATGATTGTATAAAGGTTATAGTTAAAAGCTTTTTTATGTATGTACTTTCCTAACTGCCAGTTACCCCCATCTTTCCGAGCTTAAAGGCTGGGATTAAAAATGAATCAACTGAAAGCAATTTAGCAAATTGGATGTTCTTATAGCTTGAAGCTATCCCGTTTCTTCATTTTCTCTTATGTACCATTGCCTCTGATTTCAGCTTTAGATACCCTTTATTTAAGGGGGGGCTCATTAAAAAACTTGATATACTAAAATTGATACGTAATGACGTAAAGTAAAATGTGTATTCATTTAACATCTATTTTGATAGGACATAGTATTAGTATTATCCGTGTATGAAAAGATGAATATACGATATACGAGATTGCTAAACTCCTACATCGTATGTCGATCATCACCAAATTTGACATACTAAGGTAATTATTTTTATGCAGAAGGTTTTAACGAAATCTCCTTTAGCATTTGTCCCCGATTCCGTTCGCGTTTTTGTACTATTGAACCGAATGCACTAACTACTACACTGATCGATCCCAGCAATTGTTTTACTTATAAAAAGCTGTAATATCCCCGAATAATATAGCATGTATTTTACTTTAATAGTAGTATTTACCCCGGATTTCTACAAATCCGAATCGTAACCCGCAGCGTTATCAGAATTAAAAACCGAAAAAGTACCTCAAGTATAGAAACCGGACTGTGGTCGTAACTGAGAGAACGGATTTGTATTAATCGAGGTGATTCAATTAGAAACAAGGCGTATTGGGAACAATAATGAGACGAGAATTATAAACGCAGAACGTATCTATGTATACGTGGTGAAGCCCTGAAAACCTAATTAATTACTTGCAACTTTTCATGGGGACGTGTCGAAAAGACAGACGCCGACGCATTTGTTCGATTTATGCCCGTACGCGAATGGAGTCGTCGTGGAAAATGGGAGTAAGCGTGGATGTTCCTAAATAAATAACAATTTATAATATAACATTTTCCACACATATGAATAAAATTGAAATGTCTGTCCGTGATTTAGAAATGATTACTCGTTTGTAAGACACTGACATATTGACAAAGCTAAGTATACATTTTAAAGTTATCTGTCTGTCTGTCTGTTTGTTTGTTCGGGTTAATCACAGAAACAGTTGACTAGATTTCAAGGAAATTTAATTGACTGCCTGATTGGCGCAGTGGTAGTGACCCTAATCAAGATCGAGGCACAGATCGGTATCCATTAAAATTACGAAAGATAAAAGAACTCATTGTATATACGGATAAAAGAAAAATAATAGAGAACAAATATTACTACACGGTTTCAACTATTTTATATTTTCTGTGAGTAAAATCCACACGTAAATTAATGTATCTCGGATCTAGTTTAAACTATTTTTTTTTGGTTAATTTATTTATTTAAAAAACTATTCATGTCGCATAATTATATAAAATAGACACATAATTTAAAATACGACTTCGTGTCGACTTTCTATCTATATACTCAGAAAATTTAACTTCTGTCCGTGTCGATACAAACTTAAATATTATACTAGAAGAAGCCGTCCCATCTGATTTGTCATCGTAGCGAAAAACTTACTGAGTATGAAAATTTTGTGGTATATTTTGTTTTTAATGGAATCACACACTAATAACAATAATTTCTCATCCTGTATGAAATGTAAAAAAATATGCATCTTTAAGAGTCGCTTTATTTTCAAATTTGTAAAGTTATGTATAGCGTCTACTATTTTTTATTTATTTATTCTATAGCATTGTACATAAATTAACTTTTATTTATTATAATTATTTTCAAAAATCATTTACCCCTCACTCATCGCCCACACGTCCTATAATCATCTAACAATCTTCTCTGTACGTTAGGAATCCAACGCTTACAAATAATTTTCTCGTTTTTTGATATTATCTATCGTTCATTGACGTGAAAAACGATAAAGTAGCGCGAGAAGCAGAAAGAGAAAGAAAAGGTTCGGATAAAAGAGAAGAAACATATTGAGAGCAGATGCAACTTAGAAGGAGTCCGCACCCACCTGTTCCATTTCCGCTACTCCACATCTTGTTTCCAACCACCTAGAAACCGGAATGATGGGTCAGCTGTAAGACTTACTCCACAATTTAGTATAGAAGTCTAGGTCTCGCATTAAACTTCGAACTCGGTCCCGTTTTAAATTTATTTTTTTTACGATTAGGATCAAAACAAGCTATAACCAATATGATTCAGAAATATTGTAGCTTTCTAAGAATCTAAAAAATTTTAAAATCCGCGTAATACTATGGACATGCGGTTGGAGTCGCAAGTTCAACACATTTTTATACCCCTCAAAAGAAATTCGAGAAATCCTGTCTCAATCTTTTACGTTACACAAACCATAATCTGACCGAATTTCATGATACTAGCTTTAGCAGGTTTTGTGATTGATAAGGGAGTGACTTTTAAAATACTTTTATATATACAAATTATACTTTGTATTTAATACAATATACTCAAAGCGCATCAACATACCAAAAAGATTAAATTAGATAGATAGTATAAAAAATTGGAATTTAAATCATGGTATATTAAAAATATCAATAAATATTATGTACGTAAAGAGTTTACTCACTCACGACGACGGTTGAACAGGCCACGGCCCTGCGCGTATCGCTGCGTCCGCCGATTAGTTGATAAGTAAATGTGGGATAGCGGCTGCGGGATAAAAAACTGAATAAAGGCCGTGCTATATAGCAAAGTTGCCTCTGAATATTAAAAGACCGAGAAGGCACCCGCAGCCGCATAGTAGCATAAGTAGTTAACATTGTATATAAATGTATGTGTAAACTAATAACAATAAAATGCGATGAGTCAGAGGCGAGGGGTGCGGGGGTCGGACCTCTCATTGGCCGCGCGGTAGAGACGCGCGCACGGGAAGGCAGCCGCGCTCGGCGCACAGCGCTGTTATATGCGAGCGCGGCCCGCCACAGTCAGTCCGCCTTCAACCGCCGACGAGGAAACACTCTCTCTACCGAGTTCTGAAACGAAGTTCTGGTCCGCCCTCCGCCCGCCGTTAGTCTCACAGTGCAAAAGTGACTTTGTGTGTGTTGTGTATTTTCCTCATTTAAATCCCAGCCTGCCTAAAATATATGCCGAACAAAAATCTGGTCCTTCGAGTTATCCGGATTGTGAGGAAAATTGAAAACTGTGTTGTGAATAAAGTGAAAATGGCATCAACCAGAAGCAAAACGCGATTAAGAGAGTGCAATACAGCGGAAGAAAGTACGATCGCCGACTCCGGGCTGTGTCGTTCGGCGGGCCCGCATCTCCCTCCACGGTCCGTCGCCGTACAGTGAATCCCGACGCGCCCGCCGCGCTCATACCGATGAGTGGCGGGTAACGATCGATCACAGTGCTGGTGAAAGAGTGCCAACGACATCGCCCGTCCCTCCGGCGCGCGCGGTGTCACGTGCCGCGTCCGTATCGTCGCGCTCAACCCAAGCCAGCAGAGCCGCCGCACGCCTCCGTATGGAATATGAGGCCGCGGAGGAGCTCGCTGCGATACAGAAACAGGACGCAGAAATACGGCGCGAGTTGGTTAAGAAAAGGCTGGCCATGAATTTGGCAGAAATAGAAGCAGCCACCGAATGTGACGAAGCCGAAGAACATGCTGTCCACCGAACGGAAGATTCCGCTCGTCGTGTGGAAGCCTGGATCGAGAGCACACCACCGGTAGTGAACGTCATCAACGCCGCCGCGAATCAAGCGGGGATACCTCGGCGTGAAGGCGTGGCGGACGACGCCGCCAGAACAACGCTACCGGACCGAGTGCAACCGGGCTCAGTGGCGAGACGTGAACATAGCAGTGAAAGGGGCGGGGCCGATGCTATAAACAAACTGGCGAGACCGCGGCCGATACCGCGCCAAGTTTATGAGCTGCCCTCCTTTCACGGGAACGTTAACGAGTGGCGGCTGTTCAAAACTCGAAGCGACGACATCGACATATGAGTACAAGCCGTATGAAAATTTAGCGCGGCTACGGATGGCCGTGGGACCCGCACCGCCGTATGTCACCTGCTGCAAACTCAAAACCCGAAGACATCATGGCAGCACTAGAAAGAAGTTTGGTCGGCCCGAGCAGCTGGTCGACGAAGTGCTGAAGGAGGTGAAAGTGATGTCGAGGCTCACGGACAGCGGTCGTGAAATTAACGATTTCGCCATCACGACGCGCAACTGCGTGGCCGTACTGAGATAGACGAAGAGGGCCACATACATAACCCGGTCCTCCTGAAAGAGATATTGGAAAAATGACTCCTCCGCAATAAATTTGCTGAATACTGGATGATGAAGAGAGAGGTCGTCGGGAGGCCAAGCTGATCGTACTAGCCGACTTTCTGGAGAGGAAGCCGAGTTAGCCGCCGTCTACGCGGGCCGCCGCCGTCTGGTTAAGCGCGAGCGCACCAGGATAGCCGAGCGCGCACCGCGGCGACGTGAAACCTTCAAAGTGAACACGCAAACCGAAGTGACGGCAAAGTGTCCGAAGTGCGCGTCCGAGCATAAGCTCGCCGCGTGTGACGCCTTTAAGGCGCTAGTGATGAGAAATGGGACTTTGTAAAACGTGAAAACTCTGTTTCAAGTGCATAACAAAACGCACCCGCGCGCGTACTGCCGTGCGAAAGGCTGCGCAAAGTGTAACCGCGGCCACCATACGCTGCTCCATCCGAGCACGGGCAGCGACGCGCGACCCGCGCGGGCGGCACCGAACGAATCGGCCGTCAGCGAAACCGTGACGAATATCGGGACCGGTGAGTCAAAGCGCTGCTGAAAATTGTGCCAGTGACTATCCGGGCCGCCGATAGAGAAATAAAAGTGCACGCGCTGTTAGACGACGGTGCGACGGTGACGTTGTTGGACGACAGTGTCGCGAGTCATATCAACGCCAAGGACCGCGGGCCGAGTTAAAATTAATAAGTGCGCGCGGTCACCAAATAAGTGATCGAAACTCGCGACGAATAAAAATAAAGTGCGCGGACCGAACGGTGTCGAACGCGACATCCAGTGTCGCACGATCACGCGACTCGATCTGCCGTCGCAGTCACTCACGGCGGACGAGATCTCCAGCCATCACCACCTGAATGAGTGCCACCTGGAGGCGCTTCGTGACGCCAGGCCGCTGCTGCTCATCGGCCAGGACAATTGGGACTCATCACCGGCAGCGACGTCCGGCGTGGAAAATCAGGTGAGCCAGTCGCGTCTTTGACGGGTCTCGGGTGGGTGGTGCACGGTAGAAGGGTAGGACGACAACGAACGACGGAATGATACATTGTCTCGCGGACTTAGAGTTAGCGGTGAGGGAACACTTTGAAATAGAGTCGTTAGGTATAACGCAGAGAGCGCGAAAACGCCGAAGTGAAACGAGCGAGTCGTATCCTGAATGACACGACGCCGTATAGGGAACAAATGGGAGACGGGTCTCCTTTGGAAGGAAGATGACCCGCGATTCCCGGACAATTACAATGGAGCCAGAAAACGGTTGACGAATATAGAGAACAAGATGGACCGCGACCCGCTTCGCCGCCGCGTACACGGCGCAAATCGAAAAATTAATAGAAAACGGGTACGCGCGTAGGTTGGAAAATAGAGCGCAAGTGCGCGACTGTTTCTTTCTCCCACATTTCGCCGTTACAAATCCGAACAAGCCTAACAAGATTCGAGTCGTGTTCGACGCGGCCGCCCGTTCGAGGGAAGTCGCTAAACGACTACTTGCTTTCGGGTCCCGATTTGTTAAATAGTCTGACAGGGATTCTGTTCAGATTTAGAATAGGAAGCGTAGCCTTCACGGGAGACATCCGGGACATGTTTCTGCGAGTACGTGTCTGCGCTCCCGATCAACGAGCGCAGCTATTTCTGTGGCGAGGTGCCGATCGCGACAGCGAGCCCGTGTGTACGCGATGACTTCGCTGATTTTGGCGCGTCGTCATCGCCGACGTCCGCGATCTACGTACTCAACAAAATGCGGAAACATGTTCAGATGAGTACCCAAATGCTGAAATGGCAGTGAAACGGGATCACTACGTGGACGACTTCATCTGTTCAACAGACTCAGTGCCGGAAGCCGCAAAATTAATAAGCGACGTCACCATAGTGCACGCGCGGGGGCTTCGATATCCGGGGTGGGCGACTAACGCGCCGGAATTAAAGAAAGCCTGTCGGCGGAGTCGTCCGCGGAGGCCGCCACCGTGTCACTGCACAAGACGAAAACAGAACGGGCGCTGGGCGATATGGGAACCGGAATGCGACAGTCTAGGGTTCGACGTCACATTCAAGAAGCTTCCGCGTGACATTGTAAACGGGAAAAATAAGCCTACGAAAAGGCAATTTTTGAGCCTGATCATGTCGATCTTCGACCCGCTCGGTCTTCTCTGTCCCGTGACAATAAAGGGTAAAATTCTAATGCAACGAATCTGGAGATCGGGGATAGGATGGGACGACGTACTACTCGAGCGCGACTACGCAAAATGGGTAGACTATTTAGACGAGGTGAGGAAGCTATCTCAGCTGCGAATACCGCGATGTTACGCGCTTAGGTCATCCAAGATAGAGCTCCACGTATTCGGAGACGCGAGCGAACACGCGTACGCGGCCGTCGCCTATTGGCGCGCGGTACGACCCGACGGCACGGTACATCTCGCGCTCGTCGCCGGCAAGTCACGAGTTGCACCAAACAAAGTCATGTCGATCCCGCGGCTCGAACTGCAAGCGGCGCTTTGGCCTGTCGCCTAGCGACGAATATCCAAAGGAGCACGGGATCGCGACAGAACGTAGGGTGTTATGGTGCGACTCAAAGACAGTCCTGCGATGGATCAGATCGGACCCGCGGGCATATAAGCCGTTCGTAGCGCACCGCCCTCGCTGAACTCGACGAGCGCTCCGATCGTAACGAGTGGCGTTAATTCCGCGGATAACCCGCGGACGACGCGACGCGCGGACTGCGATCTGGAGCGGTGGCTGAACGGGCCCACGTTTCTTCTACGGAACGAAGACGCGTGGCCGATCGATAATGACGTCGTCGATGAACGCGTAGCCGACGACGAAGTGAAAGGGGAATCGATCAACGTAGTATGCACCACTCATACCGGGGACGTCATAGATGTGACTAGGTTCTCCTCGTGGACCCGCCTGGTGCGTACGTACGCCCGGTGCTGTACTTCATCCGCAGGCTGAGGAAACAACAGCAGCCGTTCGGCGCCGATGATGTTATCGACGCTGAAACACGCCTGCTCAGGGCATCACAAAGAAGGGCGTTCAGCGATGAAATGCGGGCCGCCGCCGTAGGCGGCCACTCCCGAGGAAGCAGTCTACGGGCGCTGGACGTCATGCTGACTGACGACTGGCTACGAGTGGGCGGCCGCTTACGCCGCTCGCCGACCCTAAGTTTCGATGAAAACACCCCATCATATTAGACGGCCGGGATCACGCCGTCCGCCTGCTCGTCGAGCATTATCACCGGCGAGCGGGCCACGCCAATCACGAAGCAGTTGTAAACATCATCCGGGAAAGATTCTGGATCACGAGACTCAGACCGACGGTGAAGAGTGGCCAACGCCTGCCGCCTGTGTCGAGTTCGACGCGCACAGCCGGTCACGCCGAAGATGGCCGACCTCCCGGGAGGGCGCCTCGCCTTTCGTCAAAGGCCATTTACGCACACAGGGGTGGACTACTTCGGGCCACTGGAGGTGACCGTCGGGCGACGTCGAGAGAAGAGGTGGGCGGCGTTATTCACGTGTCTGACGACGCGCGCTGTCCATATGGAGGTTGCGTCCTCGCTATCCGCCGACTCCATGATAATGGCGCTGCGAAGATTTATGGCAAGACGAGGTCAACCCGACACGCTATATAGCGACCACGGCACAAACTTCGTGGGCGCAGCCGCAGAACTCTCGAGCTCGCCTGGAGATAGAAGAGCGAATGTCCGACGAGGCGACGACTCGGGCGATACGATGGCTGCGCATACACGCCCCGCATATGGGCGCTGGTCGCAGGTCCATAAAGGTGGCTTTGAGCGCCACACTGCATAGGCTCCGAAGAGACGAAGTACTACACACTGCTGCTAGAGGCCGAATTTGTTGTGAACTCTCGACCGCTCACACATATCGGTCCTCCCGAGTGACCCACGGCGCTGACCCCGAATCATTTCCTGCTGGGGTCAGCCGCCGGCCGATGGCAGCCGGGACATTTCGACACCTCTGAAGAATGTTCCCGAAAACAGTGGCGAGCGAGTCAGGCGCTCGCAGAGATGTTCTGGCAGAGATGGCTGCGAGAATACCTCCCCACGCTGCAGAGACGTCACAAGTGGACAGAGGCCACCGATCAAAGTCGGAGACGCGGTCGTCATCACCGACCCGCCTTACCACGTAACACGTGGCCGAGGGGCATCGTCGAACGGGTCTACCCAGGGATCGACGGGCAAGTGCGAGTGGTGGACATTCGCACGGCCCATGGACGGCTGAGACGACCAACTGCGCGCCTGGCGGTCCTGCCTACCGAAGTGGAGTCGTCGCACGCTCCGACCGGGGGTGGATTGTTGACGGCAGAATTACGACCGCCCTGCGCGGCTGTCGCTGCGTCCGCCGATTAGTTGATAAGGAAATGTAAATGTAGGATAGCGGCTGCGGGATAAAAAAAAACTGAATAAAAGGCCGTGCTATATAGCAAAGTTGCCTCTGAATATTAAAAGACCGAGAAGGCACCCGCAGCCGCATAGTAGCATAAGTAGTTAACATTGTATATAAATGTATGTGTAAACTAATAACAATAAAATGCGATGAGTCAGAGGCGAGGGGTGCGCGGGGGTCGGACCTCTCATTGGCCGCGCGGTAAGAGACGCGCGCGCGCACGGGAAGGCAGCCGCGCTCGGCGCACAGCGCTGTTATATGCGAGCGCGGCGCCATCAGTCCGCCTTCAACCGCCGACGAGGAAACACTCTCTCTACTCCGAGTTCTGAAACGAAGTTCTGGTCCGCCCTCCGCCCGCCGTTAGTCTCACAGTGCAAAAGTGACTTTGTGTGTGTTGTGTATTTTCCTCATTTAAATCCCAGCCTGCCTAAAAATATATGCCGAACACTACCAGTTTGGAAATGAAATAATTATACAAAGTCTATTAGAAACTGCTTGAAATTTTATTTATTTGATAAAAGGAAAAAGGACAAATGCTAGTCTTTATGGGTTCGGTTTGTCTTTGAAATTATGAACAGGAACATCTATAAATATATAATGAAAATAGGTTGTCTTTGTTCACCAATCCGTAAAACACTAAACGTATAGACATGGGACTGGGACAATTCGATGCGGAATGATTAAATAGATAACGGTTCTAAGCTACTCACCGAATTCCGTAAATCCTTCGCTATTTTATTTGTAATAAATGAAATTACCCAGCAAAGCAGGCAGATCAACTAGTTAACATATAATCAGAAATATCGGGCGGCATTTCTGTTACTAAGAATCTCAGGTCAAGATGGCATACTGTTGCAGATGTGAGAAATTTGGTAGTGAAGTCTTCCACCAACCTATCAATCTATAGTGCTTTTTATATTTCAGGTTTTCTGATAAATAACTTCCACGCGCTGATAATACAGTTTTTCCATGAGCCGACTATGACACTAATCTAGGATATGATTGTCTACAAGCATAGCGCCCATGCCTGGCAAGTTGCCTAAGCGACGAATTGCTGTCTACTTCATTTCCCTCGTACGTCCCACATTCGAGCTTATAGTTAAATCCAGTCGGATCGTGAAATTCCATGGTCACGACTTTTGAACTTTAGTCGCAATTAGAGTTAAAGCCTTGTTGTATTCGATTGTTTTAAAGCGCTCTTATAGTCTTTATTATATATTGAAGTGTTCCGTACTAAAAATACTTGAATACTTGAAAAAAGTTAATTTCGTCTAAACAAGAAAAGAAGTTTCAGTTTGTCGAATTATTAAGACCGAATGATTTACTGTTATAAAAAACCAAGGTCTCGTTTATTTTTGTAATTTCTTTCTGTAATATATTACAAATAGTATACATTATTTGTTGTGGATAAAGTTGAGATCGAAAATAGATATGTGAACAGAACCGAGGGTGGGAGCGGAAGAGGGATTTGTGGGTGAGAGATCGGAAGCGAAACTAGAAAGGGATCGATATAAAAGATGAAGGAATTTATTTTCATGTTCAGGCGAATGTAGCCACGATGTAACACTAGTCACTTACATATCTTAAGTACTCTTAAGTCGTTTTACGACCTCATCTGAGCAGAGCATCATGGATCGAGTCCTCATATACCGGAGGATGAAGCAGCTGCGAAGGTTTCCTCTTACGATGAAAGTTTTCAACGGTTAACAATATAGACTTGAAACTTTGCACATATGCTGTTCGTGAAAATAGATCATGTGCTAGTATACCAGATGAATGCAGCCGTGAGGATACCCTTCTACGATGGAACTCTTCAAGGGTGATCAATCATGGAGTTGAAACATTGCATATGGGCTGTTCTGAAAATGGATTATGTCATTGAACACGATCAGGTGATGCAGCTGTAAGTGTCTGCACCTATAGTAGAACTTTTCAACGATGACATTATAAAATATAAATAATTAGAAAAATGTGTATACTTTCTTTTAATATTATAAAATATGCGTATATTTATCCTAGTGTCTATTCCATATATATATATATATATATATATATATATATATATATATATGTATAAATAAACAAAATGTGCGGTGGGGGATCCCCGTCCGGATCGGAGGTTTTATTTAATATACTTAATGTGAAGTAAAGAACAAGATTAAAGACACTCATTTAATATTTTAGGAAAAACATTCATTTATTAAAAATTAGACATAAAATAGTGACTAATAAATGATATAAAAATATTAAATAATAAATTTAAAGACAGAGATTAGAGGTCGAGAGGAAGTCGCATGGAGAGGGCGTAACGTTTTTTTGTTATGTTACGATTTCTACCAGCAAACTCCTACGCAAGTCGCGTCAAGGTATTTCGTCCAAAAATGAGATAGAAGTGTACACATCTCTACGTACATAAATTTCCTTCTTGTGTATGTTTAATTGCGGTACATTGTCAGGGGGAAATTTCCGTAGCAGTGCGCGAGCCCAGCGGCTGAACAACAAACGGCTTATAAGACAAACTATAGAGGAAGCACCTCTTTCCGCTTCGCTTTTACTAGCGGTCTTCGGTGTTTACATGTTGGAATTGTTTGTTTTTGACGTGACAACGTCTTAAGTCGGTTGCGGCTGGGAGTCACTTTATGAAAAGATTAGCAACACTCATTAACAACGATAGATCCTGAACAGAGAGGCCCGCCGAATGCCTTGCGTCTCTCCCACTCAAAAATGATCGGTCTGCCGCGCTTGCCTCAACGCTAGAGTATTACATAGCTTACGCAAATGTATTGCAAAGTTATTGTATGTATATTGTATAAATACGTATGTATGTGTAAAAGGTAAAAATAAAATTTTGTTAATATGAAATTCAGTTGCAGATTCTTTGTATAAATTAATGTTTAAATATAATTCTTTGTATAAAATAAATGTTTTAAATTGTTACTATTATTTCATCCTTCTTCCCTACTATACAATGAATATTCACATTAAAATGATTTTACCATTCAAAGTCGTTGTCACGTAAAACTTTCGCCCGTAACCGACTTTACAGGCAGCAAATTTTTCCTTCCTCCGATCACGTAAACGGCATTTGTTGCTAATAATCATTTTAGGGTTCCTTAGAAGATAGTATTATAGACAGGATGTTAAAAAATGTAAATAAAAATGTTTAGATCAGTATCTGAAAATAAAAAAAAACTTTCAGCCTTTTTTACTGTAGCGAATTTATGTCAAAATGTTAAGATTTATAGTCGTATACACGTTTGAATTCAGTACATTACATGTGTACAGTATATTAGTCTAAATTAAATTCTAAGCAAATATGTCCACAATGTTATACAACACTATTTTTTTAAAATATTATTTTAAGAGATCAAAGTTATCAGCATCTTAAAATCATAAGTATTAACAATTTTAATATTATTTAAAAATAAACTTCCACAGATATTTTATTTAGTAATAGTCTGTGTTGGAAATACATTTTGACTAATAAAAAATTGTTTTAAATTTATTTGAATATAGACAAGGAACAAAATTAGAAAAAAATGGTTTCAGAAAATATGAAACGAAAATATAAAAACGATACAGTAAACTATTATTTCATGATCTACTATAACGCATTCGAGCTAAAATTGACCATCATGAATCTACAAATATTCATATGATTTTCTATCATATATTGGATATGGCGTCTGTTTGTGGATCCCTGTGGGTCCATGATTTTCCTTCTGAACGCCGCCTTACTCTGTTTGCCGTTTTTCTTTAGCGAATCTTTATCTTGACTGTTTATTCAGTATATTGGCGTTATTATTTCTCTTATTGATCTTCATTTTTTTTATATAATATGAAGTCGTTTTAGGATTCCGTACTAATAATGTAAAACGGAACCTTTATGGAAGCACTATCGTATGTCTGTTTATATCTCCTGTTCTCTCTCTCTTTTTCGAAACTAAGGAATCAAAAAAGTTGTGATTTGGCACATATACAGAGTTACAGGCCCATTCAAAGACATAAATATGTAAGACAAAAAATGTAAGCAAACGTATTTTGATTTTGAAGGTTTTTTGGGGGGCCAAAAAAAACTTGAAATAAATCTGGTTAGATGCATTATGAGACGTATCAAATAAAATGATTTGTTATGAGAAACGTAAACCTATTTTTTCGTAATCTCGTATAACATAGATTAAAGTATATTCATGGAAAATGTACGAAAATCGGGCATTATCTTCATAAATTTCAGGAAAATTTCAAAATATAGAAGGTCCTATATTTGTATAGCGAGGTATTATAACGCATTAGATCTATAATCGAGCTATGAGCGAGGTCGCTTACACTAAAATCGCTAAAACTAAAGGATATTCAAAATACTCGTTATGAACAAATGTGTAAGTAAAAAATTAATTCTTAATTTCATCGAAGACTAATGCCACGAATGCACGGAACCCTCTGAACGCACATCCGACAGGTACTTTGCCGGTTTTTTGTTATGTATCGTTTTATTTGACAAATGAATTTTTGTTCGCTCTATATCCCAGAATCAAGTTCGGTAGACATTTGTCATCTGTGCTAAATGACTCTCGACTTTCGTAATTGAAATGTTGGATTTCCTGTTGTTTATAATCCGATCATGGGAATGCAGCATTGAACGAATGCATCCACAAAAGTTCTCCCTTTAGTTATGGCTTCGGCTTTTCCTGTACAGTCTGCAGCGGTCGCATATTGCAAGTCTGTCATCTTGTGATGCTCTCATTATCCGCCCCTTATAACCACGGCCATTCACGAATGCATGGAATCGGTCGGAAGTCCGCGTTTGATGAGAGCAATTTTGGATTCTGTCCAATGTCCGAGGTCTTCCCGTTTAAATTTATTCCAGCATTAACTGATCCTGTCTTAGATGCTATAACTTCATACGATTTACTTACTGCAATGGCGGTTTGAAGGTATCAAACGGGTTTGTTCGCGATTAATTGTCGTACATACAGACCCAGCTTGTTTACTGACGTTCGCGTGGCTCGCGTCGCCAGTGTCCCCACTTTAATACGGTTTGTCGGGGAACGAATCACGCAAGGAGAGATGCTGTTTCATTTATTTTACGTTTGCATTGGCATTTTTTTGTATACAAAATCCTCTTGCCTATGTTGGCGGTATTCAAGTTATTACGTCCTCATGGCGCTCTTTCACATTCCCAGTCTGGCAGGTCCACCAACAGGTATTGTTGTTTGCTGGAACTTTTACGCTGTGCGCTTTTTTATGTGACGCCGAAAGGAGATGAGTTATGAGAGGTTACGACGGAGACGGATAATATTCAGCCTGGAGCGGCATGTTTAAAACGCTATACTCTAAATGCGGCCGTTTATAAAATAAAAGTGACAAGACGATTAAAACAGGTGGAGAACCAAGTAAGTTTTCTATTATAATTGCCAGGGGCTTTTGATTATAACACCGAGAAAGAACAACGGGCGGATAGAAGCGACGAAGACGTATTACCATCTCTGCGTTATTCAAAATGCTCACGTGGCTTCATCGAGGAGTGCGATAAAACAAAAGAGCTGAGCATTTTGGTTTCGCTGTATTAAAAGTTTTGCTAATACACTTGAAATTTGCCGACATATAGGCATCAGTTAAAGTAACTCCATTCTATAGAAACATTTATGCGGCGATGGCAATCGAGCATGTATTCGGTGCCAAAGTGGAATCTGCAATTGAGTCTCGAGCTGTGAGCTTCTTAATTTTGTATGACTCAGGGGTCAAACTGCAATATACGGTTTTGTAGCTGCACATTTTATGGATATTTTAACTAGAACCCAGAATCATAAATTTTGATTTACTGGGGTTTAGCGAGAGCAGTTTTAAGGACAACAAAATATTCCTCGATGACCTCACTTATCTGATGTCTATTGCAATTTCAGATTCTCTGGATGACAAAATATACAATATGAAATCATCGGCATAAAATAGAATTATTTACGAGACAGCATGGAGCACCAATATCGCTCATATAAAGATAAAAAGAGCAGCCCTGAGGGCAGGAGCCTATTAGTACCCAGTGGCAACCTCTGACAGAGAAGGAAGTTGGGAGCTGTTTATAAGTATGCACTTCACTAGCACGATGAATCGAATTGACAAATAACTGTCAAACTATCTGTGAATTTGTCAGAAGCCGTAATGGCCCATCTTTGGATAGGAGAAGAGTGATAAATTTTCGTGTCATGAGAAAAATCAAACAGGCTGTGTGTTCATTCCACGCATCCTAGTCCTAGGAATATTGCTAAAAGTATTATCAGAACTTAATTGAGTAGTTCTTTGGATTTTTGAAAACCGGACGGCTGCGGGGTAGCCAAGTTTTCCAGTAAGTGGTAATACTACAAAAGAGTGACATAAACCAACTTTCAAATAGAAGCAGGGCAGAATGCTGATGGGTCAAGATGTGTAAGTTGAAGGTTTACATTTTTTTGGTAGGGTGAATGATATGTCCTCCACTAATGCAGAAAGGTTTTACGTAGATCAGTGTTACAATGAAAAGTTATTGCATCTAAAGATTTGGTGAATTAGCATAAGCATGTCTATGAGATCATGTAGATGCCCAATGCATTCGATTTTAGAGATATATGAATTATCTTAGAGATGTCTATTTGGTTTTACAGATTTGACATTGAAAGTAGAATTACTAAATTTGAAATTCAAAATAAGTTAAATATTAACCTGGTAAGTTACAGCTAGAGTGAGAAATTGCTTTTTTATTTCTTCAGGAGAGCTAAGACGGATAGGAAATTCTGTTTCGGATTTTCCGGGGAGCACATTTGTTTTCAGATTTTTCCATAATGTCTTGGAGTTATTTATGTTATTTTTAATATATTACCTAAAATAAGCCTGGTTTTCGTTATCAATAGAAATATTAACCATTTTTTAAAAATCTTTATAGTAATTCCGGTGCGCTTGTACTAACTATATTGCGCTTATATTGACTAAATAATTAAAAAGAAGAATTATATCACTGACATTATATGTATTATTTAAATAATTATGCCACGGAATAGCTTTTAAATCTGTTACGGACAGCCGCGCTCTAAGGAATAATTTGTAAATAAATGTATTATTTTGTTTTATAAAACAGACTACGTTAAAAATTCTTTTGTCTTTTTATTGTATTGTGTGTTTATTAAATAATTTGAATAGTTGTCTCTTTACTACTCGGGTACGGATTAGCTGTAAGGAATTATATATTTTGTAATATTTGCCTGTCTTTTGTATATTTACTGCGTTTTTAGAATATTGTTTGTTCTGTTTATTATTGACACCTAACTGATACCTAATGCAGTGGCAACGGTGAGCATAAAGTACACAGAACTTTCGTTCTTTTCTTCCAAAATACCTGCAATCTCCAAATTATTACAGAGCATATCCTGATCGCGGTCATTTAGCTCTGCCTAAGGAATTTTTAATAAAATAGACACTTTTATTGTTTATCAAAGTAGGCCGCTATGGAAAACAATGTTCAGAATACCACAACCACCGCCGCAAGTAGAAACAGATAAACTATTTTTTGCAAATGTAGGTAAAAATACAGCGCCCACAAAAATCGTAAATTTTACGTTTCGTATTAAACATCCATGAGGGATAACACTGATATAAATTATTTGAAATAATAGTCACTAGTTATATACAATAATTACGCCTCAAGCTCAGAAAATACTATTATTTTTTAAATTCCAACATAGAACCCTATTAGTAATTATGACAGATTTTATCGCATCCTTAACTTTGCCGTGTTTAATACATCAGAAATTGAAGAGCGACATACAGGTAAACGGATCGATAAAGTAGTTTTTATTATGGTATATTCGAAGGTTAAACGAGCAGACGAATCATCACAGTGTAGGTGGTCACCGCCGTCCATGTACATTCACAATCCCATAAGAGTCATCAGTGCGTTGCCGGCATTTTATGAAGAAATAAGATGTATGCATTCATACATCTTATTAATGCATCTTACAAATGCATTCATACATCTAATGTCCTATGGAGGGGAACTGGCTGACGTGGCGCAGGAGAGGGAGTAGGTCACCAGAACTTTAACTGACTAGACGAAATGCATGCAGCGGAAAACGATACTTCACGCCCGTATTCCGTGAGAGTGTGATACTCGAACAGTCGAACCAGCCCATTTTCATGCTACATCCAAGTCGGCCACTGTATAGCTCTACCACCGAAAAGGAGTTAAAAGTGCAAACTCCATTTTCACCTAGTCAAGCTTTCAAAGAATTAAAACTTGGAAACTGTGAACACCCGATGAAATCGACCATTATCCCACTTTATCCGTCGATATACGCCCACGTTCTGCTGCGCGTCTCGTGCGCGCGGGACCGCCTTTATTATCATAAAACAGTCGTAAAGCGGTATTTTTTTTTTCACCTCTAAGTCGGAAAACCGTCCCATTAGTACCTCGCGACGCTAAGTGTAAATTGTTCGGAAAAGGATAGACGACGCGCCGCGTGCTGAATACTGAGGGCCTGTTTAATACACGGCTCTAATAAACAAAGACTCACAAATTCCCGGGCGAGGAATTAAATTGATTTATCTCAGGGGGGCATATCACATTTATTATTATCTGAGAATTTTTGGGTTGACGTTTCGTGTTCTGGGATTTTCGTCTGGTAGGACACATCGAGAAATGTTCGCCGTCCATATTTAAATATGGAGCTTTGTTTTTTAATTTATTACAAGTTCACGCCTGTTTCACAGAGGGATAAACACGGGACTTTGACATGGTGCGATCTCTATCTCTCTTGCTTCACTGGCGTCCATCTGTCAATGTACAATGTAAACAACACGCAATTTAGTCGGTTTCGAGTGCTTAAAATTTGGCCCTTTTTCAGTATTTACACCAATTTTGGTTTGTTCTAGCGCAATATTTACCGACATTCTCATCTCATACATTCGCTCTCAAAATTTGTTTTGTCGGTCTCCTATCAATTAATGCTTTCTAGATGGCCAAACCAGTCTAATCTATCTTTGCAGAAGCCATCTGCTGTTGGAAAAGTTGAGTTAAGCCTACTGATATCTCGGTACTACATTCAATGGCATAGTAGCAACTCAATTATTTCAAAATTTAACGAAATGGCGTTATAAAGCAACGTTTTAATAAATAACTTAATGGTATCATTCTTTCAATGAAGACACGTATATAGATATTTTTGAAAAGCAAAATGCGTATCAAAGTTATGCGTATCAAAATGCGTATAAATTTTCATGTAATTTTTTATGTTCGTTTTCAAGATATTAATGTGTAAATGTAAATTTATAAATATACATAAAATAATTAAAGCAATAGACCGAATACGATAGTATAATATTAAAGTCAAATAAATTTGTTATTTAGAAGTGGTATTTTTGTCAAAAAGTTCATATATCTACGAAAATATATATAATTAAGAAAATATACGATTATTTTCTATAATTAAGAAAATAATCGTATAAAATACTTCAAGACGTTTACAATTAAATAACAATATACAACGAACTTATTAATAAAATTCAGACCACACGCATCAAATCACAATTTCACTTACCTCAATTTATTTAAAACAATTTGGCATTGGTTGTCGTTAATTTGATTTAAGCTGTGGATTTGATTGAACAAAATGTGGATAAAATAAGTAAATAAGTTTCATTAAATATATTTTTATTCTTCCTTGAAAATATTAGCATAGTTTAACAATTATAAGTAATTTAATTTGGTGTTTTTGGACGCGTTCATTATAAAGGGAGAGGTTTAAACACATAATTATAAACTATGTAATAAAGTCTCTCAGCGGGTATGTAATTTTGTTTATGTATATTATAATTATACTCAAATTTTATAAACAGGTTTCATTACGATTTGTGTTAATAGATTAAATCGATATTTAATATAAATTGCATAATTTTGTGTTATCTACATTAGGTTATCAATGTGAAGAAAAATAACTTTTATTCTAAATTAATTTAATAGTTTACTGGGTAAATACATAATAATAATTACATTTTTGAACATTTGTAGAGTTTTATTGAAATTAATAAAACAATAAACCATCAACAATGGATGTATTAACATTATTCAAGTAAACATTTAATTATTAAAGCTTATTAAACTAAGCGAGTTTTTCTGTTTTGTAAATAGTAGGAAGATTTTATATATGTAGTTCTTATTTTTTAATTTGTATTAAAATATATGTATGTTTATATTTGTCATAATAAGCCCGTTAATTGTTAACTCACATAATGCACTTAACCATATTACCATTTTAGTTTTATAAATATTATAATATTACAAAATCAATTGGTTCATTTTTTATTTACGTAATATGTTAGTGATATGGGTACCTAATTCTGTACATACATATCAAATCGCAAGTTTTCTCGTCCATTGCATTTTTCGTAGTGCATTTGGAGAAAATGGACTACGACAGATGGAGAGACTACCGACCATATAAGGGTCCGAATTTTTATCTGATATACGGAACCTTAAAAAGGCTGTTATTTTTAGAAAAAAAAAACGTATCGCTCAAAAATAAAGCTGTAGTCCGCTACGAGAAGTGAGCACTACATGATGCCTTGGAAGAGTTCAGCGCAAGAGCACTTCAGCGCCACCGGCCTTTTGTTGGCCACACTCCGCTGAAAAAAAAAACTAGGTTTTGTCTTTCCCTTAAACGCGTGCAAAATTCTCGTACAATAAAATAAATACATATGAAATATTATTGCTTTAAGTGAGCAATTCTTGTGTGTTTATATATGGAATATAAATATCTATATAATTTACATCCGAAATCAATTTATTTACATATATAAATAAATTTAGGCATCTGTATCTCAGAAACGGCTATTATAATTTCGGATGTAGTTTTTTATTTTGATGAAAATTTACTCTTCAAGTTTAAATATATAGGCGTCTTCCCTCGAGAAACGGGGTAAATAAAAAGTATTTAAAAATTTGCTTTATTTAACGCTATTTCGTAATTTTTTTATGTAATGACATTGTAAATGCATTATTGGCTCTCGGTAACAAATGGCACTACAAGACATAAACTACAGAATGACAATATATAAATGAAATACATATTTAGATTTTGCATATTACGTAGGTATATCGGCGTCAACTTCGGCACCCGTCGGGCATATTCGGTCGGCCTCGGCCTTTCAATCGTCGACGACAGCGAGAGCCCACGAACAGAGGGCCTAGCATGACACTGTAGATTAAAGTCTCTCTATAAGGCTATCCTTGTCGCGCCAGTGGGATGAGCGAAAGGGACAGTCCTATAGAGGGACTCTTTTTTAGTGCGCCCGCAGGTGAAAAATGAGATCGCGGTCAGACACATGCGACAGAATGGCGCAGATTTAATTTTGTACTGTATAATAATTATACAATAAATAAATAATTATACAAGTGTTTTCATATTTCTTATTTAATTGAAGTCCCATTAGTAAGATGTTAGTATACGTATATCATTAATTGAAATATTTAATGCTAGAAATGAAAATAAGCAATATTTCCCAAGAGATGGTATCATACAGAAAGACGCCGAGCTAGGCTCGGTTGTCCGGTGCCTGTCAATAATTTTATACGAAAATGTTTTTTCGTTGTGTCATAATAATTTTTCGATTGAAGCATGTATTAACCCTTCCTAAGTCTGAAGTTTCTGCATCCAGACTGATTAACTTTTCTTTGAACTACACTAGTCTAGTGAATGTGTGCATGATTCTGTAATAATTTAGAGTAGCACCGTTTGAAGCTGTATGCACTAGCTAGCAGCTGGCAGTCAATATGGTCGCGTGCACGTATCGCCTAGACTATGTTGATTGGCATCAAGTGAATAGCTTGTCAACAATGTCTGGGAGCGACAGATAACGAGCTGATCTCTCGTGAACGGAACGTATTTGGAACGCTGCCAGCAAAGGCCCCTGAAAAAATTAAATCTTATGTTCCGGATTCCCGGGTACATCTTAAGTCTTGAAAATCTATTGTCTATGTATGTAGATACACCCCCTCGATATCAAAATCGTTTCAATATTTTAATTCAATTCTTCTTATTTTTAGAGATTTACGTTGAGTTACTTATAAACATTTCTTTGTTATTTGACCTCAAGCAAGTGTACAGCGAGGTTTTATATACATCATTTTTCGTGATGATTTTTTATGAACTTATAGCCTACATCTGATTCTAGATTCAGAGCAACTTTTAAGTATGTATGTAAAACGACACATTTTGCTTCCAAGCAGGGGGCATATCGAAATAAATTGAAGCAAGGAAGCCACAAAAAAGCGGAACGAAATAGGGATTGAGATAAGAAATATTTCAAAAACTATAGCAGAAGAGACAGAAACGAAATCAAAATGTGCCACCGAAAACAGAGTCATGTATAGTAGAATACTCACGCCCGTATCTTCAAAACGTCTAGCAGCAGCGACCAAAATGATGTTTACCTACTTTAAAACGCAATATTAAATACCTGTTTTGCTATCGTTGGCGATGCGGACGCGCACAAAACTCGATACAAATACAATTCAAGTTAATTTCAGAATTTACAAGAAATTTCCGAGTTCACAAAATTTCTAATCAAACTTCATCCCTTCAGTTTCGAGTTGTTGAAGTCAATTACAATGTTGAGCCGATTTTATACTAACCGAAAAGTTATATTTTGTGAAGCCTCAAAGATCGGGTTGCTAGCTTCTTTCAATCAGTTCTGGCCGCGACCTTTTACTCTTTGTAGCTGCACATTTTGTTTCTTCTTTTTAAGTGACTTCTTTCTCTATTACAAATATCCAAACAGCAATTACATCAACCGCGGTCCGATTGATCGAGGTTTTTATATGCGGAGGAAAATGTTTGTAGTAACTTTTAAGGGTTATTAAAGAAATTATAGTAATATATACATTTTATATAATATATAATGTATATATTATATATTTTATATAATATATACATCAACATTTAATACGCTAAAGCGTATTAAATGTTGATGTATATTATAGCAGTTAGTATCAACACAATAGTACACATTCTATGAGAATCACTTATAGAAATGCAACATCCTTTTTTGAATCGTACATCGTAACACCTTTGATGATTTAAGATTAAAACTTTTATTACTAAAAGCAAGTTGTAGTAAGTAGTGTAAAAAAAAGTAAGGCGATTGAAGTAATCTATAATGTATTAATTAAAGGCTTTATATACATTGGTGACATGTTAAAAATGAATCCCAATTACTAAGCATTCTATTCTAACCCAGTTTGCGTGAGACGATCGATGGATATTGGTTAAACATGAAAGTTACCTAAAGTTACGTATTTCTCTAGAATCATTAGTGGGCTAAAAAAAAGTAAAATTCATTTTAATTAATATTATTTGTTTCATCTTACAGAATAATAAAAATAATATTCTCCTGTACAAATTGAATAGGGTTTCGTTGAAGAATTTTGTTACTTATAGATTTGTAGATTTTAATGTATAACAACATCATTAATAAAAATAATCGATATAATTAAAATAATAAAATGTATATCAGATATTAATACAATTTTCAAATTCATCTTTTCCAAAAATATCGAGTACCGAATTTAAGAGTGCTCTCTTGTTTTTTATGACTTAAGTTTGTGAGGTGTGTACAAATACAGATAAAAATGACTTTTGTAATGTTTCATACTACACATATTATGGGTACATGAAACCCTCATAGAAAGCTTGTCTCTCTTTCTAAGTGACTGGCTTACGTATTAAGAGGAGACGAATGTCGAGCACTAGGGTTTATAATTTCATGTTTTTGCGAACTAATTCAATAACAATAACTTTACTGAAGGAAGTATTAGGAATAATTCAGTATTGCTTATATCGAAATGGACGGTTGACAAATAAATTTTATTTTGATGATCAGTGCATTCACAAGTTAAGTGAAATCAATAAAAATAACTAAAGTGGTTCCGTAACGCAGTTTTGTATCTCAGTATTGAAATTTACACCTTCTGTTTTTCTAAGTCTTTAATTTTCACTAAATCTCAATTCTCAAACTCAAATACGGTTGTTATACGGTTATATAAAATTGGTGTATTAAATTTCAATTTCTATCAGTATAGTATGGAAAAAAAGTCTTACAAGACTTATTTTCACGCTAAAACTTCCACTCACCGACTGATATTATCAAAAGCGATAGGGTATTTTCAAGTAACCTACAGTCTTGCAATACAATGTGTATAATATAGGTAGGTATATGTAAAATATACTAACTTTCCGCTCGCGGCTTCGCTAGCATAGCATTTCAAGTTCATTCAAATTATTGCATTTGTGTGAATTGGTTCACTGATTTAGTCATTAGAATATGACAAACATACAGACACAAGATGCACTTCTGATTTATTGAACGTAAACCTGCAGCTTAGTTCTTTTAGATAGGTTTACATTAACAGTCTATACACGCGGGAATCCTAAATATTTTCGGAATAAAAAGTACCTTATCTGGAGCACAATAAGTTTCTTCGTCTTCTAGTGAAAGTCTCATCATGCTAAGTTCAGCAGTTTTGAAGATTACCCTCTACATACAAATCAACAAAAAAATTCTCTTTATTACATTCGTATAGATGCAGAAGATTTCGAACAAAACTGTGCCCGTTACACGTATACCAATAAAGTGGGATAGCTATGCAGTCAATCGTACGGCAGTTTTATAGCAAAGCGGAAAATCTCGTAGCCCTAGGTTTTAGTGTGCGGGCTAGGCGGTGTCATAAAACGCTTACGCCGGCGCGGGATGCCCGGGGAGACAATGTATGCGACCAATTACGATAGACGGTGTACCCTTACGAGCATTGTTGGACCTGACGCATAAAAGGTTATGTGTGTGCCGTCGATGGAACTATGGCGGCTGTTGTGTATGACGTCATATCATTTTTATTTTCTTATGGAATTTCAAAGGGGCAAACGAACATGAGAGCTACCGGAGAGATCACCGCCGGCCATGAGTGTCCATGGCCGACGGCAAGCGAGGCAAGGAGTCCCTAGTGTGACGTCGGCCGTTAGAATAGAATAGGTTTTACTCTTGAAGATCCCCATGACGCAGTTGATTGAGAACAAAACTGATGGTAGAAAATTCTAGTTTTGCTGTGTGTGGCCGGAAATCGCTCGCGAAGTGTACGGTGGTATAACGCCAGCCATTGGAATGATGATATTGATATTTCGGGCAAGCAGAATTAAGGCGGCAGCAGGAATAAGGTGGATTAATTTTAATATTACTGTCGATATTATATATTATAAAACATTTATAAAGTTTGTACATCTCTCGGCAGCGCCAATGAGTCAAGTCAGTCGGATACCACAGTGTCGCCAAGGACTCGACACGCTCAATGTTCTATATGGTCTGGAATCAAAGTTGATGTTGGGGTGCTCTAGCCCAGAAGTAAACGATAGTACTTTTGATGTTGGCGGAACTGTGCCTAAGAAAGTAAAAGGCGATGATTCGGCTTGAAGTACCATCGTGCTCTGTTGATTGATCTAATGAAATTTATTATTTTGGATTTTACTAACAATTTTCTGGATAGCCCTCGTATTTATTTTGAACATGAGTACTGAAAAATCTTTTGATTCTCATTAAAATATATTTAAACCAACACTCACACTTAATTTGTACACTTTACATGTACTAACTTAAGCGTGGACATGATTTATTCAAATACGGCAAAATTAAGCGGTCGTTTTCAGGAAATGACGCGGGCGTCGCTTCCGGCGGCCGCGACGGCACTTCCGCTTCCGAGATCGTTTAGTTGCATGAAAATTAACCAACCAACGGACCCACTAAAGAGCAAAGCAAATAAAAACTTCGTCAAAGGCACAAGACTGATCGATTGTCGTCGGTAATGAGGGATTAAGACGGTTTACAGCCCACGTTAGTCTGTGTTTCATTTTGTTATACATATCGTAATGATATAAAAATAAATGAAATATTAGTTTAGCTAGGCTAGTAGGAGTTCAATCTTGAGCACCAGTCGGTGCTACCTAGCTGGGGGAACATGGAATTTTCAGGGTAAAGTTCGACGTGAATATTTATTGATAAACGCAGTTAATTAAGGTTACGCGTCTAATCAAAAGATACTATAAAAGAATTGGTACACCAAAATTACATAAGAATATACATACAGCGACCTAACTTGCAAACAATAGATTGGAACGGTTTTTCTTGTACAACTCTATGGAACTCCTGACGTTACCCAGGAATATAGGTTAATGAGAGTACGACTATGGTACTTTAGACCTAAATCCAGAACGTTCTGAATCCAAGGTTCCTGCATCAACGTATTGTGTTCTCTTTAAAGCGTGTCTATTCAACATATAACGTTATCTCTGTTTTGCGTGGTGCTTAAATGCAACTGCTGAACATCTTTCTCGTTTCCACCCTTTCAAAAATTGCCACTTGCCACTACATGCAAGTCGAAATTTTTGATCTTAATTTAATTATGATGTTATCTGATGCGAGGTGCCTCTATTAGCATCATTAATTATCTTCGCTTTACAATGTTACAGTATATAAATATATTGTAACTATATTAATTACAATTGTGATAAATAAATTATAATGTTTGATTGTATGCCTAAACTCTCATTCGTTTTTAGGGTTCCGTACCTCAAAAGGAAAAAACTGAATCCTTATAGGATCATTTTGTTGTCCTTCTGTCCGTCTGTCTGTCAAGATCCTTTTTCTCAGGAATGCGCAGAGATATCAAGCTGAAATTCCAATCAAATACTTAAGTCTACTGTCCCTTAAAGCTGTGAAAAAATTAAACTTCTAAACTAACGCAATCAAAAGATATAGCCGTTTATGTCGCAAATTTTTGAAACTCGCAAGGGAATCAAAACCTACAGGGTATTTCCCGTGAACTCAGAATCTTGAAATTTAGTATGAAGCAACGTCTTACATCACAGAAAAAAAGAAAAATTTCGAAAACTATAAATTTTAGTTATATCATACAATAAAAATATTTTTAATAATTTTAAACTTGCAACCCCTTTCCTCATGAACTCGTAGAGGTATTAAATAGAAATTTATATCAAATACTTAGGTCTATAAAACTTTTAAGCTGCAACAAAATCAAACTTCTACGTCAACACAATCAAAAAAAACAGCATTTAAGCCGCACATTTTGAAACTCGCGACTACTCGCAAGGGAATCAAAACCTAAAGGGTACTTTCAGTCGACCTATAATCTTGAAATTTTTTGGCATGAAGCAACGTTTTATAGCACACATAAAGGAAATTTTTCGAAAACCTTGAATTTTTTGTTACATAACACGATATATATATTTTTTAATAATTATAAAATTATTATCCTTTTCGTCATGAACGCATAGAGATATCAAGTTGAAATTCATATCAAATACTGATGTCTAATTGCCTTTAAGCAGTGAAAAAAAATTACAAACATATTTGTAATTACCGCAATGACCACGACTTATTTCTATATATGGGAAAGGATACAACATTTTATCGCGTATGTACGTCACGATTTTAAGGATACCGCGACAGATGGATCATGTAAAAGATATTATTTAAATAATCCAGGCGCTGCAAACGGCTATTGTGAATGCTTGCATTTTGAAATGTTTAATGTCAGAGTGATAACTGTATATAGGTCACCACAACGTCAAATTAATGTTGCAGTAGAATGCATAAATACAACAATGTACGGCAGCAACCTCAATAGGTATACTTCATGTTCTCATCTGATTGTTGTGGGAGACTTCAATATCGATTTTAGAATGAATCCCCAAAATGGAATTTCCACATATATTTCATCAATAAATATGTTTCCGTTTATAAACACTAGTACTATAAGAAGTAGTACAACTATAGATAACGTTTTTTCGAACTTCTATGTTCAATGTAGTTACTCTTCATACCTTTTTCAGTGACCATTTACAGATCTGGTTCAAATTTAATACTTAATTAATATTTTTGAAACAGATTTTTAAATAGTGACTATAAAACTTTGTAAATAAATAACTTTGATAAAACAAGTTTTGCAAGACTGCTGCAAGGCTAGTGTAGGTATTTCAGTTATATTATAAAATAAATGATATGTGTTAATATAAAATGAAGGATTATTGAAACGATAAAGAGAACTTTGTTTTAAATTTATGCTCCTCCAGCTTTCCACATTGTAATGTTATGGATTTCATTTTGAAATAAAAATACCATAACTAGGACTCGATTGTCGTGATGGGTGAACTTTTACTTATATACCTACAGGTTTGTACTCGGTGCGCGAGTCCGACTCGCACTTGTCCGGTTTTTTATTTACTTGGTGGATTTCCATATGGCCTAGTAGACAGCTTAAGCAGTTTATTAGATAGTATCGAGTACGAATTCTATGACCACAGGCGAATTTGATTAGTGTAAGATTTAAGCCGTCTGTTACGGGCGTATCTCTGTATCTCCAGATTGGAGAGCTTACAGCACCGGTCCCATGATCATTAACAAAAAGATTGTGGAAAGGTATTGTTTAGTATTTCTTTTATACGTAGTAGACTAGAACTGGAAATCTGTTTATTAGATCGAAGTATATTTGACGGGTTCACATATCACATTTTTGAATGAGCAACACAAAATTATTGAATATTGCGCTCTCGATGAACACACACATATTATGTCTCGTTACCTTTTCTCGTATAAAAAAAAAAAACTGTTTCCTCGTATGATAGTTATATTTAGTAACAAGAAGAATTAGCTCTCAGGAGCGAAAAGAAGCAGAGGCTACTTTCGGTGAACACCATAAATTGTATCTCGAGTTGCTGACAAATGAAAAAATTTCATACAACCCGCTTTATACGCTACGAGTATGGTTATCGTAAAAAATGATAATAAAAATCTGAGATAAGCAGAATGATAAATGTCAAAGAGGAAAGATTAATTGACGTTTCAATGAGTCGTGACAGAAAATAAGGAGGGAATCCAACAGATGCAGAAGAATTACTCTGTGACATTGAAGGCGTAAAAGAAACGAATATACCAACTGAAGTCTAATTTGTACGGGCGATTTCCTGCTAGGGACGCGCGCTTGACAGATAAGGTCAGTGCTAACGGACGGAATTTGGTAGAATACGTGCAGTGTATACATGGCGTAATGAAAAAGTTGTAGTAGTTCATACAAAATATTGTAGTATTTTATAAATTTGTTGACATGCATTTTCATTTTGTCGACCCACTTTATTTGGTCGTTCTATTCGAAGTATAAGACGTTGAAAATCCCTATAAAACCTTAATGTGAGGGACATGTAGTTTTCTTTTATTTGTAGGTAGATAATAAAAGTAACGTAATTTACTAGGTAAAATTCCCATAAACAGAGGTTAGTGCATTAACCTGAAATGCGACAGGTGATAGATAATGCTCTATTGGTCTTTATTAATGAGTTGTTTTTATAACTCGAATATTATGTCCTTCAAACATCGAATGATTTCAAGTATTAATAAAGTAAACAAGTTTAACCTATAGACATTTTAATATAGGTATGAATCCTATATGCCTATCAGACGGCTGATATGATATTTTTGAATACTTGAATTTAAATATAAAGAACACGTTAAAAAAAGTCGAAGTGATATAGTGATATACACGGGAGGAAACCTCGTGAAATTCATTTTAGTAATTTCATACATCAATGTCATTTTCCCGATGTAGAAATTGAATAAAAACAGTTTATCAAGTAATTATGACATCAAGAAAATCAAATAAATTATCCTAGATATAGGAAGCTAACTAAAAACATAACTACTAAAACTAAAAAGCTTTTACAACAAAATATACATTGATTACGCGTTTCAAGTAAAAAAAAATTACATTGTATGGCGTCCTGGGTTAGGTCGTTGTACAGTGTCTCAAAATTATTGAAAATTGATATGTTTTACTGTAAACTACGGCAATCTGGTCTCATTTGTAACTGTACAATATGTCAAGTTGAGCAATTGCAACACTGTGATGTCAATATGGTCGATAAAAGGCTAGTATCCAAGCTATAATTATAGAAAAAAATTGTGGGTGGACACATGGATGAAAGAGCGCTAAACGCTTAATACGTGCTTGTTGGAGTATTGAATACGTGGTGATTGACATTTATCATCTGTCAGTATATGTCAAAGTTGTTTTTCTTTTGAACTATGAAATTTTCTTACATTGCAATGAGAAACGTTTTTTATATTTGTTTAATTGATGTCTGTATTGTTAGAAATTTTTTAGATTAATTTTATTGTTTTCTGTATTTCAGTCATGCTTTCAAAGATTTACAGCCGAACGAAACAAAGAACTAAAGGTTTCTTTTAGTGACCTATCCTGAACTAATGGTTGCATCTAGCTACCTATAATCTAGACTTATAATTCCTTTTTAGTTGCTATTCTATTTAGCGTTAAGTAGTTTTTTTTATGGTTAGTGTAATAACGAGTTATGCATTAAAATGGTTTACACAAATTAATACCGGGATAGGAATAAATGATTATTAAGTTGAATTCATAAAATACAGATTGTGATATGCCTTCGTTGTGCATGTATTACAAAAGAAAATTGACTGAACTCGTGTCTTATTTTACGGTGTTTTTAATATTGGTACAATAATGCAATGAATTGAATTTTAATTTAAAATGAAATAGTATATTTACTATTTACAAAATTTTGGCACCTTACAGAAATAACCTCGATTGATCATGATTATGATTTGATTTTTATTCTAGTCGCGTATTACTCGCTATGATAATGTACAACCTCCTTATGTCCAATCAATGCCACAGCATATTATTGACAAGCAATGGTAGTGTGCTATCTTTAAAAAGGAACGAGTAGGATTCTATTGTGTGACGAGTTTTTAATTCAAGTCAAATTAAACTATTCATGCTGTGTTTCTAAGAGTCCATCAAGTATACAATTTCCCATAATACAATACAAAGCCACGGTATTAATCAATTTTAAGTCCAGCGGATCTCGATTTAATACATATTTTTTAGGATTCCGTATATTCTAATGAAAAAACGGAATTATGTATGGTTATTCGTGTGTTTGTTTGTCTGTTTGTTATAGTCGATTTGTTCCGAAACTACTGGGCAGATTAAGTTCAAAGTTGGCACACGTAGAAATTTCTGTGGTCAAAACACGGATGTAAAACATAAACAAAATAATTTTGAATATGGGGTCACTTTTGGGACATAAATTAGAAAATTTTAAAAATAAACCTTTTTGCAAACTGTACCATATGAAATTCTAAGTAATATTAAAAGTGTAAAAATCAGTTTGTTACCTTATTGGTTTGTTATACTTTCAAGTTTTAACTGCTGAACCGGTCATCATGAAATTTTGTTGTCCGTGGTACAGAAAGGGACATTGGATATCTTTCACACAGAAAAAAATATCTGTTTCCTAGGGAAATGGAAGGTATTTTTTAGGCGATCGTCCGGCACAACTCGATCTACTTACATGAATAATTTCCAGCATAATGTCTGGAATACACACAAAGGGTAAGGGATTTGTGTTATCCCGGAAGAAAACTAATATCTTAAAAGAGTGCTAATTTTCCACCAATTTTAAAAACAATTGTTTCTTAATAGCAATTAAGGGGAAATTGGAAGAAAAGGATAAACAGAAAGCGGAGACTTACCCAGTGAGAATTTTTCGACATCCAAAAATAATGATTGGAACAGTCCCAACCAGAAATCGAACGCTGATCTCCAGGTTAAGCGCCACAGGCTCTCTCGTTTAAGCTATCGGAGACGTTGTTCGCAACTTTTCGGGACTTATTCTTGCTCAGAATTTGTACTTATTAGCACGAAATGGAAGGACATACAACATAGTACATATATGTATAGTCGCGTACTAAAATAATGCTCTATTTTGTGCTATACAAATGAGTGTGTGCTATATAAAAAGTGTTCTATTTAAGCGATTGACTGAATCTACTTTAACGCGTATGAAGCCGTGGGCAAAAGCTAGTGTCAAATGAAAGGGTTTGTTGTGGGTGTCTCAAGTACATATTTCTTTATATTATAATTAAAAATAAACAGTTTTAGTTGTTTAAGAACATTGATGAAAATTTACCATTTTCTTAAATCCACAACTACTGAGTCTAAAATTTTGAAAAAATACTGAGAATGGTTCTTTACTTATATGCTCTATAAAAACCTATAAGAAATTCATAGCTTTAAAATAACGCGAGGAATATTTCAACATAGCGCGTGCACATTTACATTTGCAGTTTTTTTAGTTACGCCAAATGTTGTTTAGTTCGGATTAGATTTAAACATGGAAAATCATGGTAGACAATAAATTACTGTACGGAACCTTTTCCATGTGTTCAAGAGCCCAAAGAAAATAGCCTAACACTTCTTGTTTTTATTTTGTTCAGGGCATCGATATATCCCATAGCCTACATATCAAAATCCAACTTCAATGTAGTGATATTAAAATTTTAAAATTTTTTTGTGAAACAAATTACAATTTTTTTATAAAACTTTAAGAAATCTGTGAAATTATTTAATATACAAAATTAGGAGTCGCTATAATATGGAAGACCATAAATATGTTGTACATCGTAAATCTCCTGGAGTTATTTACCGATCATTTTGAAATTTTTGCACAAGGTTGTATTTCTATACAAGCAGGACCTCCTAGCATTTGCCCCTGACTTCATTCGCATTTTTGAAACAGACTACTGCAGCGATTTCAAAAATTCTTTTATTCTTGGAAAGCTATACTCTGTCCCAGAGTAATATAGTCTATATTTTATAGCGTTCCTACCATTTGCCTCGTCTTTGTGCAAATAACAGGTAGCGAGAGCTCAATTAAAAGCAAGGCGATGATCAGAATGTAAAGTCGTGACCGGAACCAAAATTGAAAACGTCACTAGAGTCAAATCAAAGTATGCAGCCGGAACTTAAATCAATAGCGTGACCGGAATGGTATTCAGGATCATACCATAATCTGAATTGGAAGCCGGTCCGAGATTTGAATTAACAGCGACATCAATAGATGAAGGCAACACATTCTATTTGAACGCGGGCGAAATTTCGGTCTGAAAGCTAGTATGTGTATTATACACGTGAAAAGAAAAATAGTGTTTAGATTCAAGTGGGCGGAGTTGCCAGAGAATCTACACGAGCATTACACCGACAACGGGGACAATTCATCGTCGGGTTATTAAAAACGCATAAAAAACCGTATATTGTTACAATACGACGTGAAAACGCCTTATCGTCGTTGTGTCCATGACGCGCGTGTAATGATCTCATGAAACACACGACGAAAGAAGGTGCGGCGATAGAGAGAAAAATAGAATCTTGATTGAGGATAAAAATTGTATAATCCGTCCTATGTTAATGGTTCTTCCTTAAAATTCCTTTCTGACTGAGAGAGGCGAACCTTGTTCACTATTCGATCGGCAAGGATTACCCTATAAAATGAAATCCTTTGTAAAGTTCAAACTCGTGTTATTTAAAAAAGGGCCAGATTTTAAACACCTTTTAATATCGCTGAAGCTAGAGATATGTGCCAAGACCACACCAGGTGGAGGTCTGTGGTCACTACGACTCTTCGCACAAATAAGCGTGACTTTGTGTTATTATTTTCGAATAAATGATAATTGTATAAATAAAAATTACCCTCATCGATCAGTTCTTTTTTTAGAAGCTTTTAGTTCTTTTGCAACTATTATTATAATTTTTAGGAGAATTACACATTACTTTTAAAATTGTGGCTTTTCATACTGTTTTAAAGTTGAACGAACCAAAGGAAACGCGTAAATATTCTAATAAAAATGTCTCACTGTAGTTGGTCGCATGCGTAATATGAATGGAAGTCCCAAGTTAGAAGCTATTGTCTGAGGGCATTCAGTGGTTATAGAGACACAAAGACGCTCTAGAAAAATAGACCGTTAATCCATCTGTGTGTTGTCACTGCGCATTGCTGGCGGTATTTGTTTCTGCGACCTTTAGCTGTGATGGAGAAGGCTTTATTTGATTGTTTACTTTTTTTATTCAAGTATATTATTTTATACAATAAAACAAAAAAAAATGTATATATATCGCTGAACATTGTATGCAAAAATATTGTGAACATTGTAGATGATGACGAAATTAATATATAAATTATTAAAATAGAAGTGTTCTGTAATAAAATTCATTATTGATAAATACAAAAATTAGCAAAGAAATTTTACTTCTGTGAGATTCACTAGTTTATATATATATATATATATATATATATATATATATATATATATATATATATATATATATATATATATATATATATATATATATATATATATATATATATGTGTGTATGTGTGTATACATAATAAAATTCAACACTTAAATGTAAACTTAACAATATATAACCAATATTTTCTACATTTTACGCGACGTGAGTTCTATAAAGTACCCGATTTCATTAAAAACGGTTAAGCCATATTCGAATTGTAATAAGATACATAAATAAACGGACGGAGAGACAAACTTAATTTGAGTTATGGAATGAGTTATATCATTGTAAGAATTTTAGCGAAATTGTTTACCTCATTTATAAAGTTTTATGAAAACATATAGACAGATAGGAAGAGTCATTCACTTTACCTATGAAATTGGATTTGCTTTAGCTAACCTATCTATCATAAACTAACAAAAATCCGTTTGTTTGAATGTGCGTTCGGGTTCAGTATGCAAATTTAAAGCGAAAAGAAGTTCATACCCGACGATGGAACCAGAACTGACCATCGAGAAAAGTATCGTCATAAGGATCAGAATTGACCGGAATCCATTTTATGTCCAAGCGAATAGAGCCATGGCTATATTAAAAAAAAAAACCATTGTTAAATTTTAATTTACATCCAACGAAGTAGGCGGGTAGCGGCCAGTACTCATATAAAATTATATTCATTTTTTCCAACATTTCTTGTCGTTCATTATATACGGGTACATAACAAATTGAAACGAGATTAAAGTAACAATTGCTGTCGCAGTTAACTGTTCTCCAACAGCAAGACTCGACTGAAATGCTTATGAAAAAACTAGTTATTACCTTTTAAATTACGATTTATAGAGAGTACTTGTTACATGGAAAGGTCGGCAAGGGTCGTCCTAGAAAATCCGGACCGGACTGGTGGCATATTAAAAAAAGGGACAAAATTTTCAGCACCCAAAACCGACGAGCTTGCATGAAAAAATTGACGGATTGACATTCGCTGACGCGAAGCAAGTGAGGTATGCAAATATTGTACCATGTGAAAATCTGCACTCTCCGCCCACGCTTCCGGCAAATAGGCGTCAGTTTGTATTAATATCATTGTTAGCTACAATTTAATTTTTTAAAGTTATTTTAATATATAAATAGCTTGATATTTGCTTAGAAGAAAACAGAAGCGAACATAACACATAAAAAAAGACGGTACGAAATCCGTCTAACCGAATGCACGTCTCGAACACGCGAACTTTATATCGAAAATGCGAAACGAGCTCGCGAGAGCTAATACAGAAACTTTCAGGCCAATATTTTTCAGTCCGCCTCGGGAAATTTATTCAGGTTTATTTAAATTTAGGGGACTCCCAGACGCGGCCCGACAGGGCCCGGAGCCGTTCCCGCAACCATACGATTTGGACGACGATTAATTTATCGCCCAACTTCCGTAGTTCGCATCGATTGATCGATCTAAGAAGTAAGCGAGTTAAGTTAAAAGCGAGTAAATTGACCTCCCCCCGGCTCGGTAGGGGACGGTAAGTCTTTCATGGTTATCGATGACTAGGTTTTTTTTTATGAACTTAACTTTCTACTCGTACAGATCGTTCCGTTGAAATGATCATTGTTTAAGGCGACATAGTACTTGAGGATAATATCGTAAGTGGGGGTTTTCGTTGAAAACAGGAGGAATTACAAACAAGATGCTAGCGAATGGAGTTCGAGCGCCGCCAGTTGTCGTTGACGGGCACAGTGGGCAGGCATCACGTGATTTAATGAATTCATAGGAAATAAACAATAAATTAAAAATATTTAATTTTTTTTAATTTGAAACCGTGATTAAAATCGACGAATCATTGGGCTAATGTGTAGTAATTTTTGTTATAATAGGTTGCTAATTTTAATTATAATAGACTTTGTCACTTTCTAACAAACGCAAATGTTAAAGTGATAGATAAGAACATACGAACATTAGCAGCTTGAACAGTTTATTCGGCTTACCTTAGCCTTGATATCAGCAACACGATGTTTATCGAATGACGTCTATGTGTAACCTCTAAACTTTTATTTAATCAACAAATTATTTAAAAAAAATACGGGTAACTTTTATTTTTCCATTCTTTTTAGGTAGGCAATAAAAACTACCGCCCAAAATTATGTAATGGTCTCTTGTACTTCAAATTAGGTGACATACCGCGTCACCTACCTGGTCCAATTGTGTTTTCAAACCATTTTGGAACCCATTGAAATATACTCACAAAATTTTATCTAAATCTGTAAAGCTGTTTATTTAGGAGGAGTTAGGTGACAAACACACGTAAAGAAAAATATTGCAAATCTTAATTTTATCAATTAAAAGCTTTTTTCTTTCATTAATTTTTTCATAATTACCTAATCCTATTGCACTCAAAAAATATAAAATTATACGCATTTATCGCTAATAATACCCATTTATCCCTCCTCTTCACTTCTGCACCACTATCTTTAGTGTCAAATCCAATATCAGCATTCTAAGTGTCTACAAATCGAAAAGCGTTGAATTTTGGGATATTTCGATGTCAAAGTAAAACTAGCTTCTAAAAGGCTTGATATGATCAATAGAGCAAGACAGCACTTCAAGCTGAACTATGACATTTTTCTTTATAAGGTACAGGTCCGACCAGATCTTGACTATTGTCATCACTTCTGAGCTGCTGTTCTCCAATATAAAGTCTTGTCTTTAAAGCGAATTCAACGTTGAGCGTCTAAAAACAAGTAAACCCTGTGACATCCGACTAGATCGACCCTTTGGCTTTATGAAAAGATATAGAAAAAAAGGCAAGGAAGCAAAAAAACGTTTTATTCGGAATGAGAATAACGTGGGAGTAAAAATCATACAGGCATATGGTCAATTGAATCAAGAAATGCCGGATCGGTTCCAGCTCAGCATCCATAGCATCTCTATTCATGTACAGAGCAGTTTTATTGCATACTACATGGAGTGCTTTGAAGAATCATTCGACCTCTTATTGCTGTCGCCCAATCCCTTCATCATTCCACACGCCGCAAACACCATCATCACCATCTTGATGGCTGACGTTCTACTGTACACTACATGCGCGCGATCATGTGCGATACATGCGCGATCTTTAACATTGCTTTTAAGTGTTATAGATGTCGTTCTCCGTGATAAAGCGCTACTTCTAGGTAATAGATGGTTCTGTTTTATGACGGATATACTGGCGCAAGAAAATGCATGAAAACCTGAAACACGTTGTAGAATTTACGTACAATCGAAGCATATATAGAAGATTTGATCGATACAGTAGTGGTACGGTTGTGTCTAGGAGCACCAAAACTTTTATAAAGACGACCAATCATACCATCTGTCCGTTAAAAATGTTTGTAACGAATTACCATGAGCGGTATTCACAATCAATAATGAGAAACAAAAGAGACTATTCCTTTTTAAAGGACGGCGAGGCCACATTACTACCTTGGAGTTGTGGAAGAGTCCATGGGCAGCGGTGATCTCTTCTTCTTCAGTGACTTACTTGCTTTTTTTTAAGCGCTTTAAAAAAAAATAATAATTACACGGCTGTAACATACGGACGGAAGCAAAGACAGGCATTATGAAACTAAAGGGTTGCTTTTTTCTTTGGCTATGGAACTCTGAAAATGGAAAAGACATTCGGACACATCACACTCGGACACGGCTAACTATCCCTAATATTCTCAAACTTTTAATTGTAAGACATAAAGTTTAAAGAAAATAACTTCGTTCCATATATTTCAGGTTTTTAATTTAAATTCGTTCATAGCCCGAATTATTTAATTTTTTTCAGTCCCAATTCACTGCGTTTAATCACGTACACACGCGATAAAACCTTTTCTGAAAATTTAATGACGCTGTTACTCCCAGTGTAACTTTATTTTGTTGATTTCGCTAATTTTGCTATCTGGGAAAATTCTTGTTCAGCGTTTTCCAATATTCGACCGGGAAAAGCGTCAATTATGTGGTATTTTAAAGAGGTTTGAAAATAACATTGTCTTAGAATTAAAAAAATAAAGTAATTCCAAGCACCAAAAAAAAAGATCTAATAAAAAATGTTAAGATTATACTAAAATATTACGTTGTTGTGTATGTTCAAGAGTATTTTATTGTAAAACTTCCCTGCGTTTAGAGGGATTGGCACCTTCATTGGGTTTCATTTCTGTAGCGACGCGCGTAGTTCAAAAGACGTTATTTTTGATAAGAAACGAATAGATTTTCCCTAGAGATTTTAACCTGCGACAATTGTAAAACGTGGATTAAAAATGCTTTTAAAAAGTAAAAAGGAAAACTGTTATGGATTGTTGTGTCCGGTTTTTATTAGCTCACTCCTGAAATATAGTCTTGGATATTATTTTACAGTCGTGGCTCGATGATTAAACGCCTTCATATAAGAAGGTGTCAAGTTTGATTCTGATAATTGGCGCATAGACGAGTTTTTAATTTAAGTGAAATAAAATAGCCTCTGTGCCTAGGAGAGCACACTAAGCCATCGGTTCTGGACGTTCTCACCACAATGGTAATGATAGTTATTATCAAGCTGCACTGGGTCAGTGTGGAGGTCTAAAGTCAAAATCCCACAATCCGAAGTAAAATATTGTGGGACAACATTGCTCAGTACTGATAAAAACTCAATAGTATAATGCGGTTAAACAAATAATGATCCTATACGAAATTCCGGCGGCTCCATCCGAAAGTCATCTACAGCAGGCCAAGGCCTGATTTAAAACTTCAGTACTCTCGATCCGTGAAAATTTTAATAGAATAATTCGGAGTCGCCGAAAACGCGGAGCTAACGGGCCCCTACATTCATTACATTATCTTACGTCCCGTCCGAGGACGATGCCCGTTTTTCGTCCGCGATTCAATTATTTTTTACGATCAGGTGGCACAAAGCCGGCTGGGGGATATATAGCGCGCCTAGAGACGCGACTTTTACGCGACTCGGACCTGATAGTTCACCGAATCGAGACTCATAGCTCCAATGAACAACGTCGGATCTGAGAATGGCTCTTGGGAAGGAAATCGAATTTGAGCCATTGTCGTTCATTTCGCTGCTATTCTTTAAGTTTTAGTTGCTTACGTCGCAGTTCGTAAAATTTCATATTGTAATTTGCTTGCTTTTCGCAATGTTCCGGCAAATCCTCAATATTTAGTTTTGAACTCACTTTGTCTAGTTTTTCTTATATAAAAACGAAAAATAATATTTTAGGCAACATTTTAAAGCTGTATGTTTCTATGTTTAGTTGAAAATAATTTTAAGAATAAATATGTAGTCGTAAATAATTTAATCTAATAGTATTTAATTTATTTTTCCAGTAGTTTTTCGACACTGTCATCTATTTTTTTAAAACAATGAAAACAGTGTGCAAGCTGAAGTGAAAGTGTGTAAATAGGTTATTACAGGCTAAGGATAAAATTTTAAAACAGAAATCACCCACAGGGGAATATTCCGTAGTGTATTCTTTAGTCCAATAAATTGATGCCTAAAAGAAGTAACTTCAAGTAACTGGTAGAGGAAGAAATACGATCATGTGTTCCGGCTGATGTTTTTGAACGACGTCCTTAACGCTGCTTGCGGTAGGGGTTGACTGGTAGAAATCGTAACAAAAAAAAAGCGTTATGCTTCTTCTATTCGATTGTGTTTTTCTCTCTGTCTCTCTCTTGAAATTAATTACTCAGTTTTTTTTTTTTTTAAATAATTTACATTTCACTATTTCATATCTAATTTTTAACATACGAATACTTTTTCCTAAAAAAAAAAATAATGAAATTCTTTGATGTTATTCCTGACTTTGCATTATTTATGATGAAAAGAAAATTTAGTTCCTACTGGACTCCTTCGACCGCATATCTAGTCGAATTTTGAGAGAAGATAAGATTCCGCTACAGAGTACCTAAATTTGAAACAGATCCACGAGTCACTTAAGTTGTACGCGGACAACACTGGCTTCCGTTCATACAGTAATAAAAATGAAAATCATCACCGTAACACGTAGCGCGGCGCGTTGTTATTCCTATACATTCGGCCAGGTTGTACATTCACTGGGTGGAAATCAATTGTTTACTCTTCTGAATATGCATTTTTTGCTTTTCGTTTGATTTCAAGAAAATAAGGAAAAAAGAAAGAAATATTTTAAATTCGACATTAAGCACTTACGGAAAGTTAAAATAAACTTAATTAATGACCAAACGTTTCGGAAATACAAGAAAAACAACTTTTTCACGTACAAAACTTAGAACTATTATATAGCCTCCCAAGCATTATTATCATTTAAATGAACTCAATATATTTTTTCTCGGGTTGCTGCAGTAAATATTGCACTTACGCGAGTGGACAACGTAAATCAAATGCGATACATTTTTATTGCACTCTCGAAAGACAAACAAGCTTACGAGCCAACAGAGAAAAGGTGGTCATCGCCGCCCATGGACAGTCTGAATCCCAGATGAATCACAATTGCGCTTCCAGTGTCTTGAGTAGAGTTTTGTCCGAGAAATAGTGATATGCGGACGCGTCCGATAGAGCTCCAAATAAAGCACTAGCTATTCCGCCCACTTCGCTGGGTAATATTTATTTATGAATAAAATGGCGAAGGATTTACGGAATTCTAAAAATGAGTAGCCTAGAACCATCTACAAATCATCCCGCATCGAATGGTCCCAGTGCCATGTCTATACGTTTAGTAGTTTTTACGTGATTGACGAACAAAGACTACCTATTTTCATTATATATGTATATAAGAATCCGTAGTATAATTAATAAAAAAATATTATTTCTTTTTAAAATCGGTGTGAGAACGTAGTAGACAAGTGAGGCACGCGGCCTTCACCCACTTCAAGTGTTGGGCCGAGAGAACGCCCGACCCCAGTCGAGTGGGGATTAAAATTTTTCAGAAAAAAATGAACATCCTAAAAGTGTATAAAAAAAAACCCAGCATTTGACTGCGTTGAGTGTTATCAATGTAATAAAAGTGTATTCGTATAGCTCACGAAGATAATGATATGGCAAAATGATCAGACACAACATGAAAATTATCGCTGTGACAATTGAAATGCCAAGGGAACATTTGAAATGTATATGAATGTAAGTGTAAAATAAATAACAGGTCATAGCGAATTGAAAACCATTATCCAATACGAGATATATCAAGATCAAGCTTGTAAAATTGATAAACACGATGTGACAAAATGCTCAGGATATCAACTACTCACTTTATCGCAACGCTTCATCAAAATAAATATATCGATAAAGAACCGATTACGTGTGCATACGGCTGGAGCTGCATTGCTTGTGCTAACCCAATGTCAAGCGAGGCGATGAGTGTCAAGAGGTGGGATATTCTCAAAGATTCGAAAATAAGACTAGAAAAACAGCGCCAATTAAATCTCGAACACTGACAAAATTGATATTGATTTTCGATGGAAATTATATATATATACATATATATCCAAAAAAGTTCTACTTTATTATTTTTTAGAGATACAGTTACAGTTTACAAAAGTTTAACATCTTACTGCAACTCTTTATAATAACAACTAATGGCGGATACATAATAGTTGTTATAGGCCCATATGTTGTAAGGACAACAGATGCAATTATATTAAATACCATTTCCAATAACGAAGAATACCCACTGCACGTCTTTTTTGTGCCAAATGACGTGTTTATCTTAGACCGAAGATTTCGCGAGCCAATCGAGAATCTCGAACCATATGAATATGAAGGTCATATAGGTACCACTGAAGAAAGAAGTCCCACACAGGTAACGACTACCCAAGCCAACAAAGTCTAGACTAATAACAATGTGTCGTTGGGTAGTTGCAATAGTCAATGGTCGTTTTAAACGTGACACGTTAGACAGTTTTTATCTGCAACCCCTAGAAAAACAATTAGTTTGCTAGACACATTGTTAAAAAAAGACAGAGAATAAAAATATGTTCTATTCTATTCTATTGAGTAGAAATATACTATTTGATGGAAGGAAAGCGGGCTACCAGAACTGTTACTTACCGGACGAAATGTAACGAGTGTGTTATCTCACCTTGACCCGGCGCATTTTCATGCTGCTTTAAAGTTGGCCTTTATACATAGCATGAAAATAGTATTTCTCATGGATGAAAATCCTTAATATATGTGCTACGAATGAATGGAATCGTGAGCGATATTGGCATTCGAATCGAGGGCCATTACGGAAGTAGAAGAATAAAACTAGTGGAGCGACTATCTTCGTTATTCCGGTAGTGCTTTACAGTTCTCTATTATGAAGAAATTATCAATCTTGGACAGTGTGAACTCACCCACTATGAGCATATGCTGTCTTGTTGTGTTTATTACTTGAGAGAGATTATTGTATATTTTTTCGGAACTGTAATATATTTTCAGAAATATACTGACAATAAACGGTAAGAATGTTTTTCTTTCGTTAAAATAAGCTCTTGTCGTTATTGTTTGTGACGACAAATATTATTTATAAGTGAGCAACTCTCTCGCGGTATAAATTACCGTGCAGCAATTTGCTATTAAAGTAATCGAAATGAAGTAGTCTACTCATTTTTTCATAGGGTGATTATGCGATTTGCCTGAATAGAGGAGTAGTAATCACGCAAAGCCTTGCGTTCAAATTCTACCCAAAAGCCTGAATCGTGTCCAGATGCTATTCAAACTACAATGTCTAATCTGTAATATATGTATTTATGCTATAACTATTACGTGAGAATATTATTCTGAGCAATTGTTAAGAGATGTGAAAAAACGACAAAATAACACAGGTGGTCTCGCAAAAGCGATGGACAAATTAGTCTCTGTAATACTAATATCTTTTCGGACACAATGTAAATCAAAAGAAAATATTGAGCCAAGCTTGATAATCTATAGGTATGTTGGCAGTAGAAAAAAAAACCTTGAGTCCAAGAATGGTAGAGCCATTTCAGTTTGGCTGAGGTACCAAAATGGGTCGACAGGGGATATACAACACTCTCACAGTCACAGAATACAGACGTGAAGTAGAAGCTTCTGCAACTGCGTTACAATCATTGAGTGAAAGTTTCAGTGGTCCGCTTATCCTGTATAACCCCACTCGCCCTCTATCAATCCCCCTTCATCATATATCCTATTCCTACTCAAGAGACTGGCAACGCACTGGTGATTCTTCTAGGATTACCAGTGTCCGTGAGCGGCGATGATTACCTCTACTTTCCGGTGGCTGCGGCAGTTCGTTTGCCCCTCGCGAGTGCTATGAAAAATCTGTACATTTAATATGTTTATGTGGGTCAGTGAGGTACAGCAGAAGGAAAATTATGACCAAAAACGCACATCTTCTACTGCGTTTATTCGAGATTGCTCTTACAATTCCATCGCTTAAAAATATATTGATATCCCCATTAAATGGAAAAAAAAGTACTCAGAGGATAATGAAAACGTTGATAGAATACATCTTAAGAGTTTTTACAAGTTCCACCTGGCTATGTTTTTGGGTATTTGTTAGCAAAATGTAAAAAAAAATATTTGTGCAGCTTTGATGAAATTAAGTATATTAATAGTTTATATTTCGGTGCAACATAAAGGATAGTTTTTATCCAGTTCCGCTGCTGTTGTTTTATATTATGTATACTTTGAATAGAAACAGCATGTAATGCGGGGCTAGGTTTGAAATCGAAAGCAGAAACAACATCGGGATTATCGTTAACGGCATGATCGTTCGATATAAAACATGAAAAAATTAATTCGACATCCATGGGTGGCGGAGTCAGAGGCAAAAGCTAGTAAAACATAAAAATAGATGAAAGTCGACAAACATTTGGAAACACCTTGTGGCATATATTTCTTGGTTTCTTCTAATTACTTGGCAAACATCCGTTAAAAAATACCCCACTTTCGCCCCGTAGGTAGAACCACACATTGATTCACTAATATTAATGTTAAAAAGCAACAAAACAATCGGATGTTTTTGGCAATTTATTCCCGTTTAGTAAAATAGGTCATCAATGCCGACACACGTCGTCACCCTAACGGGCCCTGGCGGTCACGCAACAATGATTTTATATAGGTATGTTTATTTACGTTTGTCCCATATTAATCATGTACGGACGCGAAACCAAACTCGCTATCGCTATCATATATGTATGTATACAAACTGACTAACTTTTGGCCCCGGTTTGGCCTTATAGACATATTATGAATTTCTTCATCTTTTAGAATGGACGCCCTCTCCTTCAGTCGTGATCCCGGTCGCGCCACCAATTCCGGTCTCGTTCCAGTCAATTCGTTATATCGTTTATGCAGACTGCCATATAATGCACCGAAAATAGAATGCGACTAAATTTATATTCACGTATCAAAACCGCAGGAAAATCCATATGAATAAAAATGTATAAATTTCGAGTTTGTTCAGATTCTTATATCTCCGAAAACTCTTCAGCGACTACTTTGAAACGTTGACATAACGCTAGATTTGAATACGAATGCTTTTTACGCCAATTAGTAATTTTCCCCAACTCCGTCCGCGTTTTTGTGTCATTGAATTGTACTACTATGCCGATTTTAAAAATTGTTTCACTGATAAAAATATTATTTTGATACTAGTACCCGGTTTCGTCCAAATCAGAATGGTGAAAGAATTATATCTTTCTTTCTATACATACGTTTTTACAAATCAGTTTTTGTGAATAGGCCGCCTTTATTTAAGTAAATCTGTTAAAATTAGATACCTTTTCCTATTGATACAACAAATCAAAACTTAATCATTCAAAACGAACGTACGTACTTTGAAAAACCATTATTGTAATATTTCCTTTCCACGTCCTAAGGTGAAGTTTTAAGAATCATGAAACGCTTGTTAGTTTATGTGTATTTAAAGTGTATTCTTATAAACTGCCATCGTTGTAACTTGTAAAAAGTCATTCTCCATACAAACTTTATCACGCCATTTTGAAATAAAATTTCAATAAAATCTTCCTGTATTCTTGGAATGCCTACGTCCAGCTATTCGTTTCAAGTGTTGATGCATCGGCTGAAGCACGTGATTTTACATGTATGTCTGAAGACACGACCCTCCTAACGTCAAAGCGGTAAAGCGAAAGTTCTCTCTAGGAGTACGGCGGGCTTTTGTAAACTTCGACCGTTCTCATCGAGATAACTTTTATAAAATCCGCCCCGAGTGCGCGTCCGTTTGCATAGGCTTAATTCCGATATAACATTTTGGATAATTCAGCGGATCGAGCGGTTTGACCTCCGGCGGCGCGGGCGCCCTGAATTAAATCACGCCATAGCGGAATCCCGCACGCATGTAAATTAATCTACATTATTAAATTTATTAATTGAACGGGATGGGCGTAGCGGGGCGGTATCGGGTTTGGGACGATGCAGATTTAACTAGCCTACGTCGCCGGGTTCGTACACATCTTATAAAACTTTTCTATTGCTTTGTAACGTTGCACGTCAATAAATAGCACGTCTAGTTACGAAGTGCGTCAACTCTGTGTTCGATTATCATCAAATATTCACGATATCAAACACGATAGATAAGGTCCAAACTTTTATCTATCGTGGAATCCCTACTCTATTGATTGTTATCTGTTGTGTATCCAAATACAGTAGGGCCATGCTGTAAACGAGAACACAGATGTGTTGCATGTGTTTATATATGCATTAGTACACTGCACTTAATCAAGGGAACTCTTATTTTGATCATTAATCGGGGTGAATTGCAGTCTGAGATGACGTAATATCCTTCAAAAGAAAGGAAAGGGTTGGTAGGATTTTTGAGTACCTACAGGACCGGTACATTGACTTTGTGAAAAAAGGAAACGAAACATTTCAACAAGCGATACCCAAGACAGCAGACGGTTTATTTCTACTCATACGCAATATCAGTTCTCGAAATCTGCGTGTTTTCAAATCGTGCCATTTTTACTAAAATACGCAATTTCATATTCGGAAAATGAATGTTTTTACGTGTTTTATAAACGTGATCGCAGAGGAAGAAAAATGTGCAAATATAAAGATAAATATATTGTATTTTGTGACGATTGTTTTAGTGTATTGCTATATATATATATTTACACATACTACACAATATAAGAATAAATCCTAAAATAACATAATAGATTGTAATATTAAAGAATGTAAAAGGCGTGTGTTTCAATCACAAATAAAACCTGTAGGTGTGGTAAACATCACGCATAACCGTAGCGGTCATTTTGCATTGCAGTCACAGCGATCGCATGCATTGTAAGCTTTGTAAGGTCAAAAATAGATGCGCCACGTCCGGAACTTGGCGTAGTGTTGATTCGACCGCAAAGCGCGCGGTTGCATCCATGGCGCAATAAATGCACGCAAGCTTTATTTAATGTAACTATACCGTGTTAACGTTCATTGTTGTTAAGTTTCGAACATTGTAGACAACTGTTATAAATTTAGTTTGTCGATCTGTCGGCACCGCCCGGCATGGTCCGTCTGGTGCAATTTAAATTGGTGAACGAAGATAGCGCCCGCATCCTCATATCTTTAATAATAAGCATACTAATCATTAGACGGAGAAGACTGTGAGAAACTACACAAATGAATGATATGTGAAAACAAACGTGCACCAAATGTATTAAAATGATATATAAAAAGGATTTCATTGAAGACAATGATGAAGGCACATGTACCAATAGTTAGTTGAAAATTGTGTATTTCTCATTTGTTACTATATTTTTTTTTTGCACTAGAAATATAAAAAAAGTCTTATCATCTTCCAATTTTAATCCATTTCTAGAGTTCTAAGTCGTTTTCGATAAGCCATGAGATATTAATGAAAATTAGAGTTACAAAAAATCGCTACGGATCCCCTCGAACATTTGTACGTGATCGCTCTCGACTCGTTAAAGCTCTTGATTCACTGAATCGTGAATCATAGAAATAAAACTCACTTGTCATAGACCGAACTCCAGTACATATACCCCTCGACTAGCCATCTAGAATGTTCTTCACATATAAATAAGTCAATAAATTCATCAAAAAAATAATAAGCCTTAAGCATGTCCCGTCTGACAGGAAAAACAAGATTTATTGAATTCTCGAAAAGTTCACTCCAAAAATAAATGTATTTAAAATAAACATGCGTGGTGTGCGATGACAGAGGGTGGGTGGGGTCGCGAGGGCGATTGTTCACGTATAGAATAATATTTTTAATGTTTTTTCTCGGGGCGTATTTTCAATTTATTTCTAGCTTACCAACGAAGCTCGCAACAATACTTACGAAACCCCTATGTAGCCCTTAATTTTATCGAATCGAAATCTAGGTAATGGGCGATAACTATTATTAATTATTAATATCTATAGTTCAGCCGACTCTATATTCAATTAAAGTCATTGAATGATAAAGTATTCCCTTATTCTATGGTCATTCCGTCTGTAACAACTTACTGAATAAGATTAATCCCCATTGTTAGGGCATACCCAGCAACAATATTATTTATTTTAGATTGAAGAGCTCAAACCACTAAGCCCTCCTCGCTGTTCTCTAGCAAGCTACTAAGGGCTGTTATCACCAACGCGATTACAACAACCGGGACCGAACACTTAACGTGCTCCCGGAGGCACAGAGCATGCGATATATTTTGACGTTAGCTAAAAAACCTCATCGGTAGACTCGCTCATAGTCAGGATAGAAGCCAGTACCTCTCGGTTGAAGGCAACGTACTTAACCACTGATCAACTGGCGTTTCACTGTTTATGGGTTTACATAGATTTAATGTTGCTACGCAGATAGCTGAAAGTCAATTTTTACATGACGGTCCCCGTACGCCGGCCGTGTTTGTCGGACGGTCCGTTTGTTTTCGGTTTAATACAATTAATATTTGTCGTGCGAGGGCGCCGCGGCTCTCGTCTGTGATCGAATCGCTGGGATGCGGTTATGCCACAGATGACCAAGCTGCTTTACGTGCATTAAGCGATTGCAGCGAGGAAACTGTCTGAGTGCGAGTTGAATTTCCAGTTGCGATAGCGTAAAGATTAAATGTCATAAGAAACAAGCAAGAAAGATTTACCACTTGGTACATTTGAACATCTTTAATATTTATCTGCCAAATAAGCGATGGATACTTGTTAATCCTCGGCGTATTTTCTTTGAAACACCTATATTTTACATGTACATCTTAAATATTTATCTGCCAAATAAGGAATAGATATTTGTTAATTACTTTTTACACATCCTTTTTGAATAACCATATTTTTATACCTACACTTTTAATATTTATCTGCTAAATAGAAATGGAAATTGTTAATTTTTGGGCACTCTCTAGGAATACATATATATATATATATATATATATATATATATATATATATATATATATAACTTTTTATTTGTATTCTATTTATTTTATTTTATGTTGAGAGAGAAATTGCAAATAATTTTTCATGCTACATATAGTTTCCAATATACAACAATCATTATTTATTTAAATTTATTTTATATTGTACATGTATTATTGCAATTTATATGATATTTTATATTACTATTTGATAACAAATTTATTTTTGATATGGTATGGCATTGTCCATGTCAGCATTGTTTGTATTTATGAAATCACGTGCAACACAATTGGTGCAATAAAAATACGATTCCTGATAACTATAAATAATATTATGTTTATATGAAAAACTATATAACCAATTGTAGCAGATTGTTTCTTGTTTTAAGATCTGGCCTAATATTTAATATTGAAATTCGATACAAAAACTACTGTTATTTATCCTTTTAGTCTGTATGTATGAAAAAGTTTGTTTTTTCAGTACTTCAAAGTTGCGACAAGCTACACAGATTTTAATAGTTTGATGATCTGTATTGGAAATTCCTCTTTCTTGTTGTCACTCTTGCAAACTTCACTAAGTAACAAGTAATAACAGAAGGCTTTAAGATATGTCTCGATATCTGTCTGTGTGTATGTCATGGTTGGTTTTCTCATTATTTGCATGTACAAATCGGTTACATCGACTTAAGCTGTATGAGATACTTGCAAAATTTATTAATCTGTATTTATTTCGGTGAAAGACATTTTATTCAGGACGTGAAAACGACAGTTGTTTTTACGTAGCTACTAAAGTTTCTTTATAAGAAATCCCTTGAAAAATTCAAGACTTTAAATATTCTTCGATTTTAAATATCACTACTGTTCGACATATTACAAGAAATTTCCCGTAAATTTAATTCCCTGCGCTTTCATAAATCAAAAACTGAAACATCTAAAAAATAAATAACAACAGAGAGTCCGATACAAATCAGAGAAAATGCAAAACAGGGTCTCATACATATGTAAATCTATCCTTTATTATTATCGTGCATGACAGTTGGTAAAGCGAAGAATCGGTTTATTCTACGCCAACTTGAGATTTATTCTCGGATAAAAAAATATACTTGTTTGGACGAGGAACCTTAGAAGAATTTTCCTAGTAAATACAATACCGGGAGATTCCGATGTAAATCCAGTGGAATCCTTAAGATTGGAACCGTGGCGACTTATCTCTTTTTGAGTGGCTGAAAAAATAATTCCCAAGGTTCTATCTGAGATTCCGATTGTCGACTGACGGTAAAATGACCATTCAACTAAATATAACAGTATGACAAGCATAAAGGTTTTTTTTGTTTCGGTCGCAAATCCCATTGATCGACATGGCGTTCAACGAATATAATGCAATAGTTTCACATAATCGTCCTACCTCCCAATTGTACGCACACGCATTTTTTTTTTATTTTAAATTGAAGGGCTCACAGTCAAGTCCCCTTCGTTACTTCGTTAGCTAGTGCGAGTCAGGCGCCTCTGTGCGACGTTGTCGTCCGGAATCGAAGGCTTAGCGTGACCTCCGAGGCACGGAGCGTGCGGTTTGATTTGGCTTTGAGTGGTGTCAACGTAGTATGGTCAAGTGCAATGTGAGTTGCGTAAGTAACTTATCTTACTTTCAGATTGTCAATTATTGTCTAGTAGCTATAGAGTTTCAAACTAAATTTAAGGACTCGCGTTATGCCAGAACCGACAAGCTGCTGAAAATTTTTTTTTCTGTAGTATTCGAGGGTCTTATGGACCTATAGAGTTTGCGAGCCATTAGAGAGTTGATGGTCATCGTTGCCCATAAACATTCAAAACCCAAGAGGAGTCACCGGTGCGTTGCCGGCCTCTCGGGTATGAATAGAGAATCCGGTGAAAGGGGGATTGACGAAAAGGGAATGGGGTGATGGATGAAGGAATGGGCCATGGGAACTCTCGCGCATTGGACGAAATGAAGCTGTTACTTCACGTTTGTCTCCGTGACAGTATAATATCAGCTGGCTCATTTTCGTACTGCAGCCAAGTTGACCACAGCATGGCCCTGTTACTCCTTGAGACAAATACAACTAAATACACAGTGCAGTTATTCATACGGTCCCCAATCTTGAAATATGTAGTTTAACATCACGTCGATCTTTATAGGAAACACGTTAAAATCATTTAGAGTCCAGTACAGGCTGTTGATAATGATCAACGAACTATCTTATAAAATAAACTTTTAATACCTCCCAAAACACGTTATAATCGCGAATAAGAGGCATTTAAAGTGACATCCTCCATCAAAAAGTTCCGCAAAACATCCACTCTTGAAAAAGTTTAAGTCGGAAAGTTGAAAAATTTGGTAAAGTATCGCTTTATTAACCCCGCGCATATTTTCTCTTAAACTTTTTACTAACTTTCACTAAATAGACTTACTGGAATGTGAAGGCCCTATGTGAGGCCAGAGAAATATGCGTTAACGCACCAAGTCGTAGTGACTACGAGCCCGCCACGTAAATAAAGGCTTAAACAGGCAAAACAGCCTGTACTGAGTAAACAAAAATTTGAGTACTCCGGCTATTTAATACAAGGGTTGCATGGCTTGAGTGGCGGCGTTTATGACGAGCATTTTACGTTTCTATAAACAAACACTTTTTTCATGTCCAGAAAAAACTTCTGAAGCGATTTGTAGTTTTGTTGTAGAATTGGTATGGCATGTCGATTGGGCTACAAAGGCTTAGATATTTCTCGACAATGATTTTAAGAAAATTTGCTAAAAAAATGCCAATATCCATACCGATATTACAAATATAAATGTCTTTGTCTGTATAGCTGTTAAGTTTTTACGCCTAAGCCTCTAATCAGATAACGTTTAAATTTGGCAGGGAGGTAGATTGACAACAAAGAACGGATAAAGCCTACTATTTGTTTGCTTAAATGTTTGTTTGCTTGTATGTTTTTTTTCATACTTCTACAATAGTTAAACTGATTTTAATGAACTTTATTAATAAAACACACAATTTCGTTATAAATAAGTGTATATTTTTGTCTCTTTGTATGTGTGTCAACTTATAACTCGGCAACGTCTTAACCGATTTCGATAAAATTTATAAAGCATATAAAAGTATTTGTCACATAAAATGTAGGTAACTGTTTATTTTTTTATATGTTTATCTGTATGGCTGTTTATAACTAGAAAAATCTAAAGTCAATTTTATTTGTTTTTGCAATCCATGCTTATTGTTTCTTTATTTACTTTGTTTTGAGAAGGAGCAGTGTTAGAGTGGGCGATAAGGATGGATTGAAAGGGAGGGAAGACAGGAAGATATGCTACGAAAGCGTGAGGTAGGGCGAAAGCGAAAGCTTGAGAAAGTATAAACAATCTTTTTGTAATTGCATGATCAATAATTTAATAACAAAATTTTATAATAAGAAAGTCATTGCAAATTAAAACAAACGATATGGTTTTTACACTAGATCTTCTGCCAATACTATATCATATTATAGTAACATTATGAATATGACACTTAGTGATAATTTTTGGTTGCTTTTAAGTCAATTACGCATAAAGGCTAAAAGAATTCATATGAAATTTAGCGCACAGATAGAATATTTTCTGGATTATATCCGTCATATTTTATACCTCCCACTAATGTATTTCTGTGCAATAATTTACAAAGAAACCGGAATCGCTATTGAAATTGGAAAAGAGACAGGTGAAAGATTGAAATAGATAACAAGACGGGATCGGAATTAATAGAATTGGAATTTAAATCGAAGACAGGTTAGAATTTGTATAAATTATAACGCGATCACTCGCTTAGAAAAATGAGGAATTTATCATTTAAAATAAATATATAGTTTTCATAAAAAACAATGACTTGGTGTTAGCAGTTTTTGTGTTATGATTTTGAAGATACTGAAAACACTAGAATATTAAAAATATACGATCCTTGTAACCTTAATAGAACTCCCTTACAGGTATTAAATACACTGATATTCTAATTACCTTCATTGGTATTTATTAAAAATATTTTTAGATGAAAAATGAACAGATGAATTATCAATCTCTAAAGGTTAAAATTGAATTTTATTGATATGTTTAAATATGTACGCCTTGTAGCATCCAATGAAATGATATAATAATATCAACTTTTTGTTATAAAAACAGGTGTAAACAACATGTTATACACAAAAGTTTTGTTTTTTTTCCTGTTTTCTTTGTGTTTTCCTGTGTTTTTTTTAATCTTTATTTTATTTGCAATCAATTCATATCTATCTCTCTCTCTTTCTCTCTCTCTCTGTGTGTGTGTGTTTGTGTTTATATATTGATGGACTTTAGTTTTAAATAACAACATTTCTAAATAATTTTATTGCAGAAAAAAAAATAGCTATTATCCAGTCTGCTTTGAGGGGTTGCCAGTAACCATTATCAGCAAAGCGGTTGACCATGTCCAGTATCTACAGTTTGTTATTGAATTTACGGGTTATATTTAAGGTTCTATTTTATTCTGTATTTCAGTTCATTTTATCTAATACATATGATATTACAACAGTATTCATTATCACATTTCTATAACTTCATAGTAAATTTAGAGTAACACAATTTAACCTTTCCTGCTGTTCTCTAAAACAACTCGACTCAAACTAGTCCACGAAAGTCATTAAGTAGACTGTCGACTGTCCTATCCCTAATAATATCCAATGAGGAGCTAATTCAAGAAGATTCGAATATCATTAGACGAATCGCTCCTTCGCCCGCTGCGACTTAAGCCAGCCCGTCATGCAGCGGGCGTACAACACGCGATAGGCCACTCTGTCAGCGCCGACACAATTACGGCTTGAAACAAGAAAAGTCACTTCCCCAAAATTTCTACATCACGCCAATTAGCCGGCTTATTGAGAAGTTTCCCGTTGTACGTACGCGTAATGCTCATGTATGCAGGGAGGTGGATTACATGTATGCACTAACTGTACATTTGTGACTTAGTAGTTGAATGTCATCCCTCAAAGGACTAATTAAGAGCGTACAGGACACGTACACGGGATGACCCGCAGCTGTACTACTTAAAATTACATCAATTTTATGTTATAATTTCGGACACATCTCGCGATACACAGATAGAAGGTGGGCCATTGAAGCCACACGATGGAAAGGTCCAATAGGGAAAGAGAATGTTGGTCGACAATTAAGACGGTGGGCTGATGACATAATACACGTCGTAGGAAACGACTGGATGAAGTCAGGTAAGGACAGGGAGTCATGGAAAAGGATGGAGGAGGCCTTTACCCAAACAGGGGTCCTAACCTCACATTAACTAATACCAATACTAACATTAACTAATTAATTGTAAATAATCTTGTTTTAATTTTTAAGTAATAACTTACTAACAAATAGCGTACATTGAAATTGAAATTTGGATTAAATAGCTTTTTATTTATTTATGTTATAATTAGTATTTTAAGTAAGTAAGTAGATCTGTGATGTAAAATTCTTATTAAGTACATTTTATACAGATAAGATTAAATTTTATTAAATTTAATGAGCAACATACCTATATAAATAAATACGTCGGTATTTCGTAATCAGTTATAATGATCGCGATGTAAATTTATACTTTTAAAAGTGTTGCTTTTAAAGTTCACATAAGATCGGGGTGTAAGTTTTTGTATATTTTATACACAAATTCAAGATGATTTTACATCGTATTTTATTTACGTTTAATTATAATTGTGTATGGCCTTTTATTCAACAACTTGTTTCTATTTTGTAGGTAGTGATATAATCTCATTGCTGTAGAAATTTGAGACTAATAGGGTATTTGACACTTTTTTGAAAAGTATGTCAAAATATTTAAAACATTTTTCACTAGATTTTTTATTTTATCAAAATACGTTCGTTAAGTAGTCCTAAAACACCTTTCAAATTTTAATCACTTTAAATTCCCGCGGAAACGCTGGTCGCCATGTTATTTCGGTATTACGTCACTATCGAGTAAACAAACAAAACGTCAAATCTAAGGTTAGATTAATTAACTTAAATTCGCGTTTTTGCCTTATCTTGCGCTATTAAACGACATGAATCGTTATCATTACTGTTTAGTGACGAATTGTAAAATTTCTAGTGTTAAATCCTGGAAAATTGTTTATCAAAGTGCCAAATGACATCGAAATGAGAACTGTTTGGTTAGAACTCGCAAGACGAGATCCGAAATCATTTTCTACGAAAAGCGGTCTGTACTTATGTGAGGATCACTTTAATGTAAGTGTAAATACTTCTATCTATATATTTACAAATATAAATCTAACACCATCTCTATCATAATCATAACCTAACAATAATAATTTGTTGCTGTATCACACGTTAGTCGTACTTTGTTTTGTTTAGTCGATAGTGACGTCACACTTGACATAATCATGGCGGATAGCGTTTTTGGTCACGTGATATACAGATTAAAAAGTACGAATTTAAACTTAAAATAATAAATGGACATCGTGATTTCTTGATCGGAAATCAATACATTCCTGTTTCCCATTCAATAAGTTATCATAATTACATACTTTCACATTTTTTTGTTTATGATGGCAACAACCCTATTATCAAAAAACTGTCACAAGCAGCTTTGACAGTCCTCTCTTGATGTTAACCTAGCCTTACTTAAAGAATTCTGACGAGACCGAAACAGGTGAAAAGTTGAAGGTGCATGGTCAGCGTTATATGGTGGATGTATTAACACTTTCCAATCAAACTCTCTCAATATTTGCTGAGTGGCTTAAAATGTATATGGTCTGGTGTTATCCTGGTAAAAAACCACATTCTTTTTGTTGATAAATTCCGGCCGTTTTTCTCTGCTCTGCTTGAGTCACATCAGCTATTGGCAGTGGAGATCCGAATTGATGGTTTTGCCCGGCGGTAAAAGCACATAATGAATAATTTCCTTCCAAACCCACTATACACAGCATCAACTTATTATGAGTTAATCCGGGTTTCGCTAGTCTGTGGAGATTGCTTGTCTTTTGACCATAATCTTTTTCGCATGTTCCTGTCGTAGATAATTCATTTTTCATCACCAGTGATTAGTCTTTTCAAAAACGGTTCGGTTGCTACTCTCACCGACAATGCGTTAGGTCCATAAATGCAACAATTTTTTTTCGCGGATTGTGTCGCTTTTTTCCCTTTTTTATAATAAAACTTCTAAATGTATCGAATTTCCAAGTTAGATTTACTGCTTTTGGTGGACAGACAAAATAATGGGAGGATACCATTTTTACTTTTTAAATTTCATCTATTTAACGGTATCAAAACTAGCCAGATACAAACAGCACAACCGAAAAGATTTTATTGCAACTATTTACTTAAAAATTCGAAAGAACTTTCTCCACGAACCAATATATATATGTTTTTCTTGGAAAAACAAGACAAAAAAAAATTACTATGTTACTGGCTTCCAACAACAACAGGCACTGCATGAAATAAACCAGAGATGGAAATACGAAAATAAAATATATAACTAATTATTTATTGTTTGAAATGTACGTAACAAACTTTTCCCGAGGAAATTTACCGACTTTCACCATTATTTGAATAGGTTCTTAGGGAGGTTTTTTTTATATTATTTTTGTAAGTTATTTTGTTTAACATCGTTTAGATATCGAGTAATTTTAACTTTATAATCATCTAGCTATTTCGCACGTAACCCAAAACCATTTTTAATGTGACTAATTGACGTGTTTATTTTAATTTTTTTACAGAGAAAGTACAAAAGCAGCTACGATCTAGATTAACCAGCGGAGATGTTGTACATCGAAAGGCTTTTTAGTTGAATTACAACTACTAAATTATTATTATACAACCTATACAAATAATTTACATTATTTATTTATAATATAAAAATTCCATGATTCATACAGATTATATTTGTATTCATGCCCAAAATAAATGACTTCCCCGTATCAGTTATCTTTAAAAAAATTCGATGTATTTTCTTCAAATTATCACATAAGAATTGAATAAATAATTTATGATATAGGCAGATTAATAATTAATTTTAATATTATGCATATTAGGTTAAACTAATAGTCATTGAAGAATAGTCTGTCGACAAATTACATTATCCTTAATTATCTCCTGACTTCTAATTATTAACGTTTGATACGGGTTTAATCATCAGCTCGGCAGAATGAGATGTTGGCTTTCAGACACAAACATCTGAGTATCTAAAACAATAAAGCTTAAACACAATTTTTGTGCTTATAATAGTTCAGAGTACCTGTCAATTTCTGATCATACCCTAACTTGGTGACAATGGGATCATTGTGGAGTTGTAACCCTTTAATCAGACCACAATTGATGATGATATCGATTAATATGCAAAAAAGGAGGAAAAAATACATACAGTCGAAGACAGAAAACCTTTTCTCTGTTCGAAGTTAGTTAAAAAGCAAACTGCATTAGTTGAATTACCATTTTAAATGTTTAAAGTGCACTTATACTGAAGTGGAATACTATTATCTCAACATATATAACTAAACGAGAGGGAGTGAGAACGGGAGTAGAAACCAGAGCATGGGCGAAAGCTAGTAATAATTTATTTACTTCTTTTGTTTGTAATATTTAAAATTTTCTTCATACGTTATTCATCATATAAGACCGCTGTATACATGTGAATCGGTGTTCTACAAAACTGATATAATTCTAAAAATGCAAATATACAAGTTAAGCGTGCATTATGAAAAAAATTACCAAGCTACTAAGCTATGAAATCTTAAAAAGGTTGGTAGTAAATAAACCGAATTAACACTACTATTACAGCGGCTATGAAACTCCAGCAAACAGATGTACGGAACGGGGAATTATGAAGATTAATATCGCCAAAGGAACCCTAAAAAGGTTTTAACACTCAACAGCCGACTGGTAATACAAAAGTTAGGCCTTCGGCGGTACCTAAATCACTGGACGGAGCGTTTGTTCAAAACGCTTTCAGTATAAATCACTTGTTGGGCGCTATATTGCCAAATTGGGAGTCGAGTTGCCACTAATGTTTACAATTGGCGGGTCGTACATCTAAATTTCGATCTTTACTCCAATTTTACTAGATTTCGGTGTTGTTTGTATTTTATTATTATTTTCTGAAATTAATGTCTAATTGAGCTAATATATATAGAGCCTAATATATAAAGCCTATTTACCATACATTTAAAATTCTTGTAAATAATATCTAATTATATTATTAATGTATTCATCAGTGAACTACCTACAATATATCTAGTTTAAGTACCTAAACTATGGCTTTAACAATTTCGGTGTAAATTTGCACCTTCATAAAGCATTGTTTTTAAAGTTTATCTTTATAGGTGTCTTTCTTGCATAAAACCAGATTTTTTTCTAAATGTTGCTTTCTCATATAGCGCCATCTCGTAGAATTTCAAAATAATTATATTGTTGCTTTGTTATTGGTTCTCAAATGGCACTACACGACACTAGATTAGGTGGTACCGCGTAAATAAAATATGTGGGTAAAATTCGCATATTGTGTATCGTACTTAGATTACGTATGAATAAACATAAATAACTTTTTGCATGGAAAGTTATCAAGTTCTCATGGCAAATTCGAAAGACGCATAGCAAAGCTCGATTTCTTAGGTACTGTATTTCAATCAGTAAAGAAAATTTCTCCTCTCACAAGCGGTGATATCTGCATACAAAAAACACTATAAAATGATCTTTTGAAGAGCGGAAGAGAAAAAAATAATTAAAAAAACTTCAGGGGGCTTTATTGATTTTACAAATGAATTATGAATTTTGAAACATTAACCACGAAAATTGTACTTTATTGACTATTTTTACTGATTTTCCTTAACACTACTTCCATTAAGAAATCCTTACAGTTCGAGTTACTAAGCAAAAGAAATAATTTCTAGTACTAAAATGCTTTATGGATCTTAGTTTATGTGCTCGATAGGGTCGTATTTGGTCCATTATAATTATTTGTAACTCTGTTATTATTGCAATAATTTAGTTTTTGTTTAGACGTTATAAATAATATACATTGTGCTGTAGCGAGATTTAGTAGGAGTGTTTGTCAAATGGTCAAGTGTGAATCAGACTTGCGTACCGAAGGTCCCACACAATACGATATTAAAAAATAAACTGAATATGGTTGTTAGTATTGAGTAGATTTACAAGTAGTCACACAAACTAAAGTAAGAAACTAACAAGCTTTCATTGGTACCTAGTTATACAGACATCGTCAGCAAGTACTTACACACCTCGTTAGTAAATACCTACTTATCTGCATCGGAGACAATAAGATTCCATTCATGGTGCCGTTCGTACAAAGTTTTACAAGTGTTTTTATGGCTATTAAAAATTCACGATCCGACATTTTCAGGGTAACCTGTATGGGATTAGGAATCCCTAAGGGATTAGAAATGACTGTTATTAACTTTATAATAGTCGGTTTTAGAAATGTCCTACAATAAAAACTTTATTTTATTGCAATAATTATATGAAATACAGGCGCCGTCAAACGAACGAGCCGTGTCGATAAATGTAGATATGCAGTTATTTCTTGTGGTTCGAGTCTCAAAAGTAACAAGGACAAAATAATAAGTAATATTACAAGACTTGAATGCAAAATTTTTACGTTCATCTGTTTTTTAATCAAAATGCGTTTTTTTATAAATGACTATTGATAGAGGAATATGTATCTATCGAGTTGCCAATTGCAATATGGACGCAAGTACTTCTAATTGTTTTTTTAAAGAATTTCCTTTTTAGTTGTTTTCAAGATGAAAATTATGCACAAAACTTAAGAATTTTAGGTTGCCATTTCTTGTTTAGCAGAAATCTCTTGGCAAACAGGTGTCAAAAGAAAGTCAAGAGGTTGCCGCCAAATGAGAAATGGCAACCTAAACTTATCAAGTTATTTAAATATTTTTGATTGAAATAAATTGTAATTCATTTTGAGAACATGTGAAAAAAAATGTTTAAAAATACTGTTAACAAAAAAATTTAAACAAAAGGAGTTATTGGTGACCCGGCAGAAACGTATTTATCTATTAATAACTATGCACAAAAAATGCATTTTGATTAAAAAACAGATGGACGTAGAAATCAAGCAGTTGGATCTTAAACTATAAGTTACGTGGCACTCGTTAACTATCAACCCGTCGCCTGCTAACTAACGTTCCCACGGCTATCTATGGCGGCGTTGAAGCTGTGAAAAACGGGTAAGTAAATATTACAGTTTAGCGCCGGGTGATTCACTCGTCGAAGAGATACCAAATGTCGGCATTGTATCCGATTTGATGGGTTTTAATTAAAAAGCGACAGTTTAACTGAAAACCAGTTTTAACGAAAAGTATGTAACGGATGGTTACCAATGTCGGTTTTCAATTTAATAGCATATTGTCAGATACGAATAACTTAAGTATGTAGATGAATTATAATAATAACAATAATAATTCTTTATTTTCCTCCACAATAGTTTAGAATATAAAATTACAAAAAAATGTGCAACATTAGGAATTATTGCGGCGGCCTAGAGCCTAAACTAAGTTCTACTTGTGTTATAGGTTTCCAGGCACCCACCATTTAGCATCACGGCCACATGTTTATTATGAATGTATACAGAAAGTGTATGTACTGTACATGTACTGCATGTTAAGATCTTATACGAATTGATAAGGTTTTAATAAAAAGCAGAATGACAGTAATGGTTAAAAAAAAAATTATTTAAGAAGAAATTTATTAAGAAACTATACTTGAAACATGTTTTTATTTCCATTGATAACTTATTACTTTATGACAATCGAAATATTTGTTTTTTTGACAGCACATGCGCCTCGCTAAAGGAATTCTAGAGTATGAAAGTCCCGAAAAAGAAAACGGACGACAATGGAACCGTGCAACGAAGGTTGACATTTCATCAATTTTTTTCTCGTACCCACAAACGCATATAAAAAAAACGCTCGATCCCTATATCGGTCCCGATCGTCCCTCGTCCGTTAATTATCGTTCATTTCGCCGTTAACAAGGGCCCGCGAAGGCCGGCGTAGCGCGAATTACGGCTAATTATACCACAATCAATTTACCGTCGCGCCGGCGGCGCCCGGGAAAACAACGCGTTGACGGAGCCGCTGCCCTCTGTCTTATTTCACGGGCCCCGCTTCAAAAAGATCGACAGACAGAGCGATGATTATGTATAAAAAAGTTTGTCGTGTGGACTTTCTGTACGTTGTATTTTTTTTTAATATCCGTACTTTAAAAGTGCTAACAGCTTAGTGAACCTGTTCCTAGGGTCCCTCATTAAGTCTGTCTGTCTGTCTTACATTTAAAAAGGATGGTGTGGCGAATTGCGTTGGTTGGAAAATTTTGTTTCACAATAATGACACACTCAAAAGGATAGAAAACAGAGAGGACTCACCTGTAGTACTTCAATTTCCTCCGAGTGGCCGCCACTGGTCTCCTACGCGTTTTATTATGTGTAGCGGCGCGGGCGCGGAGCTCGAGTAGTCCGTTGCGATTTGCGGGCGGATTAGTACCAACAGATGAGAGGGTAGGGAGGCGCAATATGGAAAAGTTATAGGCAATGATGAGAATCAGGATGGAATATATGTCATCATTGCAACACAAAACACCAACCAAATTACGGCGCAACCAAAGGATAAAAGAAGAAACTAGACGAAACTCTTTACTTCATGTGCATCCGCATATAACGAATATCCTAACGAAAAAGAATTAAAAAAAAAAGTGGGAGTCTTCATGTAATAAAAAAAATTTATCAACGTTTTCCTTTTCTTGGTTCTGTCGTAAAGACGGTAATACATGCAATTAAAAATTAATGAATAATAAAAATCTATCAAACACCAGTTGGACCGATCCCGAAGCGAGGGAAAGAAGATAAACGCACTTCTTTATAAACATATACCGCAAATATATTGCACGGTATATTTCCATATACCAGTCCTCGGTATGCAAGCCCCACTATCACTAGGACGATATCGCACTTGGCCGGTCCCTTTTTAGGCATTCTTAACATGAACTTTGCATTAAAACTTCGAATCGCTAAAATGATGTTTTAGACATTGGAGGAGGTTTCAAATTAAAAACAAAATATAGCTCGAAGTCCAAAATACCTCTAAAACCTTTTCAATTCGAAATAAATTTGAATATTTGCCATATATTAAAATTTATTTCGAAAACATTGTATTTAACAGCACTTCTTTCTCTTTTCTCTGAATAAACGAACTATCACTAGAACCATTGATAGCATTGATAAAAATAAAAAAAAAGATAACAAACTTTCAACAAAAGAATTCAATGTTTACATATATTTTGCTTGATGAATTTTGGATGAAATCGAATGTGAAAGTATTGATAATATAAATAGCTAGAATTAATATGCAAACACTGTGCTTACTTCTCGCCTAGTCGATTATTGGGTATTTCCGAAACCACTTTTTAGTTGTGAAGTGGAGGTATAATACTATATTCAAATAATAAAGATGCATTATATGATAAATTACAGTTTAGTATACTTTCACGTTACTATAAAAATTTTTAGATTTTCTCCTGTTACGGTCTGGCTAGTTTTACGTTCGCCAGGAAACCAATAAACGTCATCTTACAATGCAGAAAGCCGGCTTAAGTTTTCAATAGCGCAGCGGAATGCATTCGAGCATCGTCTGGCGCACGTAATGTTCGAAGTTGAATGCATGTCTGTGTGCATATCGACTTGTTCCCAGTTACTTGCAATAGATTGACTTAATACGGCGACTTATGTCAAAAGAAGACCTAGTTAATTTAAAGTCATAAATAAGCTTAAAAATGATTATTTAAAGTAGTATTTTTTTTATTTTTATTTAATGTTCAATGCCTTAAAGGGAACCCTTACAAGATCACTCCGTCGTCTTTCTCCCCGTCTTTTCCCTTTTTAGCAGTAATGTTTGAGGGCATCAAATTGGTATTGCTAAATACTATAAAATAATCTAGATTCTAAGTCAACGCAATCAAAAATATGACAACTTATGTGACATAGTTTGACAGTTGAAAATAAATCAAAAACTATGATTCCCGTTGAACAAGATTCATGAAATTTGGCAGAAAGCGAGATCTCACAGCAAATGAAAAATTTGACAATCGTAAATGTGTCGTTATTGGCTATGTGCGCGACGGTGGCGACGCGTAGCGTTTACAACATTTGCGGAAGCTGTCAAATAATAACAATGTAAACATTGTTAGTTTTCTTTGCAAACATAAATAAAACCAAAGATTAAAATAGTATGGTTGACATTATTTAAGTGCAATTTATTCAATAGTTTTACTGTAAAACGAATATAATAATAAAAACCGGGTTTGAAACTATTACACATAATATTAGTTTCCAACCACAAACTGAGATAAAAGGCAATAAATTAGTATTAGCCGAGCATGTAAGAAATGTGGAAGAACTGCGATATAACGGCCAGAGCTACTTAATACGAGCACACGTAATTCGTCAGACATCTGTGACACTAACACCATACAAAACCAGTTTAAACGTAAGTAACGTTTGTGTGATGCCAGAATGCTATTACATGTAAGTCATTTCCAACTTACTAATTATAAGTTTCTTATCCTTCTTATTATTTTTTACAGATCAATGGTGCTCGTGTCGTCACTGGTGTAAAATGTGACTGTGTCTATAATCAAATATCGTAGGAACGTAGCTTGGACTTAATTGTTCCTCTGATTTTTTTTCCTCCAATAAAATGTTCACTACAAATTTTGTCGCGAGGTTTTGGAGACCATTGTGTACCATCAACACTAAAATGATAAAATAAAACATGTTTGTGGTCACTTAAAATATTATAAACACAAACTGTTCCAGTAATATTGTAATTTAAGGTTATGTCATGAGCCGTGAATCACACTTCTTTCTTTTCACAGCAGCAATCCATTTTTTTCGTTGTTCTATTTTGTAGGACGCTCTTGGGAAAATATAAAATTTACATTTGCTATTGAGGCCGTTATTTTTGCAGTTAACAACGCAATAACAGTCACGGCCCATTTCTTCGCTTTGATTTTGTACTGCAAACAACACTTTTGACAGCTGATCATCCGCATTTGTTTCCAATTTCTGCCGTGTTGTGCGCTGCGGTCGTTATCTGTCTGCCACTACTCGCTTTGCACATAGCCAATACAGCACTTTTTTTTGCAATCGCATAGTTTTGACATCTTTAGTCGGGAGTGTGGAGACAGCTGTATCGACCGATGTATGAGAGAATTGAAAATTTTAAATATTTAATTTTTTTTAATTCTTTTAAAAATAAAACCAACAAACGTTTCGGAATTTCGGGACCGGTATCTCACCAGTATAAGTATCGAAAATAGGCAAGTATCATCGAGTATCCATATATAACTACCCCCACATTCACACTCGTCCGCTGCTTATAAATAATAAAAACGATCCTTGGAATTGTGAACAGATATACAGCGCGAATTAAGTCAATAGCAAAACAAGTTTATTTATTATACAGCAAGAGCTAAACTAATATATTGCAACGCTAGCGGTTTATTTCTATGAATAATGCATTGTAATCAATTTTAATAGGATGCAATAACTGCACTGATACATTTTGGTTAACGCATTTTGGTCTGATAGCTAATACACATCGATGCTGCATTAATGACGCCCCGTTGACGTTTCGATTTAGTTAGCTGCTCATGAATATCAAATATGCGTGTTTGATGCAAGTGGACTTCGTCCGGTCGTTTATCGTATGTTTTCTAGATTGCACTTTGCAAATTTTGCATTATTCATGCTGCATATATTAGTGGTAAATAATGACAGTTCCGCTAATAGTTCTGAAATTAGTCGATCGTCACAAAAACGCGTTCTTTTTCATTTGAATGCCGATAAGAAATGTTTTTTTGAAGTGAAACTTCTTTATCGGCGTATGGAAGAAATTTTATAGCAATGTAACGTTTTTCTGTTACGCGCCATCTTTATCTGTTACGCGCCATCTTTATTTCTGGGTAACATTTTTCCGTTACGCGCCATATTTATTCAATGTTATTAATGTCATCGTGGCATAAACATAAGTTGTTACTAAGGCCACCTGTCACATATACTTTCTGTCAACACCCTAGATCTATTTACAGTTTGTATATATTACATTTTCCTATTATCTAAGTTGAAACCTTTTCAACCGACATACATGAACTATATCTCACATTCTTTCATTGAGTGACTCGGTTTTATATGTAGCGTTAGATAATAATTTTCGTACAATTCTATATGGCCCTTTATAACATCGCATTAATTGAAAAGTTTTACCTATCACCCTTCTAGGTACATATACCATTACCAAGTCTCCTACATGAAACTCTGAACATTTCTATTTCTGAAACTCAGTAGTGACGTGAAAAATAATATTTCAATTAAGTGATTAGCGAAAAAAATTTTATAAAGTTATTGGCAAAAAGAATAAAAGATATTTATTCTAATTCCAGTGGATTTCTAACAGAAGTAAGTAATTAAACCTTTTTTCTAATACATTTAACACGTGGGTGTGATTACAGTATTTATTTCTTTTAAGGTTATTTCAGGTTAACCTTAGTTTTTGATTGTAAATATCAGTGAGTTAAGCCATTAATTACAAAAATATATAATAGCGATAACAATAATAGTAATAATTCTATTATAATTAATGAAATGCTATAATCTTAGTAGCAGAAAGGTGAAATAATTGTATTATTATTGTATCCATGTCCATGATAATAAAAGTCTTTTGCATAAACTTTATCTAATTTAGCTTTATTCAACCAATTTCTGTGAAGTTGTAAATAGTAAATCATTTTTTGGAAAATGATGTCATAAAGAAGTTTCACTTCTTACGTGTGAACACTAATACACACACATTTTTTTAATTTTATTTATATTCCGTAGTTTTCAATTTTTTTGTAAAGCACGATCAAATGAAACATCCTGTATAATGTAATAACGCTACCGACGTAAGGTCATATTATCAAAATATTAATCACAAATTCGCTCGCTTTCCGAATAGCGAAATTATTACAACACTCCGTATTCAGCGCCCCCTGCCCTCCTTTATCCCGTAACATGAAAAGCTTTCGTTTCATAAGAACACAGATTTACAGGAACACAGCGAGAATGTTATTTCCCCAAAGTAAATAGGCTAGGAAATGAGAATTGAACAACGCGTTGTGAGTTTGACGTCCCCTTAAGAGGGAAGCGCTGCGAGGGATTCTCGTCTAGAGAAAGGATTTCAATTCATGAAAAAAAAATAGGTCCGCTTTTGTATATTTATTAAAGGTACAAAACCGAGTCTCCGGTTGTTCAGAGGTGGAGATGGCTTCTTGTCCCGATCGAGTTCTGGGTTCGGTTCCTTTGACAGATGTTGATACTGGGTGCTTTTTGCGAGCTGTCCCCATTATTAAGGTTGCTAACTGTTGTTATCATGGTATTATAAAGTAAATAGTCGTGATTATCAGTCGCATGCACAAAGATTTCAGACAGGGTATGTAATATTAAAAAAAAATTATCGCTTTCAGCATTATTTGGGTTGTTGGCCCATCAACGATGGCTACCTATCTTACCTCGTACCGCACGACAGATTCTTCTAGAAAATTCATGTAACAGGAAGAAAGTTTTCATAAGCACGTACATAAGAAAATTTCAAGTTTTTTAGTTTTTGTAGCGACTACAGCAATCGTTCAAAATATTGTCTATATTGTCTACATTATTCTACCGTTTAACGTTTTATATCGATTACAATTAGATTTCAAATAAATTTCAATTCAGATTTGATATCAAATTTAATTCTGTATAATCCCGCGAAAACTTCAGACTTTTTGATTTTTCGGACATAGAAAAGAATGTCACTAGCCTTTTTTTATAATATTTCATACGAAATATCTGTATTAAAAAATATTGCTGAAAACAGATTTACAGAAAGTTTAATTCAAATTCCCTTCCCTTTACAATCATTTTAATCACTTCTTCAAAAGATAGCGTCGAGAAAGCGACAAATTTTAATTTATTTTCAAATACTTTGCCAGCGTAAGTATACTTTTATCTCTTTAAGAGCGAAATTTACTAAATGATTATTTAAAGGCAGTTGATCAAATGTCCTAAGAAAAACAACTATAACAAAATGGTTAAAAAAACCTTTTGTAGTCACAATACAATGGAACGGAAGGGAAAAAAGCTCCATCTTAAAATTGCATACCACGCATATACATTTTGATGTATACAGACACACTTTTGCCGAGTGTTACACGCTGATGACATGAGGGTTATGTATAGGTGATAAGCATTGACTCGTTGTGCTTTCGGTCACAGGCGGCGCTAGCGCAATCTGCCTGCGCCGCCTGCGGTGAATTTCGTAAATTGTCGCGTTTAAGTTAGTTCTCAAAAACATTAATAGATGGCGTAATAAAATAAAACATAATAATTGCATAGCATGATTTTTTTTACTAATTATATTTATTAATCATCTAGGGGCATTATACAAGGGCATTAAAGACGACAAGATATGCTTAGCTTATTTTCTTGTATGACCCGCACACCCATGGCGACAAGATTATTAATAGTTTTACTGTGGTACATGCTGAATATAAATATGTAGGCCGATATATGGAAAATAAGCCGACTCGATCGGCGAGATACAGCACTCTCAAAGAATAAGGATTAAATGTAGCATCTTTGCGCGTCGTTTACTGAGAGTACTTGATCCCCGCAACCCCCTCTATAAGACCACTACCAACTCGATCAGCGCACTCTCCTCCTTCTGATATGTCATTCCTTCTCAAAAAGCCAGCAACGCAATGGTGACTTCTCTGGGGTTACGAGTGTCTATGAGCGATGATGACCGCATACTCTCTGGTGGCTCGTATGTACGTGTACCCCTTGAAATACTACAAAAAATGTTTTGTTCAAGATATTAAATTATACTGGATTTTTCCCGTGAATACATCACTCTAACAAGATTTGATACGTGGGGCGCACTATTAGTTTTTGGAATTGCCCACTTACATAAACAATATTTAAAAATTAATTGGTGCATTTCAAAAGGATATTCTTTGTCTGAAGAATACAGTTTGTTTCATCTAAATGTCAATTGCTTTTAAACTGTGGCGTCATTTTAAAAGTTGCGTGTTTTTATCATTATGAACTTGAGTTGTGAAAATTTTCGTAGATGCATTTCTACAATTTTACATGTAATTTGATAGCTCATCAGGACATCTCTCGGAAAATGACTTTAGTCAATGAAACAACATCCAAAACGTTTGTTTATAACAGGTTTATAGAATTCAAGCACAGTCGTTTCAATTTCAGTGATAAATTTCAGGATAGTCGCTCGTTCATCTCTGTCGACAACAAAAACATGGCTTCTATACGCCGTATGATCGAAATAGAGAGTCATGTGACCTATCATAAGATTTGGGCATCCTTAGGCACAAGCACGTGTCAAACACAATCAATTCTACATAAATATTTGATTATGCAAAATCTGGGTTCGCAGTGGACCCCGCACAATTTGACTGAGGCTCAAAAAACGGATCTTGTCACTCGGTACAATGCAATGCTTACCAGATTCAAGGAAGGGGTGTCAAATTTGGTGTGGGACATCAGGTGACGAAATATGGATTTATTGCTACGACCCCAAAAGAAAGCAGCAATCGTTGGGTCTATCGAGATGCGTCGAAACCAACCAAAGTGGCGTACGAGTGAAATGACGCTAAGCGGATTGCATCTTTTTTTAATAAATTGTGTATGTGGTTACTGTTGCTTTGGAGAATTGTCGAACCGTAAATAGTGATTGGTATACGACCATTTGTTTGCCGGAAGTTTTAAACGAACTCCGTAAAAATAACCTTAAACGTATCATCTTGCACCACGATATTGCCAGTTTTCACACGGCTAAACAGACAAATAAATTTTTGAAGGTGAAAAACGTAGAACTCATGAACAAACCTTTGTACAATCCCGACCTGGCATCTTATGACTTTTTTGGTTCACAAAAAATAAAAAGCAATTTACGCGGTCAACGATTTTCATAAATAAGAGAGGTTGTCGAAGATTATAAAAAACATGTTTCCGAGATCACCAGGGAGGTGTGGCATAGTGTTTTCAAAATTTGTTTATTCGTAAGAGAAAGTGCATTTGTGCTGACGGAGAATATTTTGAGAAACAATACATTCATTTTTGACCATTCATAGTATTTTTTTTTTGTTTTAATATTTATAAAAAATATTACTTCTTCCCGCTTCCTTCTTGCATTCGATTTAGAGATTAGATCTAGAGGCGTGGACAGAAGAGCTAACTAAATTTTACTTCGGATTATAACCACAGCATACGAGGATTTATTAGGAAAAAATTTTGACAGCCGACAAATTAAGATTTAGAATTGGTTTTGTAGTCTTTTTAAACACAAAATATGGGTAAAATATAATACATTACTTTAAGAGACTCAGATACTACTGCCTTAAGAGACTTGAACGACCACTTTTCATGAATACCGGGGTACTTTATGAATTTCCTTATGTTCCGATGATATGATCGAGAAAACGGCATATCCACCGCCTTGTAGCATCCGATGTGAAATCACAAATTTACTACGAACATATTGGCATTATACAAGAACAAAATGTATACATGTAATAAAACGGTATAAACGGGGGGAACCCGGTGTGTCGGTACATTGAATGTACGTATGAAAAATGGAGAGGGGACGAAAACAGAAAGGGTAAGGGGGAAAAAATCAATTTAAAAATTTTATGTATGTCTGTTTACGCACATCTTCGAATATTCATTCTTTCACAAATAGAAAGCTACATTATCTTAAAGTACTATAGCCTATATTTTATTTTACTAGAATTTGTCATAGCTTTGTACAAATTGGGAACCTAGCGGTACCGAAAGTAGAAATAGTAAAAGCAGAATTGAGAGTCAGAACCGGGACCAAAATTGAAAGCGAAAACGATATAGGGATTGACAGGAAATTCTTTTTTATGATTAAGATGAAGGTGAAGATTCTACATCCATGTGGGTGAGGCTGCGTGCAAAAAGCTAGTATTTTATATTGTAACTTTGTATTATATATGCATGCTGATGAGATGCTCAGTGTTTAAAAGCATTTATTAAAGAATAGAAGCTACCGAATGAAATCTGATGAACACGGTAGAACTGATCGGTTTTTAATTTAAGTTAAATTAAATCACTCGTCTCGTGCCTCAGAGAGCACACTAAGCTGTCGGTTCCGAACATTGTCACCTTGGCGACCTGTAATACTTGATTTAGCTACATAGAATAAACTAAGTATGGTCTTCTGACGGCCTCAAAAGCGCAAACGGCGTGATGTTTTGAACAGAAAATTCTTTTGTAAAAACTTCTTTCTTATCGGATTAAAGATACCTAATATTCAATATTATATTTTTGCACAATAGGTAAGTTTCCCTATTGAGCATCAGCATTGTATAGTATTATTGTATGCATATTAAATAACGATAAATACATTGCTCCTTTTTTCCTCAAAAGATTTTTAATTAAATATCCTCCCCTAATTTAATTTTCCATCTCGACTGCCTGCAGAAAATTTAATTACCGCGCGCGTCCAAACATAATATTATCAAAAGCATTTACCCATGAAATCGTAAGCTGAAAATTTCCTGAAAGATACATAATAACTGTTAACAGAATAAATAGTTTAACATGCAAATGTAGTATGTATTTGCAAATTATATGTTCGTATTGATATGTTTCGTTAAATATTTTCTTGTATTTAGGTAGCGGATTAATTTTTATCATTTTAAAATGGAGAACTTGTACATTAAAAGAATAAGCGGTCAAGTGCGAATCGGTCTCGTGTTAAGAGGACTCCGTATTATAAATCATCGCATTAGTTCTCCGTGAAATTAAAGAACGCATTTCGGACACGCTTTCTCTTCGAGACTATTCTAGTCTGAAATACGGAATGGGTGGTTTCAATTTGACTTAAAAGTCATTCGTATATTTGCTCATTGGGTTGAATCGGATACATTCTGGTTTGATGGTAACGCTTTTAATCGCTAAATCACCACGATTGTGCCGTGTCGTAAGAGGTCGTCCACATATTACGTCATACCTTTTTTCACGGTATTTTAACTCCCCGCCTACCCTATCACACTTGGTCACATGCACATCTACCCCCTACAAACATTATGTCACATCATAAAATCCCCCCCCCCCTTCCCTTTGAATCTATATCCCAGTTGTAGAATACAATTTACTAAAAATTCGTAGTTGTTTTTTAAATAGTTAATTATTTAATTTATTGCAACAATTATTATTAAATAATACTTATACAACTTTTTTTATATTAACTTCCTTTTATTTTAAAATTAAATCTCAAACAAACATTTCAACAAAAAACGATTACGGATCTTGTTTTGTCCATGGATTTGAAGTCGAATCGGTAATTGAGTCGATAACAGGTAATTTTATGTTACCAGTATTTTCTGTAGGTATACTGGACGTCTCTACTTCAACATCATCACTATTGAGTCATAGAGCATCTAAATCTCACTATTATGGTAATACTAAACAATTTAATAAATACATTTACTTGTTCTGAAAATACTTGCTGAATTCTGAACGGTCAGATGATAAGATAGCGCTGCAAGCACCGGCAATAATTAAATATGAAACACTACTAACCTCGCGTCGATAAATACACTAAGATTTTTTTTTAATTTATGACATACTTTTTTTATGACCCCCTTATATTATGACCCCCAACCCCACCGCTAGTGTGTAACGTAATATGTGGACGACCCCTAAAAGGATTATACTTCACATCGTGATTTGCCATTACTTTAATTCGTAGCTATAAATGACGCTCTAACAAATACTTGAAATACAGTTATATCGCTTTCTGTGTTGAAAATATTTTTTTTTTATGAAATATTATGTAACATAAACATTCTGTGCATAGCAGGTCAAGATTGGTGTTAATTTTTATTATGAGATTTTTTAAAAATGTTCTGTACCAAGAGATATGTGTACTAAATGAAAACTATACACGTCTGTATACAGTAATTTCTGTTTTTATTTTATAAACACACATCTATTTACGAAAAAGGTAAATAGAATCCATACATTCTTACATATACTACGCACTCGTCGGCTTCGGCTTCTTAAAAATTGGTTCATTTTCAATATGTCAATAATTTGGTCTGCATAAGATTCTCTGGGACGAACTTTATTGACTCCCTTAGATTTTTTCATCAGCGCATTTTCATTTATTCTTTCCAGATGTTCAAACGAACTCGACATTCTTTGTCTACTCCAGTCATTGCATCTATAAGATAACATCGCTCTGACATCTCATTTTTTGTATCTGTCTTTCTATAGATATAAGATCATGTCTTTATTTATTTTGATGATATTCATATTATTATATATCATATTATTGCAGATAAAATGTAAATATGTTGATTATTTTTAAATCAATGATTAATTTAATTTAATACATGCTTCTACAGGATTCTCTTGTTGCATCCGAGTTCATTAATGTACAGTACTGAAGCATTCCCTTTGTGAAGCATAATTCAGTACCGAGTTGAAGACTAAAACGGATATGAATTTTGTCTAGATCTTGTTAATTGGATAGTCACTCGGCGATGCAAGGTGGCTTAATCCAGCTTGATATACTCTACTTTATGCTGTCAGGGGTGTCGCTGTTGCCATAATTTCGTAGATATTTCAGCATTTGCTTATTAGGGTTAGCAACTTTCCAAATTATCGTATATACGATCTTATCTACAAGTATGTATTGGTTTAAAACTACCAGTTTGCGATGTGGTTAAAGTCAAAAATTTGGAGATCATAGCTTCGGATTCCAATAATTTTTCCCAGAGTTTGAAAGTACGTTTTTTTCCGGGTATTCAGAAGTCAAAATTAAAAGCTTCTTTAAATACAAAATCAGCATTATTGTACTAAATGATAAAGTTGAACGTGTTGTAGATAACCATATTCAAGGATTCTTTTTTATTACACTTAGTTTTTGGTTTCAACTTACTTTGTTTTATAATATGTTGAAATGGTAGAGCATTTATTTTTTTATTTTATTGTTCAATTTTACTTTAAGATGTTACTATTAACCCATTTCGTTTAAATAATTGTTAAAATTATGTAATCACAAAACTTTTGGAATTTTGGCAAAGGTAAGCTTAAGGATGATTAACATATAAAAACGTCGTCAGCGTTAACATTCTGGCATATTAATAATCAGTTTGGAATAAATTAGGAACATACGTAATAATAATAATAAACATGGTTTAAAAAACTTAGTATTACTTCTTATACACTTGTTGTCAAGTTTAGTTTAATTTATCGAGAAGATATACTACAACAGAGAGAAAAGCTGAACATTCTATTTATGCATGGGAAGATTCGCTCCGACAAGACTTCAGTTATTACAATAGGAACCAGGAGGAATGGGCCACATTAGCTCAGAACAAAATGGTAATGAAAAAAAAGCTGAAATGAAAAACTCCCAGAAACGGACACTGAAAGCTCTCCACCGAGTGAAGAAAATAAAGAATAAAAGACTAACGGGAGAAATAAACTTATTTCAGATTTCTTATACGTATGTGTGTATATATAGACACGTTACTACAACAGGAACCAAGAACAACAAAACAAATTAAAGATTAGGAAGGCTGTGGATGAACTCTACCAATTCTCGCTAGCACCGAAAAGTTATACTAAACAAAGAAAATGAAGTATGAAGATTAGCTGAGGAAACAAATTTATGAAAAAAGGCTATCTAAGAGCACATATGGCTTATCACAACAAAAACCAAAGGGAATAGGCCACATTAGCAAAGAGCGACGTAGAAATTAAGAAATTGCGGATGAACCACACCCAATTCCAAAAGCAAACACTGAAAGCTTTGCACCAAGCAAAGAAAACGGAGAACGGAAGAAACTTGCCCGTATATTTATTGACACATTATAGTATCTATTACCTATCCTGAATCCAGTTTCTGGATAAAGGTTGCACGAATACCGGTTGGCTCTACACTCCCGTCACTCCTAATTCAAGCTAGAACCTACACTCCCTTCATATAATTACGCTCCCTTCAGTATATCGGGACTTGTCACTTTCAGTCATTTCGACTGGCTGAAGGTCGAGCGATGATGATGATGGTCATTCAAAGTGTATCTTACCTTATCCTAGATTTTTTAGGCCGCAGTTTTGGAATAAGTGCGATTTTCGTTATCTACTTGATTAATAATGTATAACAAGCACACAACTTCAACATCATTTTTGTTCTCTTGATCTTATAATTAGTCCATTGACTTATTAATATTCAAAAACCAATTTACCAATTAAAAAAAATATTGAATAATTTTTAATATGAAAATAGGCTATTTCAAGATAGCAGATAATTATTTTAAAATAAATAAATTTCGTTAGAACCTGCGGTGCGGCCGTCTATTACTAGTTAGATGAAGGCGCAGAGGAAGGACTTCCAACGTCGAGTTAGCGACGTGACGAGTCACTTCCGTCTCTCGCTTTAATTAAGTCGAAAGTTCAGAAAATAGCTATGGGCAGCTGCCGCCATCTAGCACCAAGTAGCGAGATTAGAAGCTTTCGAAGATTCACCATTAAATAATATTTCATTTCATGGAATACGTATGCCGATACCTGGCTTCGTATACGAAACATGGTTTATATTTTCCATGCGTGTGTCAACCCTAAGGCGCCGCCTGGTCTAGTGCAGGCATTAATTTGCATTAGGTCCGTGGCGGAGCGCATAACCTTATAAAATGCGGTAATGGACAGGCTTACGTCTCATAAAAAACACTATTATTATGAAAATTCTGAAATATGTATGCCATATATTTTAAACGCGTGATAACTAATATGGGAAAATACTTAATTCATTTTTTTGATATATCGTTATATGGAAAAATGAGACCGTATATATTTGCGCCATGTAAAAAGCTATTGCGGACTTTATTTACGTTATTATTAATAAAATAAAATAATATTGCAATACGGATCGTGCACGATGTATAGGGCAGCATTATCGCTGCAACCCGTGCACTTTGGTGCTAAATTTATGCATAAAACGTGCAAAAATATTGCAAAATTAATGGAATAATCAATGAAAAATGGAAAAAAAAATCATATCCTTTTTGGCTATACATTGTATTTGAGGTAGGTACGATTTAAACTGATGAAAAGTATTTATATATAGTAGAAAAATATATAAATATCAAAATAAACAACCTTTACGGTTGTACTCTAAGCAAGCTGCCCCAATGCCCCAATGACTTACTTTATGCGTTTATCATTCATCACTGAAGCATCACAGGTATTCAGCGAATAACTAAAGCTTCATTAACTAATTGACTTTATACTTTCGACCCGATGTGTTTTGTATATTTTGTGACGTAACAATACTTTATATGTAAAAATCTGTAATTTAATTTAAGTTTCGATAATTAAACAAATAAAACACATGTTATAATCTTATATTTTTGAAAGATGTAAATTCTAGGCACCGGTTGGCGTAATAGCCTAGACGCACTTTTTCCAAAAATAGTTGTCTAATTATTTAATAAATTATATTTTTGTCTAAGTATAAAAATCCGTTTGAAATACGGTTACGATATAGTATGTCATAGTTTGAATGTAGTAATTATTAAAAGAAAAAAACTGAACGCATGAACGATATGCGACATACGAAAAGGATACAAATGAATTATCGTCTAATTGTATTTATCGCTGTAATCGGTGTCGATATATCGCACGCTACATATCATGAAGTCATCAAGTATTTCTCGCCTTGCAAATAAAACGAAACATATAAAAGGGGAGAAAGAAAAACTTTGATATGACTTACTGAATCTACCAACATTTCCTTTTGATAGACGCTTGCCTGCAACATGCATTAACATGAAGCATGCGACCCACCGCTGACCCTCGAATGTGTCTCTCCACTACGAATCTCTATCCAAATGATTGAACATTGATTCCAGAGGATTGACAGATATCGAATACCTAAACAAGTGTTATTTATTTTAATAACTATCTTAGTCCGCTAATCGTTATATTGTTAATTGTACGTATGTTTCATGCCAACCAGGCACATCCTCAGGACATTGCCGACGGTCACATCCACTAGGGTGTAAATAGTGTTAAAAACAACCGACACAACCTCGTTAAATGAACCGCTGCCTTGCAATGGTCAAAGAGCGACGAAAGCATTTTTAACAGCAGCTACAGACTACCATGCATTAACATGCAACATGCATATTAATGCACACTTGCTTAGGTGTTCGATATCTGTCAATCCTCTGGAATCAATATTCGATCATTTGGATAGAGATTAGTAGTGGAGAGGCAGGTTCGAGGGTCAGCGGTGGGTTGCATGCTGCATGTTAATGCATGTTGCAGGCAAGCGTCTACTATAGATTTCTGCGAATTAACACCTCACACAAAACAATATTCCTTTTGATACCTACAATCATGTGAATATACTCCGTTTGGATATTTTTTTCCTTACCAATTTTCATAAAAAGGCAAATGCTGGAAGACTTCGATAAAAATAAACAACCCTAAAACGATTAGTACGATATGTTTAGATTAAGAATTGGCTTGATTTTTATTTTTGCCTAAGTTGTGAAGTCTTCTTTTCAAAAGTCTATTCAAAAGGAGGACGTATAAAGGCCCTTAAAAAACACGTGGTGTTGCCATAACACTGGTTTAATCACCGTACTGTTGAACCATGATAAAAAACCCATCACCTTTTAAATTTAAATGGAGGTATTCGGACCTAAGCCTGCTACGCTAGTTCTATGTAGATTAGAGGTGCTAACAATTCGTTGTTATATGGTCACCATTGAAATGACAATGTCCGAGGCATAGAGCGAGTAGTTTAATTTCACTAAATATATTTAAAAAAACTCGTTGGTCGAAACTCCCACGGCTAGGCGTGAATCTCCGGTACCGTCTGGTTCAAAGGCGACGCCCTTAAACTCTGAACTTCCAATGCTTTCGCCGTGACATTTGATTGAATATGTTCCTGCGATATTGTATGATCCTTGACCATGTTTTTTTTTTTCATTAGAGTATACGTTATCACTGTCGCTCATGGACACTCGCAAACCCAAAGGAGTGACTAATGCGTTGGCTGATTTTTGAAAAGGGGAATAGGCTAAAATGGGAGACTCACTGGATGAAACGCAATACATTAGAATGTACAAGTCCTCGTCGGAAAATTCATTTTACATATGTGTTTAATGTACATTGTGAGAATTGCGCCGGCACTTTTACTTGTGTATGAGTGCATTTAAAACATGATTTCACATGAGTAAAACTAAACAGTAAGCTGATAAGCGTAAAAAACATGCGACATATGAATGTAATGTCGCTAGAGTATCTTTTTCTATAAGTTTTGATGAAAAAAAAAACGCAATCCTTGCGATATTGGTCATCTATATTTTTGGAATAATTATCAGAACTCTATTAAGTACGAGATATTAACATAATTTTGGATCATTAAATACAGTTGTGACTACAATTTATAAGTAAAATATCATTTTAACTATTCTTGACTTGTATTTATAAAGACTTACAACAGCGGAGTTTTCAATAAAAGAGCGTATCTTTTCTTAAAAGGGCGGCCCTGAGGTGGTGGATGTCCATGGGCGACGTAGACCGTTCAGTCCCTGATGGCCCCAATGTTCGTTTGCCTCTTGTTTTATATGTAATAAAAAAAACATCGAAACTATAACGTTATCGCTGCGTTATCGGTGACCGTTTCTCGTGAATATCGCTCAATGTGAAGGGCCTTTATTCGTTAAGGGCACAGTTACGCGCCTCCCATTAAATATTCCCCGCCCGTAAGAACATTTTAGAAATTAGAGAGCTACACGTTTAATCCATTCCTCGAGTCTTGTACTGGTTTGTTACAGTGTTACACGCTGTTGCGTCGGTTTGTGTTTGGATTTTTTCCTTAATTCATTTTCTTTGATGGAAGAATATTATCACGAAAGATTCAGAAGGACAACGGTTTGTTCTCGGAATTCTTCTTTTTTGAAACGAAAGCCTTGTTCTAATAAACTTTCACACCGATTAAACTTTTGTGTGTACCATTAAATCGTGTTTAAGCGATTCTATTTCAATGTTTTGTTCATCCTCACTTCATAGTATGCCCAAAATTAGGAAATTTTATAACAATGAGTATGTAAGTCGACTTCAATTCTTCGAATTTTAGTTCTTCATGCTGGCCAAGTGCGGGTTGGATGCAGGATCATTGGTGATGATGTGATGATCCTGCACTAGATGAACGTACTCACCGAAGCATGGAGCGAGGGTTTAATTTGACTTTAATGAAAAACTCATTCGTCAATTTTCGCCCGTACTTAACATCGAACCTTGAGCTTCTGGCGCGTCAGCAACATTTTTAACTACTGCACTGCCATCGCTGTTTGCAAGCACGTTTAGTTTTGATCAAAAAAATGTGATTGTAATCGAAGTCGTCTCCTCGCGGCCAATATTCAAGGCCAAGACGCTATTCAAGTATTGTTGTACTATAGTTGAATAGCGGAGACGCGGACAAAAGCAAGTTATATACATGTATGTGGTAGAACAATGTTGTGGTCTACTTGGCTGCAACACGAAAATAGGGTCAGCTGGACCGGTGAGATACTCACAGCTTGGTATCTTACCAATGTTATGTGAAGTAACAGCTTCCGCTGTTGCGTTACGTCTAGTCAACGAGAGTTCCGGTGTCCCACTCTTTATTCCATCAGCCCACTTTCTTCTCTGTTAGATATGCCATTCCTATATACCCAAGAGGCCAGCAACGCACTTGTAGTTGTTCCGAGATTGTAAGTGTCCATGGACGGCGATGAACAAACTCTCTGGAGGCTCGCCTGCTCGTTGACACCTTGAAAATGTTTAAAAAAAAATGTGATTCTATAAGAACCTTTGTAGGAAAATCGTGATTTTCATTAAATGTTAACAAAAGATATCTTCATTTTAATTTAAAAGTGAATAAAATGTGCTCTTTCCTACTATAGAATTCCAATATCTTTTTCTTTCTAACTGGAGCATCACAGATGCTCCTATATTATCTGCATACGCTTCTCAAGGCTGCTCTAACAAAATAAAAACCAATTTCCTTCGCGTACACCATCTCTACTCAATTGGTGTCAAAATTGTACGCCCCGGTCATTATTCTCGGCCATTTGCGATTCATTAACGCGGCGCGCCCATTGTAACTGCAAGGCGGAAAAAAAAATTTTTCAGCAAAACCCCCATTATCATATCGTGAAAAATCGCGGCGTTTTACAAGCTATTCAACGTGGCCCAGTAATGAATTGAAAAGGGAGGGAGGTGGGCGGGGGTGATTTTCTTTCGGCCCGCTCTGATGGATCGAAGCCCATTCTGCTGAGGTGCCGGCATTTTGGTACGGTTCATTATTTACATAGCTGAAAATTTTCCAATGTTCTTTCTAAAGCTGCGACAGGTTGTTCTAAGGTTGCGCAGGTTGGATCCGTTTCGACCACAGTCTTTCGGAGTTGCGTATGGTTTCCTTTTTGTTTTTTGTATGAAGTTTAATTTATCCGACTACTGCATTACGTAATGCCCGCCTACAGTCTGTTTATTTGAGATCGAACGGCTTGGGAATTAAGCCCTCCACACTGGACCGATAAAGGTTTGGGTGTTGCTAATGACCGTCGCTGTCAATACGACGACAGCGACTGGAACTGATGGTTTAGCGTACCCTCCGAGGCACGGAACGTGTGGTTCGATTTGATTTGAATTAAAAACTCATCGGTAACTTCGAACGTGTTCAGAATCGAAACCGGTACCTTTTCGTCCGAAGGCGTTGCTCCTAACCACTGAACTAATACTGATGTTTGATAAGTTTTAAAAGTGTAAAGATAATAACTTGTTTCTCGTGTGGAATCTAATCGAAGCTGGGTTATTGTCATTGGCATTCTATTAAAGAAGGAAAAGCTTTTGAGAGTCCCCCGTTATCAGATTGTCTGGGTGTTTGTCACGACGCATTTACTGTGTGCAGTGAAATAAAGAAAATCTATATGAATTATAGTCGATCGACTAAACTCTATAGTTGTGCCTGTATGGAAATAGAGGAAATAATATTTGTTTTTAATCCCGTAATAAGTCCTCATCTCGATCTCAATGTCTGTTTTCGTTTCATTTCTGATTCTGATCTCAATCCCGCTTTTTTTAATAACCAAAACACCCTGTGTGTTTCTGTACAGCGCAAATTGTATTGATGGCGAAATCCATTCTAAGTGATGATTAGTAACTTAATGCCACTTGTGAGTGAGCACTTGCAAGTAGCATTAAGCTCGATAGCGATTTTCACACTAATAAGATTAATGTAATTATTTTCAAGGATTTTTCCTTGCATGAAATCAGGCAAAATCGGGTTATATTTAAAATATGCGAACAACATTGAAACAGTTAACTGTGCGACATCCAAAAAGCTGGAGCTTTACAAATATAGCTTAGTCAAACTTAATGTAGGCTTTAGTAATGCGCTAGGCTTCGTTTAGTTATCTAAATGAAATATCTTTCAAATCTATACTCTCTTTGGCAGTAGATACCGCTTGAAAACATTCAAATTTCAGTATTGTACTAGAGCGGACAATAAGGCAACTTGTTACAGAAAAGGGTAGTTTACTGATATTTAAAATGTTAGGTTTATTTATAGATTACGTAAGCTGACTAGACGTGATTGGTTAAAAAGACAACCATAAGCAATCAAAAATACTAAGTCATCTTTCTTGCAAAATGGAGTTCAACGTTATTCTATTAGCTACGTAAGAAATATACGGTGGGGGGAAATGCATTCGACCGCAGCGCTCGCTGCGGTAGAAATGGGAAGATTATTGGGAAATGCAGAACATTTTGCATAAATCACGCGTGAAACTTTAGTATAATTATCAATATTATCAGAATCAGACACAATATTTATTGTTAGAAATTGAAAATTATGCATAAATAAACTGATATGTAAATAATTATACGAGATAACTTTATGAAGACTTAGTGTCAGAAAACATTGATTGCAAAGGGACGGTTTCGTCCTCCCAGAAGCACAGTTTCAAGAATATTATGATGGAGTTTACAAATTTTTAGTCTGCGCCATAGCGACTTTAGTTATTTTGAGTAAACCATCTTGTATATCAAGCGAGCGACAATGCTCAAGTTTTTCGTTCAATTTAAGTCAAAATATTATATTCATAATCGATATTTCTTATAATTGTTTCAATAACAATAGACATGCATTGAATTATTTGTTACTCTAATTCCACAAAAAAGGTTCACAGGAAAGTCTGTATTCGTTATTATTCGAGAAGAGATCATTTCTTTCAAATTGATGTGTTTCATGGAGGAAACAATAATGCCGGATTGACTGTAAAATCTATATTAGTAGATCATTTAATTGCCAGAGATGTGGACAGATAATTATTATTGTTTTATGAAATGAAAATGATTTTAAAGTGCAAATTTGCAAAAAGTGCAAGGACGATTCCGCAAAAATTTTTTTTTTTCGGTGCTCAAGCAAAATATTAATGTACCTGTATAAAAAAAAATGTCACCTAGTTTGAACTCTTATTATCAACTTTAAGTACTTACTATTTAAATGTGAAGTTTCTCCGTTTAAAATGCATGTAAAAAACGTTTTTTTTTTTTCAAATTTCTCGTAAAAAATATTTCTCTGACCAATATTTAATGAATTTACAGCCATTTTTTATACCTCAAAACGTAAGAAATCAATAAAAATCATTAGTTAGTATTTATCAATTTCGTACGTTTTGAGGTATAAAAATGGCTATAAATTCATTAAATATTGGTCAGAGAATTATTTTTTACGAGTCAGCCCTTTTGTCCTACTTTTTGCGGTTTGCTCAAAAAAACTGGAAAAAAAAATTCATTCCAAAAACTGTACTTTGATGACTCCTACTGGCGAACCAATGAGAGTTACATGAAAAAAACAATAGAGCCATTTCGAAGAGCGTGAAATTCCCCATAAGATCCATCAAACCGATTCACAATATTGTTAAAAGTGGCTAAACATTAGAAATGTGAAAAAAAAATTTTTTTACATGCATTTTAAACGGAAAAACTTCAAATTTAAATAGTAAGTACTTAAAATTGTTAAGAGTTCAAATTAGGTGAGATTTTTTTTCTATAGGTAAATTAATATTTTACTTGAGCATCGAGGAAAAAAACGTTTTGCGGAAATGAATCACCCCAGTGCAAATATTTAAACTGTCATGGCTCTAGTGTAAACAGCAGCAATGCATAATTATTTTTATTATGAAAAGTTAAACGAAGAAAGAAGGTACCGTTGCTGTTTACTTACAGTTGTGTTGTGGAAACAAATTTATTCATTAATGAGATAATAAACAACTCTATAATCAATGTTTTTACCAATTCATGAACATATAAATATTGGATGAATCGCGAAAAGTTACGGACGCCAGACGGCGCTGAAGTCGCGCCAATTAAGCGCTACTAAACAATGACCTAAGTGGCAACTAATACCTTATCTATCTGATTAACGATTTAGAAGTCATCACTCAGGTGTTTTTATAGTTATAACAAAAACGCTTTTACTAAACTCATACTCAAACAAAAACCTATAAAAAAGTAGTGAAGTACCCCAATGTTGTCAATGTTCGTTGTATAAACTATATTATTTATTTCTCGGTGTAATAATTTATTTAAATCCCGGTCACATAATTTATTTAAGTAGCGTTAGTATAATTTAAATTTCGGTAATATAGAATATTTAAATTTTGCTAATAAAATTTATATAAATCTCGGTATTTCGATTTATTTAAATCTCATTAATATAATTTAAGACCCACTCCCCTCTTTTATTCTCCATCAGCTTGATTCTCTTTATGAGCCCGATCCCTTCTCTATCATTCTTTCCCTACCAAGAGGTCGGCAACGCACCGGTGACTCCTCTAGAGGTTACCAACGTCCATGGGCGGCGTTGACCATCTTAACCTTTGATGGCTCGCCTGTACGTTTGCTCCTCGAATATTCTATACAAGAAATCTCTATGGTATTGCGATTGTATAACAAAGTGTAAAAATGATTTTATATCATTAACAAAACCATCCCGGATAAGATCATGTTCAGTATTATTTTGGAGATAAAAGTGAAAATTATATTTCAGCGGTGTTTCTTATTTTCAGCATTATTTGCACTCCGGATACGTGTGGGTAAATTTCGGTAAACACTTATCGGTCACAGAGGTCACTTTATTTACCTTGTTTGGGAATCGGACTATTTCAAAGACTTTCCATACAAAAATAAGCGACCGTGTTTTGACACAGCCCGACTCGATCGTTTCTTTTGATATACATCGGCTGCTATTTCAGTGATATCAATATATAAATAATAAACTTATTGAGATCATAATTCTACGACCGATCTTAAAAATGGAGAGGCTGTTATTTATTTATTAAAACAAAACTAACAGCTGTCCTGAATGAAGTTTCTAAATTTAAATTAACAGCCCGTTAATTATTGACAGTGGGTTGTTGAAATCGACGCTTAAGCTCTTCAAACAGTTCTTCTCGATTTCGAACTTCGGCAAGTGAAAATTCACAATGATTCGCTTTAACCAAATGAATTTTAAAATTATCAAACTCAATGGCTATCATGATTTATACACTTAAATATATTCTGCAGAGATTTAAGCTGAATCCGTTTAAATTCAAAACCCATCAGTCATCGTGAATGAATTTGTTTCCACCGGCATCATGCTTTGGAGGTTATACGTGAAGCCGTCAGTCACGGACGCATCCATGACTATCGTTGCTAACCTTCGACCTGCACCGGACGAGCATGGAAACCTTAGTGGTATGAGCCCCCTTCAATCAGATATATAAATATATCAGGAGTCTTGATCTGTAGTGGCGTGGTAGAATCTTGATGCGACAATGAATTTTTTGGTTCTTGGTTGCTCTATTCTTATTTGTGTTCTAAAACAGACGATAACATTCTCACAGGACAGGAGTAACTGCTGCCGTTGTTGTATTTCATCATCGCAGGGAGAGTTCCGGTGGCTTTCTCTCTCTTCCATCAACCCATTCTCTCTGCATCGGATATCCTATTCCTAACCAAACGGCCGACAACGCATAGGTAACGTCTCTAGGGTTACGAGTGTCCATGGGCGACGACGACCACCTACTCCCTAATCGATCATATGTATGTTTGCAGCTCCAAAATTTTATAAAAAAAAATTCAATAACATCTATTGCGATTCCTAAAAAGATTAGACAATTTCTCAGTTAACATTTTGCAACTGTACAAATAAAGAAATATTTTCTAATTAATTGCTACAGTATTTTATTTAAATTGTAACCGTTCGCTGTACAGTTAGGATTATTTTGGTCAAAAAAATTAGAAAAAAAAAATAACTACAAATAATTTAATAACGTATAAGTTACACAATAATTTTTTTTAATTTTTAATACACCGCGTATACGAGGTGACACGTATACGCGCACAACCACTTCACCCCGTTTACCTCACAATACAATGTAATCCAATGAATCTTTCTCGATTATATCCCCCCTAACCCCCCACATCACTCCACACTCCGTCCCGTTCCCTCCGGCTGCCTCTTTCGCTTTCGGGATAATTAGAAAACGATATAAATCAATCGAGGTAGGAGGAGCGTTCGATGGAAGCGACTTCATTACCGGCGAAAGGGTTACAGTTCATTAATTACTCGGGCTTCGCGATGTTTATAACGCCCTAGAAGATGGATAGCCGCCCGGAGCCGGGCCGCCCGACGCGCCGCGCCGACGGGCCGGGGGCGGATCGTTCGGACCGATGCGATGATGTTGTATTGATTGTTCCCGTTTTTTTCAGTTTCATCGTCAAGCCCGATCGAACGGTGTCGGGGAAACGGATATGTATAGATCGGCGGCGATCCGATCGCAGTTTGGAGAGTTGAAAGTTTGATTTTGGTCAAAACGAAAATTTTTAAGACCACTAATTCGGACATATATATTTTGCAATATTTATGTGTAGGATAAAAAAAAAACTGGTAACATTTATCACTTTTTTGTGTAAATAAATATGTTCGATATATTACAGTGCAATTTTATTATCCGATATGGCATATTTATAAAAATATAAAATATGCACTAAAAGGATCTATGACGCAAAGAGGAAATAGATTTTTTCATGTTGTTAACTAGCAAATATTGTCGGATCCAAGTTTGGAAGTAGGACGTTTAGTTCAAAGATAAGAACTAAACATTTCATAATTAAAAGATTCCTTTTTCCATGTATTATCATGCAATTTACATTAATTTGAGTTCCAAATTCAGTAATGATAATTGAATTGAATAGGTTTAATGCATCCCAAACGCTAGCTAAGCAATGGAATAATGGAACTTTTTTTATAACGTTTTCAAGGAACAAACGAGTTTGCGAGAGACTAGGTGATCATTGCCGCCCATGTATACCTGTAATTCCTGAGGAGTCACCAGTGCGTTTTCGGCCACTTGGGTAGGAATAGGATGTCTGATGGAGGGGAGATCGGTGGAGTGAGAGTAGGGCGATACAGGGGCAGTGGGCCACCGGAACTGCACTCACTATACGAAACACAACAGCGGAAGCTTCACATCTTCATTCTGTGAGAATGTGGCATCTTACCACTGGAGCCGGGCCATTTTTATTCTGCAGCGATTTCGACCACAGCTTAGCTCAACATTCTTAATAAATTTGGATATGTGTTACTTTCATATAAACTATACTAGTTATATTTATTTTGCGTTATTATAAAAATTGTAAACATGATCGATCGGATTTTTATTGAGTGATATATTATTTTTAATTAGACTCCCAGGGTTATGCTAGACTAAAATGATATTCGACTGGGTAATTTGTTGAATAAATATACACAAGATGAACAATCATTAACTTCTGTATAAATATGATGTATATGTTTTTATACATTTAATAAGAAAATACGTGTTAAAATAAAAAATAATTAAAATATACATTAAGTGTTAAAAATAAAAAGTTTGAAAGACGGTAAACATAATTATATAAACCCTATGCGAATGCAAACCTGGTTCTGCCCACTCTCCATCTTCATTATGTCTTGTTCTGGAACGTGGGAGTGGAATTAGCCAAGATACACCTGTTTCGCTCTAGATACATCTTTCGCAGTCTAATGCATGACCAACTTCAAAGTGTAAAAATTTACTGAAAGTGTTTGCGCCGTTCGAGGCATGCTAAAATTTAATTATTATTATTTTTCTCTAAAGGTGCCAAAAATAATAAGTACAATTACCCTTTACGGATTTTAATAATAATCTATGAGTTATTCGAAAAAGGGTGTCACGACAAACGCGCTCGACTATCCATAATGGGGTTCTAATTCTTACGCCTGTGTAAAGCTGGGTATTGCAGGAAAAAAAAATGAAAGTAAAATCAATGTAGTGAAGGTGCCATCGCTGGGTAGAATATGTGGAGTGTATTGAAAAGATTAAAAACGGTGATGTCAGAGAGCGGTGTGGTTTGAAGGAAGATAGAATTAGAATAGAAAGAGGTACGTTGCGGCGATTTGGCCGTCTGCAAAGGATGAATGTAAGTAGACTGACAAAAGAAATCTATAGAGCGAATGTGTGTGATGAAAAAGTCGGCAAGGGGCGCCCTAGAAAATCCTACGCAGACCATATAGGTGGAATATTAAAAAAAGGGCCAAATTTTAAACACCCGAAACCGACGATCTTGCATGAAAAGATTGATGAATGTCAGTGAAGAAAAAAAAGAGATACGCAAAGAGCGTACCATGTGGAAATCTATAGTCTCTGCCTACCCTTCTGGGAAATAGGCGTAAGTTTATATTATTATTACTATGATATATAGCAAGAAAATTTAACCAATTTCACGTAATGCGCCATAAAAATAATGAAAAAATTTACAAGGAAATAAATAACTCTTAACCATGTAAAAGGGTAGTAAAACACAAAATTGTTTTCTCTGAAACTGAAAATTGATGCCCACGAACGTTTCTTGAATATACTGATACAATTTTGATAATACCTACATCTTGTCTTCTCTCTCTATTTCTACACACACATACACACACACACACACACACACACACACACACACACACACACACACACACACACACACACGCCACATGCACACATGCAATAAGATATAGGTATTATATTATATATGTATATATATACATATATAATATAATACCTATAGCCTTATCTTTATTATTATCTAATAAGTAATTATTTCTTTCTATCTGCCTGCTAGGGAAACTGCTAAACCCATTTTGATCAAATTTGGTATGAAGGTAGCTTGAGACCTGGGGAAAGGTATAATCAACTCTTTGTTTGTTTGTCTGTCCTTTTCTTTTTTTATAATTCAACAATGGTAAAATCGATTTTGATGGAATTTGCTACAATGATGGAACCCACTGTTGTGTAAAATATGAATTAATGTCTGTCTATCTTCATCTGTTTATCTGCAGGTTTCATTTTATGACAATGATTGTAACTGATGGTGATAATTAATATTAAAACTCATCATCGCATGAAACTTTCTGTTTGTCCGTCTATTTTACAGTAAATATTTTTAGAATTAAACATTTTGGAATTCACTGTTTTATATTAGTGTATCGGTTATGTTTATAATTTTGCTTGGGGAGGCAGAAGATAAAAATAGATAGAGACCGAGAGTGAAAGGCGAAGTGGAGAGAGAAAGATGCGGAGTGAAAGGGCGAGGGTGATGTAAGCAAGAGTGAGAGTGGGAAAAGAAGAGAGATGAAATCGGGAATAAAGTTTTAATAAGGTTATGAAAAATTTCATCCGCGAATATTTATCCGCGCGGGCGCAGTCGCGGGGATAAGATATTATATATTTTTTTTGGCTTTTTGGCACAGTTTAACGAAGAACGAATAAATTACGATACAATAATGTTTATATGTATTTGGGTATGTGTACACATTTATGTATGTCACTATTATTTATGTATATCTTAGACACAAAACGTTTGAAATAAAACAGGCATCGAATATAAAAATCATATTTTTTGTAATCGGTAAAAATGGTAAAGCTTAAACAAAACTGGAAGTTCAATTTGTTACAATTCTTTAAACAATACTCTCGAGAATCACACGAATTAAATAAGTATAAAGATAGCTCTCTACAAATAAACAACGGAAAAGGCCTTCACTTGTTCACTTGAAAGTGTGCGCGTGATTTGCTTACAAAATCAACGAATTTCGATAGATCAGTTCATTCTATTCATCAACTCGCTTAGATACAATACAAAGTCAAGGCCGTATCCAGAGAGTATAAGAAGGGCAGCTGCCTCACCTCCCGATTCCGGATTTTCTATACCTATATACCTTTTGTATTCTTTCTGAAATTTAAGAAATTTCCGATTTGCCTCCCTCTGGGCTAAAAATTGGTTATGTCCATGATAACAAAGTTCTTCTGATAAAAATCTTCTAGAACCACGGACAGCAGTTACATAAATATATATCTCAGGCGACGAAAGTTTTTAAATAATCAGTCAGATAAAAAATAGGTACTGCTAAATGAGAAGCTGCGTCGGCAAATTTTACGCTGACGTGATTTGTGGCATAATAAAAAAAGCTGAAATTTTAACCAGAAGAAACCGAGGAGCTTGTATGAAACGATTGATATATGGTAGTGAAATGAGATAGACACGCAAAGATGGTACCGTGTGGAGATATGTGGCCTCTATCTACCCTTCTGGGAAGTATGCGTGATTTTACATTATATTAAATGGAAATTGTTCAAATTATTCTACGGTACGTTTTTGCGGCAATTATGCGCGTTCAGATTTTTTTCCTGTTTAGCCTTTTATTAACTTCGATCTACCGCGTAAAACAATACAAACGGTTATCAAAATTCTCAATCCCCAAACAATGATACAAAATCATTTATTTTCCAAAATTTTAATATTAATCGATGTTAATCATCACAAATCGAATTTGTACTAATTTCGTCATTAAATCGTTTAATTAAAGTATTTCCCATATTGTTTTTAAGAAGGGAATTAAAAAATAGTAACCTGTAGCTCGGGAAGCGTATGGGTGTAATAAATTGAGAACGTAAACTAGCCAAATAGAAATAAGGACGTAAACTACTCTTAAAACAAATCCGTGCGAAGCACCAGAGAAATCATTTAGACGAAAATTTGAATTTAAAGTAGGCGTGAAATGGATAGTCCAATCACAAGTATTTAATATTTGATATGTATAAAAATAACCAAATAAATATTTGTTTATAAAATAAAATAAAAGCATATTGTCCTAACTTTTTCCTTAGGCACGCTCTCATCTCAATAACAGTTTTAATATAGGCAATAATCACATTCAAATTTATGCGATAAGAATTAATTTTGGGTTCATTTCTGAAGACGGTTCCGTGTTATTCTTGGTTTGGATGGAAATGGTGATTAGATGCTGGTCTGTACTTTTATATTTTTCCATGATTTATTTGGTCTTTATTTATTGATGATAATGTAAAAAAAGGAATCATATTATTTTTAATGGGACTGATGTTAACAGAATCAGCTCTTTATAGCAAAAGACAAGAAGATTAATAAGAATGTAAAAGTAAAATATAAAATTATATAGTCGAAAGGTTGTACATACAAAAAAAAATAAGTGAAGAAATTAATTTTAATGACTCAAAACACGGAACATTACAAAGGTGATGGTGTTAAAATAAATACAATTATATTTTAACAAATACGGAAATAAAATAAACAATTGCAATTACTATTATAAAATTTGGAAGGTAATAAATACTTTTAATACTAATCTAACATTCGGATTTTTGGAAAATTTCTTTTTATAATTAGCTATTATTTATTCTCTCAAGTTATGATGATAGACTAAAATGGTTATACTTAAAATGCATAAGCGAAAACATATCAATACATCCAAAAAGCCACTTACAATCTGGTTCAGTTCAATCTAGAAGTGCCACTTTCTACTTTTTCGGTTATTTTTCAAAGTAAATTATGATTGAGGTGTCATTTGATTTGGATAATATTTTAAAACTTTTCGAAAAATACCAAAGCCGGTCCGAAAAAATTACAAAAGTTATAAACAATTTAGTAAAAAAACAACAAATGTTTGGTTTTAAAAAAAAATGTTCATTAAAAAATGTATTTACAGGCAATAAATATGTTTTTTTAAGAAATGATTTATTTTCGAAAAAAACATTATTTTTAATAACGTATAGATTAACAAAAAAAAACTCTTTTAATATCTTATAAATAATCCATTATTAGCTTTAACAATAATTTACCAATGGAAATAAAAAAAAAATTGATAACTATTTTCACGCAGTTTTTAACAATAGGACAACGAAATAATCGTGATATTTAAAAAAAAAAACATTTTTTTTTTATTTTTACTTTTTCAAAACTGCAATTGCTAATAAAAAAATTGGATTTTTTTTAATTTTACCAACGAGAGTCTATTCTATAGCTATCTAAAAATGGGTTCAAGAAGTGAAAAAATTTCAGGTTTGTAATTTAACAATTCTTCTAGATTTTTATAGAAATGTAATTCGTTTAAGAGTTAATTAATGAACAACAGCAGAACTAATTGAAAAAATGGGCAAAAAAAAATTTTTTATTTTCAACGGATTATCGTTCTTTCTGCTCCCAGGAGTGTCTAAATTTTTATTCCTTAATATTTATATTCAGTTACTTAAATATTTTTTTATAACGTGTAAAGAACGCGCGGCGCACGCGGCCGCTGCCCCACCCGGTTTTTGCACTAGTTTCACTGCGCTATTAAAATTATAAATATTGGTCGTAGAGTTGGCGGAGGTAAAACTTTCTTTTTTATGAAATCTCCTCTTTTAGGATCCTTTTCTCAAATTTTGAATATCTCAAATAGTCTTCGATATTTGCTAAAAACCAAAACTCTCTTTTTTTACTGAATTGTTTATAACTTTTGCAATTTTTTCGAGCGGGCTTTGGTATTTTTCAAAAAATTTAAAATATTATCCAAATCAAATGACACCTCAATCATTATTTTCGGTGAAAAGTAACCGAAAAAATGGAAAATGGCCCCTGTGTGCCGGACAATTAATGACGTTTTAATCCGGGAGTATAAGGATTGTTTATTGAAATCATATATATGTGATTTGCCTTATTAAATGTCATTTCATTATAAGAACGCTGTCGTCATGTAAAAAAGTTGTAAAAACGGAAAAAAATATAGATCATCATCTTTATTCACATACTTTCGAAGATATCTATTATATTAAGCGATTTCGATTAATAAAAAAAATCATGCATTGTTTATCGTTTATTTATTTATTTTTATTTTGTGAACAAATTAAAATAGCAACTACTCACATTTCCTTTCCTTGATCCGAACTAAAATTACTTACTAATTTTGACTTACGTTTCTGGAGAGCTTCGAGACTCAATTTAAATAAAATTGAAAACACGACGCATATAATACATAAACAAATACTTGTACAGCAACAGCAAACAGCAAGCAACAGTTAAGGCAATGTTTCTGTAGTCATTAACTGTACCTATGCATTTCCACTTCTGCTTTAGTTCGGAAAGGATCTCGACAAACAGACGAACAAGTTCGGAAATCAGTTCATAATTTTCGAACTCTTGTTTTGGTTCAAAAGGTACAACTTTGATGATCCCCCGAGCCAATATTCGATGCCTTCTATCCTTCAAACGGAATTCGGGTCAAATGGCGTTCTCCTTGTCGAAAATAGTAACTCGTTTTGCCAACTTTCTGCAGACCTTTAAATTTCTCCTCGCTTAATCCGGGACGACTTAAAAGTTGGGACTTGTGAACTTTTCGATGTGTGTAACTTTCGCTTTCTCCCCTCTTAGATCGATCCGGATCGAGGCTTTAGGTCAATGAAATTCTTGATCGGATTGCGATCAAAGAAAATCTGTAAAAAAATTTTCGCGTTCTAAAATGAATGGTTATAGAAATCTATGTAAATATAGGGTTAGGAAAAAAGTTGTTTCATATAAGAATTCAAGATGATTTTTAATCATATTTTATTCACATTTAATTATATGTATACATATTAATCTTTTAATAATTAATGGCATATATATATATATGCCATTGTGTTCAACAATTTGTAGGCATTTTGTAGATAGTGACATAATTCCATTGCTGTAGAATTTTTGGGTCTTCTGATAAAAAACTGCGACAAGTAGTTTTGACAGTCCTCCCTTGATGTTGACCTAACATTACTTAAAGAATTCTACGGAGATCGAGACAGGAGAAAATCTGAGGGCGCAAGATCAGGACTATATGGTGGATACATTATTAACACTTTTAATATTTGCTGAGGGTAAAGATGTGTGTGGTCTGGTGTTATCATGGTGAAAAACCACACAGTATCTATTGATCGATTCTGGCCGTTTTTTTTTCTACTTCTTGCTTGAGTCTCATTAGCTGTTGGTAGTAGAGAAACAAATCGATGGTTTTTCTGGCGGTAAAAGTTCATAAAGAATAATGCCCTTCCAATGCCATCATACACATATCATCAACTTATTTCGAGTAAATCGGGGTTTCACTATAGTTTGAAAAGCTTGCTTGCTTTTTGACCATAATTTTTTTCGCACGTTCTTGTCGTAAGCAATTCTTTTTTCATTACCAGTGTTCAATCTTTTCAAAATTCGTTCGAATTCATTACGTTTCTATAGAGAATCAAAATCAAATTCAAATGAGTACATAATTCATTAGATTTCTTTCAGTGAGTTCGTGTGGGACCGAAGTATCGTGCTTTTTTGGTATGTTCAGCTTTTTTCAAATGGGTCAAAACTGTTTTGTAGTCAATTCCCAGCTCTTCAACTTTGTCATAAGATCTAATATGCCATCTAGTTCTACTTTTTCTAAAAGGGCTTCGACTTAATCCATAATAGGTCAACCAAAGCGAGGTTTATCTTTGACATCAAAATTACCGGAATGAAAACGCTTGAACCAGTTTTGTGCCACTCTTACCGATACTGTATTAAGTCCATAAAAATCTGAATTTTTTTTCCTGAAACTTCAAAATGTATCGAATTTCTATGTTAGATTCATTTCAATTTGGTGAACAGAAAAACGATAGAATAATAGCGGAACACAGTTTTCATTATTTATTTTTATTTTTTTTAAATGTCATTTTATTTCATAGTATCAAAACTATCTAGATACAAACAGCACAACCAGAGATTTTACTGCAATTTTAACATACAAAATACGAAAATACCTTTTTCCCAACCTAATGGACAAAAAACGAGAGCACGTACCCATTGTCAACGTGTCCGAAATTATATTTATTATAAACTTACGCCTATTACACAAGAGGGTAGGCAGAGATTACAGAATTCCACATGATACGATTCTTTCATCTCTCTCGATCCACTGATATTCATTAATCTTTTCATGCAAGTTCGTCGGTTTTGAGTGCTTAAGATTTTGTCCTTCATTTATATTTACTAATATATAATATCATTCACAGAAAAGTCTACTCAGACTAATTTTATTGTTTAATGATTAATAAAATATGTTTGCAAAGGATTTTCTAGGGCGACCCTTGCCAACCTTTTCATCACACACATTCGTTCTATTGATTTGTTTTGCCAGTCTACTTCCATTCATCCTTTCCAGCTGGCCAAACCACCGCAACATACCTCTTCCTACCCTAGTCACTACGTCTGACACCACTGTTATGTATCATCACACATACTACCCATATATCGTATCTTCACCGATTTTTTTTGCCATTTTTTGATCGCCACTTTATTTTGCTGGAGTATATCCTCCCGGAGTATTGATATGATTAAGATAGAGAATCTGGGTTCTGAGTTAGCACAAGCCCAGAATCACAAATTAACTAAGTACTTTAGTCTCTGACAGACGCGTCAAGGATATTTGAGCCCTATGACTAGACACCTATGGAACGACGTACTTAATCTACTTAAGAACTCATTTGTCAATTCAATTGTCAGGATTCTAATCCTGTGCATTCTTATTCATAGATGACACATTTCATCACCGAGCCAGTGGCTCTCTATTTAATTGCATAAACATAAGTATTAAACAAATAAGTCTGTGAAAAGAGCTACATCATTTTCTAAAATGAAATTAATTATTATAATAAATTAATTACAACAAGTTATAATAATTATAATTTTTTATACCGAACTCATAATCCGGCAGTAAAAACGATCATCAAGGAAGCTTTGACATTATAACGAATTTTTACAGATAATTTCTCATTAAATTACCGCAAAACTTATTTTATTGAATGTATATAATTTTCTTAAGTAACAGTATATCGTTTGCGCAATTACAAAGAGCTAATTAAAAATAACGCATTAAAATATTAATTATGGAGATATTCGCTGTTCACGACAAAATAATAAAGCGTTAATTATTTAATTACGTTAGAAGGGATGGTTTGCGAATTTCAGCACTGGAAGTGGGTTAATTTGAAACGTATAAATTGATCTGATATTAAAAAGGTCGTAAGTGACATTCAGGCCAAGGGTTTGGTATTATTTTTTTTATTTTAATACAAAATATGAATAATTAAATGCATGTATATTTGTAATTTATAATGAAACAAATGAATTGATAGAAAAACTATTTTACAAAAGTTTTAATTGATATATATATATATATATATTACATCAGATTTTGACTGACTGGGAAAATATAAGCTCGTACAATTTTTATTTTATTACAGATAAACACTTTCATCTGCGAATCTACCGGTGTGGACATGATTAAATTTCTCGATTTTATATATAAAGTGACCTTGTAGTTGTCATGATCTATCATGGTTTCGTTACTGTTCTAGATTTAAATTCCGATTCCATTCTCTGTTCAGATTCCAGACTCGTTCTCAATTTCAATCCGGTCATAATTTCGATTTCGGTCTCGATGCTGTCGTTCATTTTGAATTCCATTCCAATCATGGTATTGTATCGATTATCAATCCAGGGATATCACATAGATGGAATATTATTATCAACTTTAACTTCAACAATTTAATAAGATACTGTTTTCAGTACGATTTTCGAAAATCGAGTTTTACACCAGATCTTGACGCTTTAGGATCATATGAATTTATATTGTTCATTTTCCGAGTGACCACTGTATGTATATACCCTAGGTGCGTGTGCAAGTGTCCGTGTGTGTGGTCTGTACACCTCTCATAGTTTTTGAACGGAATAACCGATAGAAATGTAATTCCTGCCATTCGAAAGTAATCCACTCAGTGGATTACTCAACTCAACTTCCTCAAATCTTGAACTCATTGCACCAGGTAGATTTTGAAAATTTGAAAAATTAATTTTACAGAAAAATTTGAAATACATTTTAGACTACTCTACTTATTAATACCAAAATTTAATCAGCTCTTTCTCCTAAACATGGGCATCGTCTGTCATAAACTAAATAAAAATCAGCTAATCTGTTCAAGAGAATTCACTGGAAAAAACTTTTTCAAAAAATTGTCTATATATAGTATTTTTTAAACTACTCCGCCGATAAATTCCGGAATCTAAGCGGCTGGTTCTCCTTAAAAAGCAACGTTGATTGTTGTAAAATACATTAAAGTCGCTTTTCTCGTTAGAGACACGTATGTAACGTTGTACTTTTCAAAAGCGACTCAGAAAAAGAAATAAAAGACATACAATACTTAACCGTATTTTAGAGTCATTAGATTCATTTTATGTGACCTCTGTCTCGTCTTAGACTTAAAGTACCTAAATGCTTTGTCAATTATGAATTATAATAAATACTCTATTTACAATTATAATGTAATAGGCTCTGTTCAGCCATTCCGAAGATACCCTGGACAAATAGATAGACAGACAGATAAAAAGGGTTATTTTCTTTCAAAAAAATCTTGTCCTAATAATAACAAAGACAACAAAAAAATAATTATCCGATTTGGTGCAGTCGTTCGGAAGTGATGCGCATTTTGGCGATCAATTTATATATATATATATATATATATATATATGTAATTAATTAATAATTAAACTTAACGATATTCATAATTAAATGTTGAAATAAATATATTATTGGTTATTCAAAAAAAAAAAGAATTCCGAGGGACGTTATTGAGTGTACTAACTTAACGTTCAGATAGACACTCTTTCGTCAATTGGGCAGCAATGAGCCAGAATCAATCAATATATTACTTTATCATCTTTCATATTTGATCCATCATGCAATAGAGCAAAAAAAATTAAGTGATATCAAGAAAATTTCTTTATAGAAGTGCAATGAATTTAAAAATAACATTCCATACAAATATTTTCAGCATTATGGTATAGGAGCATTTTTTGATAATTAAAAATATTCAAAAAAGTTATCAAGGTAATTAAAGAGAAATATTCAGTTTATGTCAATGCAAATGCAAAGAAATGGACAAATGTAATTATCTTACCCATAAATCTTTGTTTAAGCACTAATAAGAATGAACAACAAGAGAATAATCAACATGGGTATAAACCCTACAAAGTAGCCAAAATATATTTTTATAATTTACCCTTATATCTGTTAGCATCATAAGGCCAACCGAAAAAAAAGAAAAGTACGTAGTTGAGTTAGCACCATAAGATACATCTCACATTTACATGGCCACGTATCCTGAATGAAAAATAAAAAGTAAATATAAACTCTAAGGCTGCAATAAATTCTTTAGAAAAATAAAAGACAAGATAGACAAAGGCCTAAAGAAATACCGAAAAGATATGTACAATACTATATACATTTTCATATATGCGCATGCGCATCGCCACGCCGCGCACGCATTTACGCACGCACTCACGCACCCATCCACGCATGCACTCACGCACGCATGCACTCACGCACGCATGCACGCATTCACGCACACACCCATGCACGCATCCACGCACGCACCCACGCACTTACGCGCGCAAGCACGCACGCACAACCCTTTCATTGTTAACAGAATTAAAAATTAAAAGTGACAGCCGCACGGCTCACCTTGCAAAATGACCCATTGAGGACTTCAAATTTACCAACCATTTTAAACTGTGAAGCTTTGTATAAGCTGTTGTTTGGAAAAGAAGCCCCTCAATATAATCTCTAAATTTCTCTAATGTGAAGATGAGAGCTTTTCATTCTCTTTCCATGACAATATGGTTACGTTCTGTAGATGAAAGCGTTCTACTTGCAAAAGCAATTGGATGATCAATACTTTGATTATAATCCTGAGTAAAAACACATCGCAGACCTGTGCCAGAAGCATCAATGCTGATGATAAAGAAGCAATCAAATTTCGGTACAGAGAGAAGTTTTTAATGAACCTTCTATACTATGAAGTCATACCAAGAAATCTGTGGACCTCCTTGTCTGTAGTTGGCATAGCATAATTGGTGATAGATTTGACTTTTTCATTGTCAATACGTAGACCATATCTGTTGACAACATAACCAAGAAATTTCAACGACGCCTTACAAAACTCTAATTTTTCAAAATTTATTGTTAAACTAGGATTATTTTATTTATCAAAAACCTTACTCACCAATACACATTCTTCAAAATTCGAACTCACTAGGATAATATCATCAACCTAATAGAAAACAGAACTGCTAAATAAATTGCCAAGCCCTTTATCCATGAGATGCGTCATTCGGATCTGAGTTCACTAGGCCGAATGGTATTCAAAAATTATATAAACCTATTTCAAGAACTGAAAAATAAATTTTCTCTCTGGATGAAGGTGGCAGTAGTATTTGCCAAAAGGAACTCCTTAGATATATCAAGGACATGTATTGGGCATTACTCAATTGATCTAGTATGTTATAAATATATATAAGGGGATATGTATCGACCTTGGTGAAAGAGCTTAATTTTCTACTATCCAAACATAAATACCATTTACTGACCTAAATGCACCTGTGTATGCAAGGCCACAGCACTCAATTCTAAAGATTTCGATCAACAAAATGTATGATCATTAATAGATTCACGTATAAAACTAAGAACTTTATGTATTTTAAAGAATTATTTTAATAAGTCCATCAATTTTCCTATCCTAAATCAAAAGTGTAGCCTTTAAATTTTATATTTTTTTTATTAGCAAACTACAATTCTGAGTTCTCGAAGCAATTTTTGAAAATTTAAATTCAGGCTTATTAAATTTTTGATTGCAAGGGCAGTTCAAAGTAATAACCCCAAGGTTTAAAACAATGTAAGCCAACATATTTAGCACATTGTTTAAAATGATGGTCTCCATCACATTTTAAATAGTGAGCTCTCGTACTCATGATGCAAATATTTTAAATTTTAAGCCGAGTGCCTCTAAAGTAGGCTAGTAATAGAGAGATGGGTCCAGCAATGGAATGGCCGCAGTTTTCACATCTAAATTTAGCAACTTCCATTTGAGTACAGATCTTTTTCAATTTTTCATTGTGTCAATTTTTGACAGACACAATCTTGGAATGTAGAATGGATTCATATCGGACGTAATAAATATTTAATATCTACGACTAAAGCACAGGTTTAGTTAGAGATGAGAATAAATTCTGCATCACATTAATGTAACTATTAATATTTTCATTTTTATTTAGTAAACAGCCACGAATCTCACGCAATAATCTCCTTTCATAGTCAATGAGCTGAAACTTTGATTTAAACAATATTATAAATTAAACCCATGATGTTAGTTTCGATTGATATTTTTATAACAAATTAATGTATCATTCTTTAATGATTAATCTATGCATTTTACAATTCATGTTCAGAGGCATTGAATGCAAGAGAGGGGTCATACACTCTAGTAATAAAATCATGTGCTGAATTCCTACAGTCAGAAGAAATACTCCATTTTAAAATTGATGAAGTTTTGACAAATGAAATGAGGCGAGGTTGACAAGCTAGTCTCATTTTTAATAGATACAAAATTCAATAAATTCCCATCATTTTCATGTACCTCATTAGAAATGTTATGATGCAAGTTATTCAAATACTGAAAAGCTTTCTATAAAATAAATTTTGTTTTAACTATTCATCATAGTTTTTACATTTCAAGTTAGGCAATCTAAATATTACATGATCACAACGTTTTTCATACGAGAAATAGTTCAGCCGATCATGATCATTTTCATACAGTTCTCTGGGATTAATCACACATACTTGTAAATCATTTCCTGGGTTGGATACATATACTGATGACTTGATCAGATTTTAAAAGTTCTCTCAAAACCTTTCTCAATTCTTCTAGACCTGCCTGCCATTCTTCTAATTCTGTATCCACCAGGAAAGACACGCCGAACTTCAGTTCATATCTAAATTCATCTTTTCTAAGATGCTCAATATTATATTTTAAAGACATCTTGCAACTTATTACTATACATAGATCAAGGGAATTAAAAAACACAGGTCTTTAAAAAAGTGTTTTTTGGTGCTGCTCTGTGCCTATAGTCGATAAAGTAGGTAATGTACAATATACTGGCATACTTTATTTTTACTCATCAGCTCTAGTTTACCTTCTACCCTCATTTAATTTTTTTCCCGGACTTTTTTCATAAATAGTCATTATTACAATAACATCGATAAAGTTTATGCTACTATATTATTATGGCTAGTACGTCCAGATGTTGTGTTAACAATCCTGATGTATTTTGTTGTGTTCGTGGTGAATACATACTAAAAGATCAGTGTAAATCGATAACAGACACACGTGAATCTTCTGTACTTTGTTTACTTCGGAATTGAAATTCGACACCAAGTTAGTGTCGGCGCCTCATAGTGTGTGTAAACAATTTCTTGATGTTTAATACCAATAAAATATTATTTTGACGTGAAACTCCCTTAGAATCGTTGTGATTTCAAACCGGATGCAACGAAAAAAACGACAGGTAAAAGACACAAATACAAAAATGTGTAGAATGAAACAGAAATATACTTACTATTTCCTCTTTGTGCCATGCTTCGTAGCATCCCCACTCCCGTCTTCTAAGCATGTCGCCTGTAATTAGTAAGCCAGAGCGAAATAGCAAATGTCGGTGTGTATGTATATTGCACATTGTATAATACTTGCCTGTATTTGAGCATTTAAAGTGTGTTAGTATATGTGAAAAGTACGTGAGCTAATACTACTGTGCACTGTATGCGGCTGCGTATTACAGCTTTTTAGTAAGAAGTCAGCGTGGTGTGTTATTATTTAACAGTGTTTGTGAGTATTTTTACATCTTGTTGTGCGATAAAATTTTATTAGATGTCGAAAACTAATGCCGAAATATTATATAAAAATGAAAATAAAATTAAAATTTAATAACATATGTTAAATAAAAAATAAAATATCTTTTAAAATTAATCAAAATACTTTCATTTATAAACAAATAAACTTTGTAATTATCCTACCCCTGTTATATATATTCATTTCATTATTTTGTCGATTTACTGAAGTTTCACTTTATCGTGTGTGAATCGCACACACACCTTTTTTTTTTCTGAAAACTGTATTTTTATATCTCGGGAACTAGAGCTGATAGAAAGAAACGGATAACATTTTTCATATCACTATGTATACTTAAAAGCAGGTCTAAAATCCCCAGCACCAAAATCGTTGTAGGTCTGCATAATAAATGACAAAAATATAGTAATTTGGTTATGAAAGTATTATAGGGAATATTGTGTCACTGAAAATTGAGACCAAACCCATTGAGATTCGAAATTGTGACACTGTACTTTTCAAAAACGAATGATAAAACAAAAAAAAAAAAAAAGCATACAAATACAATATTTAATTATACTCAAGAAACATGAGATTTAGGGCATAGTATGATTCTTTTTATATGACCTCTGTCATATCATGGGGCATAAACAGTTAGGCTTAAAATACCTAACTGTTTTATAAATTATAAAATATAATAAACATTCTATCTCCAATTATAATGTAATGGGCGTTATTCGACAACAAATGTCGAGTAAAGATATATATAAAAAAAACTATAATTTTTTTGCAATAGGTTGATTAATGATCAAATTTATTGATACATATTCACAATTAAAATTCAGATATATCTCACAAAACTTCTTTATATGAAGAGCTGATAATGATTACTGTGATACAAAAATATTAAGCCACTTACTTGACTTCGAACATTTAACTGGGTTCACTTCCCACCTATATTTATGGTTGTGACTCTCATTTAATGTGACGGAATATCCGCAGTACACAGTGCGGACAGATGTGTTTTAGCAAAATGTTACGAGCTAGGGTTGTCTCAGAAATGGAACGCTACGTCACTGTACTAAACCGGCGTCTACGCATCGAAACATCGGTCATCCGTTCTTGCAAGGGTCACAAAAAAAGAATCCTAAAACTATCAAACCGTTATAACCAGAACAGAAGACTTCACAAAACATTTCTCTGAACACAACTTCGTACCTTACCTGTTCCTTAGGAAGTTAGGAGGATCTCACATCAGAAATTAATATTAGACAGGAATTGATTCATTGGTTATCGCATTTCCATGGTTTTCACAATGCCTGTCCTGACGTTTCCCAAACAGAAAAGTTGTTAAATTTTAAAAAATGATCTCGATATAACACAAATGACAAATGGCAGATCATTCAAATGAAGGATATATCGACATTGACAATACAGCTTACATTTCTTCTTTTTATGGCAACTGAATCGATTTATAAATGCAAAAAAATATTAAATTTTGATCAAAACGAATTATGGATCCATCAAAATAACACTACGACATCTCGTTTAGAAGTTGACATCAATATACCAATTTTTGAGGGAAATTCTAATTTTTCAGTAAACACCGATTTACACTTTCGTTAGTAAACGAAAAATTAAAAAAAAATAAGAATTTTCTCAAAATAACTTATGAAATTCTTAATGGATTGATTTTGTTATTCAGTCATTTTTTTGTGCTTAAAAATCTGTGGTAAATATTACGAATCACATCAGAATCGAATAACGCCTTCGATAGATGTCGTACTTAAAATATTAAAAAAAAATAGCGTTCTTTTTAAATATATTAGATTTTGAAACTCGAAAAGCACAAAACATATAAAAAATATATTTTAACCTTGGTAATTTTTAAAAAGGATTAAAGTCGTATTTTGAGTTCAGTGAGCTAAATAATTTACTGCTACTTCATTTTTTAACGCATTGAGCTCTAAAGTAGTAAAAAGCTTTAAGGACGACTTGCAGGATCGACGTTCTTTCAAATTTCTAAGCTTTAATATTTAAAACCTCATAGACTATGTTTATCACTTAAGGGGTTCAAAGACACATCGATAAATATCATAGTGGTAATTATTGAGATGGTCTGTAGAGTCGACCGCTTTTCAGATTTTTTTCTATTTGGCTTAAAAGTGAATAATTTATTGGCCAATTCGCTTTCGATCAACATTGACTCCAGTGCTTTCTGTTTCAAAGGCAACGGAATGTAGACCGCTTCCTTAAAATTTCTAATGATGCAAGCGAAACCACCTTGAAAGCCTATTTAATTACGAATTTTAAAACATTCTCATTCGAAACCTTTGATAAGCCTTAATTTAAGCATATCACCACTAAATAAGGGTAATAAGAGTGGCACCTTCACGGCCCCTCGGCCGGCCGGGGTGGGCAGATATTATTCATTATATCAAAGATGTCGCTATACGAGATAGGCGGCGATTTACAAAATGACCGACTTCCTTTTCTTTCTGTATCGGGGATTGCGTGACGAAAGAAATTTTCTGCGCATACAACAAAGTTGGCAGGTTTTAATGCCGTGCTCGATGTACATTGCTCGGCCGTTTTGTGATCGCTTTTGTCATGTTTTATAATTTATAGCCAATAATAATTTTTGCATGTTCTCTCAGTTGACACTTACAAAGTAATTTTATTTTTCACTGACGATTACTCGGAGCTTTTCGTAAAGTAAGATTAAGCCGTAAGCAATTCATGTTAAAACAGCACACAAATTATAGACATAATTAAAACCTTTGTTGCATAGGTTAATTTAAAAAAGGATAATAGGCGTACACTTGCGTTAAAAAAATATGTGTAAAAGGATAAATATATACAAATTCGTTCACCACAGACTCGCTACAAAAACGCACAATCAAAACTTGTTTAAATGTTGAAATGATACCGAATATTGTTATACAAAAACAAAACTGCAATATATTTACATCTGAATTAAACCTTGGATATCTATAATTTAAAACATTATTTTAAATATTTTTTAATAATGTCATAAATAAATATAATGTAAGTTTACACCATAAAATAAAATAAATATTGAAAAGCACCGCACTATAGAATTTTTCACAAAGATGTAGTCTAATTGTGTTGAATAACATGTTTAAGTTCTAAGTATTGCTTTTTTTGATCTTATTTAATTTTTATCTATTATTTTTCGTTGCATCGTATACAAAACAGCTTGTTTATTTGTAAATGCCGACCACACCTATAACCGATATGCATACCAGAACTCTGATCCCTCACGAATTTATAATGCTGACTATGCGCATTGTCACTGAAATATTATAACACACATAAATCAATTGTCCCGAACTCGGCGAGCAATGTACGCCGCGCACGATGGCGCACACGTTCGCGATCTCGCCGCCCCCTCCCGGCGCGCTGTTGTCGCCTAGGCCGGTCCGTGATTGCCGTGTGATTTTTATTATCTCGCCTTCAGTTATCTTTCGCTTCGTTAAGTAATTGAATTAGATACAGCTATTTTCCCCGTCTAGCAATGTGGGTGACTTTATTTGGACTGCCGTCTATATAAGTTTCGGTAGTTCAGGGAAACGATCTAGAATTTTTTATTTTGTATCGACGAGATTAGACATCGAGCCGTCCGCGATTGCCGACGGCCGCCGCCGGCGTCGGTACGGAATAACGTGTTCTCCGAGGCACCGAAAAGTGTGCCAAAGTGTCGATTCGAGATTCGATACCTCCTGGTGTGAAGGCAAATCACGAACGATGGCGCCACCACCGATTGTTGCGGCATAATCCTGTTCTATTACATTAGGATCAGAATAAGACGTACTTGTGTAATTAACGTTGTTTTGAACTAAATAAGATAACATTTCGTTTTCATTTGTGCTGCCTAATTACACGAATGATGGATGTACCTATAGCAGCACTACGCGTGAGTTCAGGTATTTGTGATCTTCAGACGGGCTGCTAAGTGTGGTTATTAGGGCATTGGGGTGATTCCTTTACTTCGAGAGAGCCCTTTAACTTTCAACAGACGTCGTACGATGCAGATACGAGTAGCCCTTGATTAAGAATGCGCTTTGATCTAGAATGTCTTCGCATGAGATTCATATTGTAATTACATTGACATTTATTTATTCAGTGCCTCTGAGAGCAAATTGAGCCGTTGGTTCCGAATGTTGGCATCGCACTGTGGCGACAATCGCCACACTGGGACAGTGATGAAGGTTCATATTCCGAGCCCTTCAATCTATAAACATAAAAAATTAAATACTGTTCGTCAGCAAGCGCATCACTTGAGACCGATCTGACCGGTTTGCCTATTTTTTTTTTAATGTTCGTCTTAACTTGGACGAGGTTATTACAGAAAGGAAAATTTCCAAAAATTGCATAGGAAATTTGAAAATTCGGGAAAACTTGAAACGGTCTCTGATAGGGTTTTTTTTTTATATAAACTCATGACTGTAACCAACGATTCGAGTGATGGATATACGTAATTCTTTTTTGTTCGAAACCAAAAGTGAAACAGTGATTGAGATTGATATCGATAGATAAAAAAGGTGAAGGAATCGAAATATATAAAAGTGAATATCTGTATGTTTGTCTTCTATGCGTGTCTAATCCATTGATCTGATTACGTTGAAACTTTGGTGATGTATTGCACGCCCACCCGGAAAGGTTACTGAAAATAACAAAACACTAGTATTTGTTCCCTGTCTCATCCTCGTATTTGTATTGCTGAACCGAATTATTGAACCGATCGTAAAAATTCTTCCAATTATATGTAACTACTGATTGCTGATTAAATTAGACTGCCAACATTTACTTTGTTTTAGAATTTATGTTTTTTTTGTTGTTCACATCGCTGGACGGGCGATTGTCACGAAATTCGACACTGAAATTGACACAACCGCGTTTGCATTCTGCAAACCAGTTATGAACAGTCGTTTTGAATAATGCTCCATCTCCAAAATTAGTTCAAAGTCGAACAAGACTCTGTTGAGCTGTCAAATTACGCTTAAAATTATAGGAAATCATACATTAAAAATTGTAATGATTTAAATCCATAGTGAGGTAGACACACAATTTTTTAAAATGCCACTTTAATGTATAAACAACTGACAATTATACAAGTTCCATTTTCAAATGTAGTAATTACTTTTTAAATATTGTTTATGGAAGTGGGCAGTTTCAGAAACTTATAGTGTACCCTACACTATTAAAAATAGAGCTGATAAAGATTTGGAAGCAATCGCTTTAAAAGTATAAGAAATATTAAAAAAAAATAAATTATACCTTACAGTTGTACTTTTTAACCGTAGTAGGTAGTAGGTTAAAATTTTCACAAAATAAGTTACAGAATAAGTGAATATTATAAAGATTATCCTTCCAAACTATTTATAAAAACAGAGGATTAGAAAAAAATTTGTTAAAAGTAGAAAAAAGCAAAAATATGACGTTAGATTACATATACAATCAAAGATGGTATGGTGGTAGTGCAAACTCTAAAGTGTATGGTGGTAGTGCAAATCATAAAACTGGCCAAGTGTGAGTGAACCGATTCGCGTCTAAGATTCCGAACTGATTTTTTTATTGTAAATACATAAAATTAAGACATTGTTTGATATCAAGAGACCCTCAGTGCACGATTCCAATTCGCACTTGGTCACTTCATTTTTAAAGGCACACAATTAAACTAAAACACCCCGGATAGCTCACACTGCAAAATCCGAATTGGAAGTTACATCACATAGGCCGCCGGACATCCGCGTATGCGCGGACAGCGTTAAATTAACCCTTTACGTCGCGTGTCAAAACGGCCGGGGAGCAATTAACCCTAGGCTCACTGGCTGCGCGTGTTCCATTGCCGGCGATGTATAAATTTTGTCGCGAACTGCAAATTGAAGTCATTAGGTGCGGACATGATTTTCTGTTATGTCGCGTTCTTATTTATCTCACTGCCGAGACGCTCCCTCTCGTTATCTTCTTATTAGGGATCCAAGGGTTTGGATCTTCCACGTTGGCTCAGTGATAGTCAGAGGCTGCTGCTGGCCGTCCGCAGCGATATCGTGAAAAACGTCTGTTACGGACAGCCGCGCACTTAGGGTTTAAATTGGACGATTAATATTTTATTTTGTTTTATACGAACGGACTTAGGTTAAGAATCGTTTTATATTGTATTTTATTTTGTGTGTGTTTTTATTGAATCATTAGAATTGCCTTGTTTTTTTACCCGGGTAGAGATTAGTCGTAAGAAATTATATATTTTGCCTAATTTGTATATTTATTGAATTTCTTGTTTATTGTGTTGTTTTGTTTATTTTGTTGTGTGTATAATGTTTATGTAGTATTTAATTGTAAATACGAATAAAATGTGATGTGCATATGAGTTGCATACGAAATTGTGCCTTGGCGGAGGAGGACCAATCAGAGGCTTAGAATCTCGGCGGTCGTTATGGTACGGCCGAGAACAAAGTGCGAGCATACGCGGCGATAGCCGAAATCGCCGTTACAACGTCGGAGAGCGATGGCTTAAAGTGCTCTGCGATGCACGGTGCGAGTGTCCTAATTTGGCTCAAGTTGAAAACTCTGTGTTCAAATCAACCGTAGTCAAGATAGAACCTGATACTTTCCGATCGGAAGACGATACTTTTAACCACTGAGCCGTGACCGCACATGCTTCTCCATCGAGTGGATATTCTAGAACAATTTATGTTTGCACATTTGGTTGATCGTTCCAATAGTTAGACCTCAGTTCTTATATCGTTCCCATACCTCGTCACTCACACAAATCAATCCCCACTCCTATTTAGCCCATATTCCGGTCTCAAGTTGGTTTCATGCCATGTATATTACATAGAAATCTATATATTGTCAATATCTCTTAGTGATCAAATATATCTATTCGTTCACATTTATATAATATATATGAGTACATGCCAAAAAAACGAACTGGCGATGCAGCAGCCGTGTGCGATATTACGCTAAGCATTTGAAGACACATTTGACTATTTAATAACTCGAAATCTATTAAAAATAGAAACATTAATTCAGTTTATCTATTATAACCGTTTATATCAATTATAACTCTAAGTTTTCAGTAAATACAGCTCAAACGGTTATTGACATATTAACGTTTTTATCCCTGACTGAATGATAAATATATCATAAATCTAACCCACTTCTAGATGATCTGAAAAGTTGAAATTTGATGTCCAGCTGAATAATCCTGTATATAAGGGAAAAATCAGAAAATAGTGAATTTTAACCATTTGAAATGTTTCCGAGCAAGCGATTTTTAATAAAACCTAACGCCTTTCAAAATTATAATAATACTTAAAAAAAATTCCATCACAGAAGAATAGATTCCACGATAAACGGGTTGATAGACGGCTCCATAGGGATAATAAGTAAAATTATAATTGGAACATCGATAGCAACATTAATGCACGTGAGATTATCATCAAATCTAAACTCACTTTGACTTACGAGCTTGAAAGCCTCAAAGCTAATTTTCAGATACTAAATAATGCATATTTATACCGGTAACAATTCCCATTCACAGATCACAGGGCCTGTCTTGACAGCGCCCTTCACGACATAGAAGGGCGGACATGTTTACCGGAGGGCAGGCTTACGTTGCATTCTACAGAGTTAAAACCAGTCTAAAACACAAAACTGAGTACATATTATCGATCTAGATTCTAGTCAGATTAAAGCACAAAACAGTTCTATAGTAGAATACAACTGCCGAAGTTATGCCGCTTCGAATCTGGCAAAAACTAGCCAAGTCAAGTATTGAGCTTCAATGTAACCTAAGTTGATTGATTGCTTTTCGTAAATAATTTGAATGTTTTTAAGAAATTGTTTTATAAATTGAAAACATTGTTAAAAAAACAAGAAAAAACAAGATATTGGGTTTTCAATTTATTTTAAAATATTACATGCTTTAATAAGTAAATTGCAGGATTATTTACAGAACTTGGCATCCATTTAAATCTCAATTGATTTACCGGAGAACTTGGCGTATATTCTTAATACTGAACGTGGCTCCCATTTTCACATTCGTGTTTTTAATGAGTATGTATATTTATACGCTTAATCTTTGATATCGTATAAAAATATACCGACTCCGAAGAAGTAAGTTGCATTAGATCCATTGTTCGATACAAAATCAATTATTGAGATGAATTGATACCCTTCAGTAATTACACAACTACCGCCGCTTGCGCACCGGAGCGAGCGCGGGCCGAACGCTCTCAAAAATACAAAACGTTCAACCTTCGAGCACTCGTCATCTCGTGATCCGACATCACTTTAGAAGCGCCATGCGTTTTTCTTCCATCGTTCTTCAAGGAAAACCCTGTTTTCCCATCGCGGTGTGATCATAACCAAACCACTACAAGACCGCGACGAGGCGTCCCTGTCTGGAGGGCGAAAACGACTTCAGGGCATGCTCCAGGAGTGGCGGCGGAGAAAATTGGTGAGTGGATCTTTTAATCTTAAACAAGATTGAGAATTGAACATAGAGCCTATTATTTTATTTCTTCGTATACGGTAGGGAAATGATACCCAACCAGAACATTGGCTGGATAATTATCCCGCATCCATTCATGTGTTTGTAAGTTTTATTTATTAAACAGATGCACTTTCGATGTCTATGAGTATTTTATTGATTATAGATTTTATTACAAAAATATTTTTTGACACGAAACTTTTTAGATGCGATTCTTTTAATATAATTTTCCTTCGCTTGATCTCACCAGAAGTGAAAACCCAATTAAAAAAAGGTGGATTAATTATTTTTTTATGATAAATTAACGAAAAACGTGGGCTGTTGGTGTTATAGTACATATACTTATGATTTCTAAATATTTTTAATCATTAATATTATCTAAATCTATAAAAAGATTAAAAAGACATCTTTATATTAAAGGCATTAATAGTATAAACAACCTATTATGATCTCTATATTAAAGGCATTAATAATATAAAATACCTATTATGAGGAATGATTTATGAAAAGTATTAAGTGTACAAATATTACTTAGTAATTGTACCTATTAGAAAACAAGAATCTCAATATAAAACTTACATAATTTTGAAAATTATCTAGTGAAAATTTAAGTATTCAATAATCTGAAAAAATACATATAATAGAAAATTAATTTTCTTCACTATAGAACTCACACCTAGACAGAGAATTGCGTAGTTATTGTATACAGAGAGCTAGCGGTTACGAGGAGGCAATAATTTAGAGTACCCGCGAAGAACCATTTTAATTCGAAACTTATATTCATCGTCAATCTTGGAGATGTCAAATGTTGGAAACTTCTACGAAAACATTACCTTACTCATTTACGCGTGGGTAAGGAAGGGCTTCAAGTTCCATTTCACACATTTTATCCACATGTTATGGGCATAACTATCTACGTATAAGGTTCCTGGATAAGATTTAAATAAAAATGACTAACGGAACTCTTTCCGATATAAAAGAAAATTTGATACTACAAACCGTTATCTACAATCCTGGTGTCATGTCGTTATGCCAAAAGTATAACTATGAAACTAAAATTAAGTAAAGTAAAAAATGTTGTGCTAAATTTTTGGGCAGCGCAAACGCACACGCACGGGGTTGGTAAAACAACATATGTATTCCTTCCACAGCGCCTTCTCACGCCAATCACTAAATTTTGAAACGGAATTTTAGTTTCAGAACTGGATCTTTTACCTGCTGACCTATTAGCCCTACTCTATCCTATATCAAGGAAATATGGTTTATTATTAAATGATATTATACAATAAAATTCGTCAAGTCTTCATATATCAAAAGATTACAATTATCTGGTTATTTATGTTTATACTAAACTAAATTTTGAAATAATTTTGCTTATATATAACTGTAAGACATAAACAGATATCGGAACGATTAGATATAAAACCAAACTCCGGAGTGTATATCACATAATAAAATAATTATTTTTATATATTCAAGTATCAGGTTATCGACCTATTCATTTCGTCCGCCGGCTCCCGGCCTACAGCGTATTCCCGGCGAATCCCCCTCGGGTAAGTCCGTACGACAGCTGTCAAAATCGTAACGTGACGTCGTGAGCTCACAAAAGCCGGGCAGTGTCTCGATTATACCACCGGGTATTACTGACAGTGGCGGCTTTGGTACAGCGCGATCGTTATTAGCCCTGCGCTTCAGAAAATAACGGAAATTCGCTATTTTGTGGAGTTTCTATATCTCTTCACGTTTTCCTTATCCCGAAAGCAAACGGTACCCATGTTAGGTCGGGCGTCGATATAAAGTAGACAGTTCGCGATCAAAAGACAAATGCTGGATTCATGTGAAAGATGCAAGCGAGTTTAATATAAAAACCTTAAACTTTACAGTTGTAAATGTCCAGTCAGCTAGACATGAAGTCGAGAATATTTTTGTCTCGCACAGCACAACATAAACACCACTCCCTTTATTGCGGGAAGACTATTTAAGTGAACTGTGTACGCGGCCAATTGTATCGGTAAATTTAATATACGATTCAGATTAAATAATTCGGAACAATCCTGGATAATAGCACAAAGCAGGTGTTCGTACCGAATAATAAAATTGCACGTACCCCTAATCCGTGAAGCAAAACAACGCCTCGGTTTCGTCCAGATCCTCACCAACAACTCCGGATATATATGCTTGTGTGTTTAATTACATGCAGACAATAACAGTAGATTAGTTGGTGTCTGCTACATTTGACCGTTAATGTTTAAGTCGCGGTGTGGAAGAGACGTGCGGAGGGTGGTAAGGAAATAAATGGGCATTGGAAATGTAAAGTGTATGTAAGTCAATCACAGTGACTGGGCGCATACACGTCATGTTGTCTTTGTGAAGAGTTGTGAAGAGAAGAGATGTAGCACTTTGTGTATGCTTTATTGCGTATAAAAGAGCGGCAGAACTCTGTAAAATTATTCTATCTCATCTGTGCCGTTGAATTGTTTCGTCTTTCTGCTCGCCTAAAATACCACCAACAAACCATTTTGATAGCTGGCTTTCTACCACCGTATGCCCGAGCCCATTTTCTGCAACGAGTACAACTTTGCGAAGATCTACCATCAACAGTATTCCTAATAAGCTACTACGATGAGATCTTTAGGAAGAGTCCATTGTTCTTTAAAAGGCCGGGTACACACTGTTGGCTCTCACGCATTTGCGAATATCCACAGTTAGGGTTTGATGACTCCTTGAGATCTTTGGTGACTCGTGTGTTTGTTTAGCCTCAAGAAAACTTAATATTCAAACGAATGTTTGTAATTCTGTTTGTACGATCTTGTAGCATCGCTTCGGGCTCAATATTTGCGCTGTGATTGCTAATGTTTCGTCTACCCTGCTAACGAGAGAAGTTGGCTGTTATTTTCTAGTCTTTTCTAGACTTCGTGTCTAAGATTTCTTCTTTCTACGACCCGCACGTTTCTTATCATAATGCAGGGTAATTGTTTTCGCTTTTCTCTGAAACTAGAACCGCACATCTCGCTTAGCGAGTCGATATAGTCTGTTTCCTTCTAGCTGGAATATCCACGTTCTATCAACTACGCCTTGTGGTGCTTCAGGCGATTCGTATAACCACGTACATTTTAAATTATGTAGATAAAGGATGGCGTAAACAATAATAACCAATTATGATAATAATATGAGCTTGGAAATATAAGAAAATATAAATAAACGTATACTTTCTAAGAATCACGAAAATCCTTAATAAAAGTAACAGGTCTTGTTTACGTATTCATTTTCAATTTTATTTTTATTTAATTTTCATTTCTTTGCCAATCCCTATTAACTTTTTGTTCTGTCAATTAGTGCGTTTTTTCTTCGTATTTCATTCTGTCAATTAGAGCTCGTGCATTGGATTTTGTGACACAACGATAAATAATGTTGGAATGTAATAACAAAACATGCTAAGAGCGAATTTTTGAGTTTTGAAATATTCAGCCTTACATTTCAATTTATTGTTAAATTAATAATTGAATTTAAAATATGTCATTGTTATTGAATTACCGTTTGCGATTTTTTTTTCTTCCATTATTATAATAATGGATTGATTGAATTCCACGCAATGTTATGAACGTTATTTCGTTCTAATGTCATTGTGAACGGGTGTCTGTGATCGGTCGGTATTGCGGAACACACATAATTACAAAACGCACTTATGAAATCCCATTGCGCCACATGAACAGTCATTATAATGAATCGACGAACACTAATGATATCCATTCCTGAAAGAACGTGTTTGTGGCAACTTTCTCGAGCGTCCTCAAGTGTTCTTCTCTCGACGAGAACACATGAAATCTACATAATTGCTTGTCTTCTTATGACTGGGATAGAGGTCGCCGTGGAAGTTTCCCTGAAACGAACGTGCGAAGCTTCGATGGGCGGAAAAATCACCCTCTTTTTTTTCTCTCTCCTATAATAACGTGAAAAATTGATGTTTTAAGGAGCTTAAGACGGAATCCGCTTTATTAAAATGGAAAAAGTTGTCCGGGGGAGCCGACTAATGGCGCGATTTACTTGTAAATCTGTTTGGAATCAACTAGGGGAATTTATTTCGCGACCTTCATTTATTTTATATAAATGTACATCTTTGTAGATTTAATTAGTCGTAGACAATGCTATCCAGTGTATTTTGTTGCTGTTTCAGAAAAAAAAATGTAAGTTTCTAGAGATATTTAAAGAAAATGCACAACAAGACTTTGTACATCCATATTAAAAAACACGAAAATGATTCTTTTTGCGTAAAAGGTTTCAACGGCTCAGCGGCTGAAACAATTGTGTATTCTTGGTAAGCGAAAATGAACATGGGATAGTTCTCGTGTCGTTAAAAAGGATCAAGTGCAAAGTTCAAATTTACTCAAGGTGAAAATTCAATCAGGTTTGGGAAATTCTTTTAGAACTTCACGTTTTTTGAACAAAGCTTGATTATTTTTCACTTCCCACTACGACGATTGGAGACAGTTACAGTCGCAAATTAAGAAGATACTGTCTTCAGTCCTATTTTTGAAAATCAAAGTTTCATCATATGATGGCGTTTTAGGGTTTTACATATCTGTTTTGATCATTTTCCGAATGATGTCTGGTTGCAAGAATATGTGTACACGTGTGTCAGTGCGTACGTGTGGGCGTCTGTAGCTATAAACCTTTTATGACCTTTAAAGGGATTTGCCGATTTAAACGAAGTTTGCGACATTTGAAAGCGATTCAGTTAACTTAGACCTTCTGAAAATTTGAAATTTATTTATTTTATTTTAGAATTTTTTTTTTTACATAATTTTAGACTACTCTTGCGATCCCAAATAGTTGCATCGATGGCCATAAACTGCATAAAAATCTGCATCCGTCAACTTTGCCTCCAAAAATTGCCCATTAAAAAAATTGAATGTCACATAGCACATCAAAACCGAACAACGCGTTCAAAAGACGTGTAGTTGAAAAATGAAGAAAATAGCTCTCTTGTTTTAAATAAATCTGTATTTTTGAATTTAAAACTATTATGATTTTTGAGATTGAAGAGCAGAAAAAAGCACTAATACTTTCTATTATTTATATTTTTTAATGCTTTGAGCTCAAAAGTAGCAGGGATGACCCCCAGGTTTAACTGTCTTTTGAATTTTTGAGCTGGAGAAACTCAAAAACGTGTAGACATTGACATAAAAAAATGTAGCTATCTACATATAGATAACTGCATTTTTGAACTCAAGGGGCTCAAAAGCACATCGATAAATATCGTAGCGGGAAGTTGTAGAATGGCTTGCCGAGTCAACCTTTTTTTAGATTCTTTTTAAAGGCGAAACTAGAGCGACGTTTGATTTATTCTTCTCAATTCAGTATTTCTCTTAGAATTCAATCTACATTAAAGCTATCAAATTCGTTGTGAAGTACACTCGGCTCAGATACAAAATCGCAATTCGAGTCCTGATATCGAGTGGCACTCGTATTTAAATTTCAAATATCTGCGCGCGGGCAGCGTCTCGTTAAACTTGCAGATTTCATATTTATAACAACTGTACAAACATCGGCTTAATATAAACTCTTAATTGGTTTAACCTAAATCTGCATTTCGCCGTTGGAATCGTGTCGCATAATTCTTCGTTTATTTTTTATTTACTTTTTTTGAGAGAAAAATGTCTTAATGTTGTCATCATATAAATGGTTGTCGTCTTTTTAGGATTTTGACCCAAAATTATATAAGCGGAAGCCTTTTAGTTTCATTATGCCCGTCCGTCCGTCCATCCGTATGTCACAGGCATTTTACTCAAAAACTACACGATATATATTAATAATATTTGGAGCATTGCACAGCCGCTACTTAGTTTGGTAGTTAAATAACAAAAATAAATATTTCTAGGGAGGGCTCTCAATACATGTAATAGACGTTGAAAAATTTCAGAAAATATCAACATATTTCGACAATTCTTTTAAAAAAACTTGACTACAGCTTATTTACAAGGTCGGGGAAAAGGTTTTTCATATTTTATATTCAAATTCAAGATAATTTTTCTTTATATTTCATTTAAATTTATTTACAATAAATATGTGCCGTTTTGTTCGAGACCTTGTTGCTATTTTGTAGACGGCGACATAAACCCATCGCTGTAGAAAATTTGGGACTTTTGATCAAAAAATTGCGACGTCTTTTTGACAGTCTTCTTTTGATGTTAACCTAACACTACCTAAAGAATTCTGAAGAGACCGAATCACGAGAAAATCTAAGGGTACGAGGTCAGGGTTATATGGTGAATGTATTAACACTTTCCAACAAAATTCTCTCAAAGCAACTCTCTGAATGGCTAAATATGTGTGTGGTCTGGCGTTATCACGGTGAAAAACGGTCGGAATTGGTCTACTCTCTCTTTCTGTTGATCAATTTCGGTCATTTTTTTCCCTACTTTTTGCTTGAGTTTCATCAGCTGTTGGTGGTAGACATCCGAGCCAATGATTTGGTCCAGCAGTAATAGCTCATAACAAATAATGCCCTTCCAATCCCACCATACACGGCATCAGCTTATTGCGAGTGATTCCGGGGTTCACTATAGTCCGAGGAGCTTGCTTGCCTGTTGAGCATGATTTTTTTTCGCACGTTCATGTCGTAATCCATTTTTTTTAACTAGTGATAAAACTTATCAAAAGAGTTCAGTTTAATTATTTTTAAATAGAGAATCACAAATTAGTACACGATTCATTAGATATCCTTCAGTGAGCTCATGTGGAACCCAAGTATCGAGCTTTTTTGTGGATTCATATTTTTTCAAACGGGTCAAAATTGTTTTATGATTAATCCTTAGTTGTTCACCTTTATTGTAAGAACTAATATGCCATCTCGTTCTACTTTTTCAAAAATGGCTTCAACTTTACAGGTAACCTCAAGCGAAGGTCATCTTTGACATCAAAATTACTGAAGTGAAAACGCTTGAACCAATTTTGTGCTTCTTTTGTCGACACTACATTAGGTCCATAAAGTTCACAATTTTTTTTGTGGCTTGTGTCGCATTTTTCCGTTTTTATGTAATAAAATTTCAAAATCTATCGTATTTATGCATTAGATTCATTGGTTTTGGTGGACAGATAAACAAAACAAAAATGGCAGAAGTTCGTTTTTACTTTTTGAGTTGCTGTTTTAAAATGTCATCTATTTGATGGTGTCAAAACTAGTCAAATATCAATAGCACAACCAAAGAGATTTTACTGCGACATTTTACTTCTAAGACCGGGAATTGATCTAATTGACAAACAGACAGATAATGGATCAATATCGCTCGCTAGTTTATCGAATGTTATTATAAACTGTTATTAATTAAAAATAATATAAATATGCAATTTATAAATTCATAGTTACCCATATACGTGCTCTCAAATGTCTTTTTCGGGTGTGAATGATACTTGGGTTAATGTGTGTTTTTTGTAGTGTATGTGTGTAACCAATGTCTAATGGAAGCGTAATACAATGACTATAATACATGAATAATTAATTCATATATAAGTGTACTGCAACAATTATACGATCAAGAAATCCGTCCGAACAAGGCTGAAGTTAGATCAATATTTATATATAAAAAAAAAACTAATAACAAGCTATTTCTAAAAGATAATTAACACTTTTTGTTAATCCTAAAATTATAAAAGAATTTACAAGGAAGTGGTGATGTGTTATAAAAGAACTATGACGTAACATAACAGGCGCAACATATAAATGATTAATAGTCATATTTGATTAGTACGTAAGTTCGTGAGATCACTTTTACTGTTTGTACACGAGGATGGATTACCCGCCTTTTCACGGATGAATACTTGCCCGTTGTACGTTCTGCAGTGAGTATATTTATTTTCTTTAGATAGTTCACGAGCCGTATAAAATAAATGGGAGTTATTAAATTGGGGAAACATCTCCGAGGGTCGTAATACGGCAAATACTTATCAGACCAGAAACTTGCCCAACTTTCGCCCAAGACCACAGAAACTGGCGGGTTGGTATCGCTCGAGCTGCTTCCTGCATTATTCATTATCTCTTCTTCCGGGACTATAGTACTCTTTTACCCTGTGCCTTTGTAACACAGTCTCGATGTTCGTTCCAGTCCTAAAAGTTAATTCAAAAAGGCACTTACTGGCTTTGGGAAGCGATCCCTCCACACATTCGTCCCCGCGGTTCGTAAAACCGTTTACGCTCCATTTCAATGATAAGACTCGCCATCCATCGACCGTAGTTCTCAAGAGAGGCGAAATATGTACTGGAAAAGTCTGCTTTACTATGAGGATTGTAGATACAGGAATATATGATAAATAATAATTAATGGTTTCTAAAATAGAAAAGGTAGACAAATATACCACGCTCTTCGAAAAGAAAAAAGTAACGATGAAGGGCTAAGATATAGACAATTTTGTACTTAAACACCGGGCTTAGATGGCAGCCAAAGTGGATAATTGAAACTTAACCTATCTCATTATGTTGAATCGCTTACGAATATATAATTTAGGGCATCTCAAATTAGGTTGTCAACATCCTAGATATATGCAAACCGATCGAGAACCGGGAGGAATTTTGGTTTCATGTAAGCGATCATGGAAATATATTGCGACAGAAATGGAACAAATGGTCATGTTCGAACGCCATAGCCTTTGATAAGGCCAGATAAACGCTCTTAGTTTCAGTCGTTGAATCACCAAAGTTAAAGAATGGTAATAGAATATTAATTATCGAATACAAAAACAATAAATATATTTCTGTATTTTACAAAACATGTTTGTAAAAAGAACACTGTAGCAGATCGATTAACAAGGGCCGGTGCAATTATAATCGATTAACCGCTTCGTTTGCAATGGATATAATCAGGCGCGGATACGGGATTTTGCAGGGAAGCGTAGGGATGAGATTGCGTAAGAATGAATTAAAAACGATTCTCATAAACAGGTATATACTGCTATAAGTTATACCTCTCTACCGTAGCGAGTATAACCTCTCGCTGAAGACCATTGTAAGGGTGATCGTCTACTAGTAAGTCATGAAAGGTCGCACCCTTCTCCCGGAACGAAATAATATCGCTGGAACGGCGCAGTGGCAACTTGTATTGTTGCTGTTCTGAAATTGCTGGATACTAGCAAATCCTTTGCCGGTGAGCAACTTTAGTCTTCCTTCCGTGGGATAAATTGCCATAGACTTAGGGGAATCTGTTGCCTGTCGCTCGAGGCAGTGTATCCATGACCGTACGTACCCATTACCCTGGTACATAGGTCACTAGCAGGACTGAGCTACGCCTTGGCTAGGCTAAACCCACACATAAGCCATGGCAGTGATGGTATTAAATGTCCGATACAGTTCCATTAGCTGGCCCCAGATATCTATAAAACTTTATACGAAAAGAAAGAAAATATCATCCAACCGTTTCCATACCAACCCCGTAATGTATTGTACGTTTACGTCAAAAACCCACTATTCCCAAACCGTAACCCAGTAATTTGAATGCTAGTTAGACAATTCTGGAACTCCCCGTTTTAATTGTCCATTGCATAAGATTAATTTAATTACTGCTAATGATAGTGTAAGCGGTTATCAATTTGACCGATTTGACCGTTCAAAACTTCAATCACTTCATTTTTTACTTTTCCATAGTAGAAAACTAAAAATTGTTCAATCTATTGACTGGAAAGTTTTAGTATATTTCATATCGTTGCGTTTCTTTTGCGAATTTTGCATTAATCAATTTGTCGGTCATATACATATTTCATATAAATCTTTTAGTCAATTTTATTTGAATGTGGTTTTATATGAAATAAGTTTAATATCTAATACGCCATCATCTACATAGCTTAGATAATGAACCGACATCGAGCGACGAACCGACGTGTACACGTACAATATTAAACAACATCTGCATACAAGGGGTTAAGTGAAAACTTACTTTATAATTCAGGAGTTATTTTTTTGTTTAGGGCACGGAAAAGCTTACAGGGGCAACTGTAAGTCCCATAACGAGGCGGACTTAACGAAGATAAATGTTATTTCTGAAAAAAAAAACTTCTGCAAAAAAAAAGGAAAAAAAAGAACGTTGAACGCGTTCGCGAAGCTTTCCGAGGCCTCCACAACTAAGACTCTTAATGTGCACGAACCGAGTTTGTTACGGGTGAAAGATGTGTTTGGTTACATGAAAAATCTGTATTAACGCGATAAATGTGAAAAAGATATATTGGAACGTGACTAAATCGATGGTATACCGAATCTGATATATATATATATATATATATATATATATATATACTAGCTGACCCGCCCGCTTCACTGGGTAATTTTTATTATAAATTAAAGGGCAAAGGATTTACGGAATTCTAAAAATGAGTAGCCTAGAACTATCTACAAATCATTCCGTATCGAATGGTCCCAGTCCTATGTCTATACGTTTAGTAGTTTTTTCGTGATTGGCGAACAAAGACAACTTATTTTCAATATATATATATATAGATATAGTAAAAAAATACTACTGACTGACTGACTGACTGATTCATCATGAGATCTCTGAAACTATAGATCCGATTGACTTGAACTTTGGTATAGTTACTCCTTTCGGGAGGTAGAAACTCACTGAGAACGGATTTTCCGCAAATTCTATCTAAAAAAAAATTGTCTACGTGGACGGAGGCGCGGGCAAAAGCTGGCGAGTTACAGGCACGATTCTCGGCGAAAATAATTTATAATAATGAGTCACGTGCTATGTTTGTATGCAGCCCAAGCCGCCAACTGGCCAAATGCGAGTTGCGCTGTCGTCGACCGTCACCACCAACGCGATAAGCACGTCCGAAGCCGACAGCTTAATGTGCTCCCCGAGGCACGGAGCGTGTGGATTAATTGGGCTTAAGGTAAGTGGCAGGTCGATCGCCCCGTGGTCTGTTTCGAACCAGGTAGCTTCTGATCGGAAGCTGATGTTGTAAAATCGGCTTTAATTAAAATCTTGTTGGTCGATTTGCGAGCGGTCATGAATTGAATCCAGCTTACTGATAATTGAAAAGCAACGTTTTGAGAACTAGGCCATCAGTGTTGTGTATCATTATAAATATCAAGCGGCATTTTAATGTGTTTTGTTCGGTGTGGTCAGTTCGGCTGTAGCACGAAAATGGATCGATTGGGCGGGTGAAATACCGCACTCTCACAGGATGAACACATGAAGTAACAGCTTCCGCTGTTGCATCTCGTCCAGTGAGTGAGAGTTTAGGTCCCTACAGATATAGTATTTTTTCAAAAGGTTTCAGTGTCCCACTCCAACCTCCGTTGGATGTCATATACCTTCCTAAAAGGTCAGAAAATCACAAGTGACTGCTCTGGGATTGCCGGTGTCCATGGGTGGCGGTGATCACCTACTCTCTGGCGGCTCGCGTGCTCGTTTGCCTCTTATAATAAGCAATTACTTGTGAGCACACACATTTAAAATGCGTGACTTATGTTCTGATTCACATAATACAGCTACAGCGGTTTGTGAGCTATTTTAATTTACTTAAGTGATTTCATAATCATGCTAATAATATTATTGACTTCCAAGGAAAAACTTTTAAAAATTAATTTATTACTAATTAGAATTATTTATGTTGCGAAAATAGAATAGATAAAAAGAGGATTGTTTTCTTAAGTTTGTCACAAGTTATTTTAAAGTTCCATACCAGAATGTAAAGGTAAATTTCATCAAATGGTCTACAGTTTACATTTATTCGTTTATCTACTGTTTTTGTCCGATTTCTTTTTCATAAACCATAACAGTCTATTATTTGAAATTTTTGATATTTAATAACAAATAAAAATATGAGAAAGTTAGCAGAAATAACAAATAAATAGTAAATTGTCTTGTGGCGATGGACTGACACCGTGTTGATTTATCATCTAAAAAGAAATTCCAATATTATAATCAAATAATATAACAATTAGTTAACTTGATATTTTTTGCTCGATAATATCGTATGTCAATATTTAACTGTCAAATTTATTTTAGACACATTTCTAAACTGTGTTATTTCCATGTTTTTATATCTGCAGTACGGAACTATCAGTGCGAGAATACACCTCGCACTTTGCTAGTGTTTAAAATTCACTTATATATATTCACTAAAATCATAATCAGATAATTACCCATTTCGATGTAATTATTAAGTAAGCTTCATTACGTTTTTCAAATCAGACAACGAGTGGCAGACGTGGTCCGTTTTCACAAACCAAAAAAAAAAGGGCAACGAATCGCAAAATCGGCTCTGCGGTACCCAATCGTAAACACATTATTAACATTTCACCGGGAACGCTTTTGATATTGTCCCGTTCGGAAATGATATTAGAGTAGAGATCTCCTCGAGACTTTTCAGGGGTGGGTTCTCTCTTGAATTTTCAATTCGCCCACCAATCGGATCGCCGCCCGTTCCGGCGGAGACGGCCCCGGCCGGCGATTATTATTACGTCACGAATGAAGGCCTTATTTTTCACGATTAATTTATTTTTCAATTTTCACGGCCCCCTCATGCGGAAGCGGCGGCGATGCGCGCGCGCGCTTTTGATGTCCCCCCGCCGTACCACGTCTATCGACTTATTTTCGTGTGCGACTTGTGACGAATTATGTAAGTACATGGGCTCGGAGCGATAACGTCGATGAGGAAACGTAGAAAAGTATCATATATATTTTTTTGGTATATATAAAATATTTTTATAACTTAAAAGCTGTCGGTCTTGTCGATGTAGATGTATCGTTTCACGTTTTGCGCATTTTCTATGTTTGTTTTTTTTTTATGGTCAATATTCGTTTATTTTGTTAACACAAGTGTTGTTGTTATGTGAGACCCTCGATTAGCTCTCATTTTGGATGGGTGCCCATTCCCCACAACTTTGTTATTGGAGATTGAAATGTTTAGAACTCGTGCTCTCAACTCATTGAGGATCGGGGTCTGTTGATCATTGTCGTCACCAATGAGATGGCAAATATTCTGGGCATGGAGCGCGTGGCGTAATTCGACTTAAGCTAAAACTTCATCGGTTATTTCGCCCGTGGCCAAAATCAAACCCAGTATCTCTTGGTTCGAAGTCATTTCCATTAAACACCGAGCCACCACCGCTACCTATAATAGTTTATAATATCGTTGATAATTATTTTCATTAAATTATACATACAATTTATGTACCATACTGTCATATCAGGGGTCTACCAAACAATTTGTTTATCGCAATCTCAAAGGTCATGTGTTTTTGTAAGACTTGATTTTTCAGATGTGATATGATTTTCAATCATTTGAGATGTGTTTACGAGTAAGAAAACAAAAACACAATTTGTTTTTGTTTTCTTACAAGTAAAAGAAAGTTTTATTTTTGTAATAAATCTCGTAAGAAAATGCAAAAAGTGATCATTTTGTTTCATGTTTTTTGGTGGCCAAAGAAAAGATGTAATTGATATCTGAGATTGTGCTAAGATTTATTGAAGGGAAGAAGTCAAGAAAATTGGAAAATCTAGATCGAAAAACTCAGCTCGGAGCCCTTAAGTAGAATTAGTGCTAAATTATTAAAACCTTTTAAGTTTTCGAGTTACTAGGGAGTCGTTAAGATACGTATTTTTCCATTAAAAGTATTCTACTATTTAGAACTCTTTGTCGCGAGTATATACACTGAAGTTATTTTAAGCACTTTTTTATTAATGTATTTAGATATAAATAAAAGATAAGCTTGTATATTAATAAAAGATAGCTTGTGTATAAGTATTCGTCACAAATAGTTATTATACGTCTATTTATGATGTAGTCACTTCTGAATAGATTTAATTTTATAGACTTGGCCAGCACCGATTCCGAAAAATAACAGTTAATGTGTTATAAATATTTAAACAACGTTAATTTTGAATACAGTTCTCTTAGTTTTTATATCCTTCTATTTGATAATAAAAATATATTTCTAATTTTTAGTTTTATATGTACTGGCCAGTAAATGTTCTGCAAATTTTTGAAGTCACCTATTATACTTTATGTGAGCCTTTTATTTATAATTTTATTGTAATAAATAAGTTTCATGGTTTGTTTTATTTTATTTCATTCTAATTCCCTTTTTCTCGACGACCTTGTGATAAGGGTTTGGATTTTTCAACATTCTCAGAGATTACTTAACAAACTTATAAGTCCAAAGGAAAAAAACTAGTGCTTAAATTTTATAATACGTGATTAGTTTGTGAAAGAGGTCGCATAGTAAGAAAATCCGATTAAAAATTTTTTTATTTAAAAATCATTAATCTTGAGGGTAGAGTTGTTCACTTATACCTAAAGATAGCCAGTTTCAAAGCACACTATCTGACGAGAAAAAGAATGAATAAGATTGGTCCATAATCAGCGAAGATGTTGCACAACATGCACACAAAATAAATTCTCCCGAAACACAATTTAGAGTTATAAAAAAAAAAAATCTCGGGTAGTGTGCTTGTCAGCTTCACAGCAATCGCAGATCATAATATCAGTTATCACCTCTTATAACAATGGAGCAAAGGGTGAGACCGGCAATGCACGAGTGATTCCTCTGTGGTTGTGGATGTTGATGGGCGTCAGTGACTATCATGCACGTTTGCCCCCTTATAAATTTTATGAAAAAAGAGAAAACCAAGAAACGGCCTCGTGATACACATTGGGCAAGCGTAGAAATTATGACCCAGCATCAGACATTTGGCATGCCCTAGAACATATTAATTATCATTATCATTCACACATGACGAATTTAGTACCTAATAGAGGCGTAAAGGTAAACGTTAATTTCAGAAAAAAAATACGAATCGATTTTTCATCGTTATCGAGATCGACTATCGTTTTATCTTCACGGACAGGAAATAATGGGTGGAGCCAGCTGTTTGTAAAACACTACACACTTCCGGCTCCTACATGCATTTGTGCTTAAGCACGCGACGTGACTCTCAGAATGACTTAAGTTTTAATTACAGTCCAGATTGCTTCATACACGATTCCGTTTCCAACTTAGATTATATTTGTGCAAACGGCTTTACTTTAAAATTCATACATGCGTTTACTTAAATGTAGCTTTAGTACCTGTTTTGTTTTTGATATTAATTTTGCGGAGTGCTGGATCGTTCAGCAGATGAGGTAAATCAATTTGTGTGTAAACCAATTTTTCTGATCTATTGAACAATTTTCGGTGTTGGAAGCGAGGCCTTGATTTGTTTGTGCGTAAACAAATCAAGGCTATGCTTCTAGTTTAGAAAAGAAAAATCAAAATAGAGACAGTTAAATTTACACTGATATTGTAAAGAGGGAAAATTTGTCTTTTTGTTTGTTTATAGAGAGTTAATCTTCGGAGCAGCTGACACGTTCATGATGAAATGATGAAAATTTTACCGTAAAGTACAGAAGTTTAATGTGTTCCTGTCTAAAAAATCCTTAAAAATGGGATGATTTGAGTGATTTGAATTATAGATGGAACGGAGATCGAGATCAGGAATGGGATCAAAATTGAAGTTTAGATTAAGACGAAAGCTGGACTGTGATTGGGACCATGGTGAACCCAGTGGTATATGTAGGTCGATATGAAAGATGTAGGAACTCATAGTACTTCTACGCGGGCTGGTTGGCGGACTGGACGAAAACTATCTACAAAAAAAATTATTAATGGTTTAGGATTCCGAAAAAATTTCAAAGAAACCCTATTAGTCTAATCGATTTAAATAAAAGTTAGTATGGAAATAACAACAAAAAACAAATAAAAGGATGAATGATTAATCTTTTGGTGTTCCTTGAGAATAATTAAAATTCTCATAGTTTAAGCGATTTTGAAATGAAATGGGATATGAAGACGCTTTAAACTCAAATTAGCTTTTTAGGCTCCGGTGGGTCCTCCAAAATTTGTAAGTGAAAATCACTAAGAATCATTTCGCTGAACCATTTTCAGATTTTTCTTTTTAATTTATTTGTGATTTACGATTCCAAGGAAATTATTAAGAACTATTTTATAGTTCAGTTTACTTATGCACAAAACGTGATTAGAACAAAACAAGAGCGAGAGTGTGGCAGGGGGAAAATCACAAGTGGTCCGAAAGCGGCTGCGGGAACCGCGCATTGACAGCTACTACTAATATAAACCTGTTCAAGACGACGAAGCCGCGCGGAAAAGTTGTAATTAATGACAAGTATGTCTTTATGTTGATCATATTTTAATGCTTGATCCAATTTATGACATTTGTCAGGGGTATAGTATTCATCTTGAAGACGGGAATGCATTACTTTTTAAAGCAGAAAATGCAGAAAATATGTATGTAAATAATAGAAAAAAAACACTAATGTGATAATTGTAATAAAACCAAGAAACAGTCGAAACGGGCGAAGCCGCATGTGAAAAGTAAGTATCATTGAAAGTTGTGTTAGTACAATCAAATTACTAGAAATATTGTATGACCATCTTTGATTTGTTTCAAAATAGGTAATTGTATACCTATTCCATCTCGATATAGATTTATAATAATGCATTACTTAGTCAAATGAAATCCGCTTTTGACCAAGTAGTGAGTTGTTTAAATTGTACGTATGAAAAGTTTATCATGGGAAAATGATAACTTCCCTCGAGAAAAGTTGTTGATGCTTAATAGCATAAAAATATTCAGTTACAAAATTCAACTGTGTCTTTAGACCCATCTGTAGTGTTTATCGTGTAGTATCATTTGTTGTTGACAACCAACAGCATACCAACAATGAATATACAAGATAATGCTACGAAATAATTTTGAGAAAAAAAAATTATAAATGTATATTAATAATAATATAAACTTCCGCCTATTTTCCAGAAGGGCAAGCAGAGACTATAGATTTCGATATATAAGTATATAATAATAATAACTTCTTTTACTTGACTGATTGGTAAGGATGAAATAAAGGCATAGCTGCTTTACTCCGTAAAAAAAAAGATTTATTTATACCATAATTTTATATATTATATTACAACAATTATATTATCTCTAAAATACAAGTAAACAAATACCTGTAAAAACAAAAGAGACTTCGTTTAAGACCACTATTTCAGACCTCGATTTTTCTTTAGGAAAAGTTCATACTTTACAACTTTTATGCTTCTAATTTCGTCAAATGTCACTAATCTCAAATGGTTTTATTTTATTGTGTTGTCAGTTGGTAGACGTTGTTGGTTAAACTAATTCAACCTCTTAAGAAAATTTACGACACAAGTATACGAGTGCAGTGATTTTCTTTACACATATACAAATAATACAAATTTGTCTCAAGTAAACTAATAAAATATCACATGTTTTATAAAATACAAACAGGAAAACGAACCAAAGACTCGTGCGACCGGAATCTTTGCGAGGAAGCTGTCGATCCCGAAATTAATACAGGATGTACCGAACCGGGTCAAATATAACCTATAACCATAAAATGGGGACGTGTTCAAAGGCGAAGGGCGAAGGGAACGCGACACGAGCACAATGGGCCGAAACGATCTGGATACGGGGTTGACTGGGGGGATGTGCGTATGACTAATTGATTACCATTTGGGTGAGAATTAATTATTTGTGCTTTAACGTCGAAAGTTTATATTTGAATGAACTAAGATAAAGAGACAATAAGAAGTTTCAGATTGTTAGCCATTCACTACTTTTAGCTCACAAAGCTGCACTACAAAAAAATAAACATGAAATGGTATTTATTTTGCTTTCTTTTTTTTAGCAACCGTTTTGTTAATTTCAATTTGATCCAGTTATGAACTGTTTTAAAATCATTCACGATACCATGTAAAAATAAATATTTGTTGCGAGAACCAAGTCAAAACATTCATTTTTATGGCATCTAATATATCAATAATTAGCAGACTCCACAGACGTTGTCCTACCTGAAATTGGGTTTAGGAAAAGTTTTCTTTGGTAAACTATATACGAGGACCGCTCTGGAACTATTGAGATATTGACAAATGCCGGTTTTTTCAATGGTTACGATTGTATATACGTGCAAGTCCAATTCCGCTTATAAGCGTAGCAGTCGTAAAATGTGTTTCTGTGAAGTAAGCAATGCAGATGAAACGCGGGCATTGGCGAGTTACGATATATTATGATCTTAAGGTTGGTCAATCCGAAGAGCAATGCGTCATTTTAAGCCATTGTGTTTTATGGTTTAGAGAATTTCGTAATACACACAACTCACTTCGAGATGAAGCACATACGGGAATGTCTGTTTTAACACTCACTTCAGATGAGGCCGTGTTTGTAAAATGATAAAAGATAACAATCGATGCAAGTACCACACGTGGTCTAGTATTCTGTATCATGATTCAGAATACTCTTGGGATTGGATTGACAGCGTCGTATAAGATCTTACATGATGAATTAAGAATCGGCCTAGAGCATGTCGGACCATGCTCAATGTAGGGTTCCGAAGCCGTTGCTACAAATCAAAAAAACAACGTTGTGACACTTTATTCCATGTTCCCGCGAGTAATAAGTTATAAGCGCTTTAATCACCTGTAACTAAAGAAACAATTAGGCATGTCGACTATTACTCTTAAAATTGTTTGAACTAAAAAGCACCAGCAAAGAAACGTATCATCATGGCACTTACGTTCTATTATTGAGAAATGCAGTTGATTTAAAAAAAATGAATTTCGTTGAAAGTTATTATTAAGAATTATCTATGTAGGTTTTTTCATATTTTTTTTTGAGCACATGGGTTAAAAAATAAAGACATAATTTATGTCATTTTCGAAGTGTGTTTGATTATTTTCGAAAATATTCACTCAAAACCAGACAAAATTGTATAGAAATCTTAAAATGTTTTAGAAGTGCTGCCGAAATATGTGTTACATATCGATGTTTGCAGATAAAATTTTTTTTTGCTTCTGTTACATACCTATATGTAGTGCCCCCTCCCCCCCATAAATACTTATTTTTATTATTAACTACTAAACTAAGTATTTGTATCAATGATGTACGCATCTTCTCATACCTCTGCACCAATTTTCAACTTTTTCAATTGGCCGGGTTTTGCAATGTTCGATTTAAAGTTTTTTTTTTAATTAAAAAAAGTATTTTTTTAATTAAAAAATATCATACATATTTGACATTTTTTTTTTTGATTCTTCATCGCACTAGTTGCTGTTGCCCAAAGCGAAATTAAAATATGAGTGCGATTTCTCGACGGTCGTCGGCAATTTTTTCTTTCATGTCTATTGGGTCATATTGAGAGGTGGTAGGGGATGAAATTTGAAGTCATTTTCTCCTAAACAAAAACGAATTTCGCAAAATATTAAAAAAATAGAAGCTAATCTCAGCATCACCAATTGTAAATCAAAAACATCCCTCTGGATGTTTTTGATTTACAATTGATGATGATATTTTTATTTTGTATGTTGGAATAGGTAGAGACCTATTCTAACATACACAAAATAAAAATATCCTAATCGTTTCAGCCGTTTAATAGGAATTTTGTGACTAACACACGTACAGAAGAACTATATATACAAAGATATTACTTGACGAATACAGAAATAAAGCTTTTTATGCAAAATGTGATTATATTTTTGAATAAATTACAATTGGCATTAATACTGGCATAAAACTGTAGCAATATTTTGTAATATCATTCCAAAGATTTTAAATAAATTTCCAAAGAAACACACAACTGTTTTATTTTTTCACGTGCTTAGTAATTATTTGAATTAAATCGTAGTGCTGACACCCTAAATTCATGTAATGACTAACTAGACTTGCCTTTGCTAAAAGGAAAAAATACGTCAACGGCCTGAAGAATTCAGTGCACAATATATTCTCTTCGGCTCGTGAAAATAACATGGATCACTAATCGTAATATTTTGAAAATTTAGACATATTTTTATTGAAATTTTTTATAGTTTTTTTAATGTTCAACAGTTTTATTATGATTTTCATATAAAACAATGCGTTGGTCCAAACACCATTGACGTATAAAGGCAATAATTGTATTGGACTATGTTAAGTTCTGCAAATAAAACATTATTTTCTATACATGCTAATTGTTAAATAGTAACAACGGTCCGGTGCCACAAGGCAGGTTACGCTACCCAAGACAGACTCGAGTAGGTCAACCGGTTTGTCTCTACTGGCGTGAAATTATTCGACGACCTTAAAGACTTTGAAGTGGTTTGGCAAGATCTGAACAATCTCACCGGCCTGGCCATTTAATGTATTACGTCAACCAATAGGCACTAGACGCTGCTCGGTGGACTAACGCTTACAGCACCTCATATCATGAGGGCTGTGTTACCCATTTTGTTAACTAGCTGCGATAATTTTTTCTACTTCAAAATACAAACAGGAAATTTCAAAATTGTACTAAAGGTAAAAAAATGTTCGACAGATTTCACACGAAATGACGTTGACTTATTTTTATTTCCAACATCCATATATTTGAATTAATAATAATAAATAAATAAATATATTGGGACAAACACACAGCAAAAACTTACCCAATACCTAAGTAACGAGACTTTTTCCATGGTTATGAGATAGTTGATACGCTACATATATATTTTACTTTTTTTTTTGTAAATAAATACATGTAATAAATATAAACATCCACACTCAAGATAAACATTCATTTTTAATAAAATAATTCAATTTCTCATGTGTAGAAATCAAATACCCGCCCCCAGCGTAGCATGTTGGGTCACTACGCAATAAGGATATCTAATTACAGCGACACGTTCAAATTTTAATTCTAATAAGAAAAGTAAAAAAAAAAAAAACCTTACACTTAAAGAATATTTATTCAGTTTATGTACACTTTATAATAGTAGTTTTTGTTATTGTTCGCTGTACATTTTCATCACGCACGTCAAGGCGGTGGTGGTGATGGTGGTAGTGGCGGTGATGCCACCTTCGAATATAATTATTCTGGGCGAATAAGTTTTTAACTTGAGTCGAATTTAAACGCTTCTTGTCTGGAACAGAAAATAGGCCGCCCACTTCGGACGTTGTCATTCCATTGATTATCAGGAGCTCCACATATATATATATTATATGCAATAAAATTGTGACTAAGCCAAATCTGTACATTAAACACTTTTTGAGAAAAGTAATGGGTCACTTTTTCACTGTGCCAGTCTGCCACAAAACGGTCACTTTTCAAGTTTTGTTTTTGTTTGTACGTTCTTTTGGTTTTGTATATTTGTCTGTTTGCTTGTTCACGCATCACTTAAAAAGTAGCAGAGAGATTTAAAGAAAACTCTTTGCGTTCAATTGTTGTTTTTAAACAATTTTGTTATAAAGATAAAATTCAATTATTAGTTTATATTTATAAGAATCATCTATAAATTTATTTAGTAAAATTAAACTAAAAATTAAATGACATAGCTAAAAATATGATTATGAATTTAAATATAAGCGAAATTTAAAAAAAATAATGTAATTTTATACTGACAAAAAATCCATTTACACATTAGACTACAATTTAAATGATTAAACGAAACTACAATATATAAGGAAATTAAAAATCAAATAAACAATGACACTAAAAATGACTGAATATGTTACAAAAATGTCGCCCCTTTTCTCGCCTGGTCCAAACGACACCATTAAACTAATAGCATTTCCGTATTATATGATGACAGATAGGGCTTGGAACAGATAAGACCTAGAGTGAGGGTCGTCCAATTTGTCTCTCAGTTTCCTGCCCAACTCTTTTATGAAGGACTTTAACTCACTGCCCCATGGGCCACCTGTTGCACAGGCGACTGGTATAAAAAGGTATGTGTCTTTTAAAATGTGTATTTCAGGTGCTTTTGTTTGGCAGCTGATTCGGTCCCGGAGGCTGCTGCTCTTTGAAATTATTTAGGTGGGACGCTGCAAGCGTCTAGATACGTTGGCGTCCCATTTTAGGCAGCGCCCTCTTTGATAAAGGATTCACGTTAATCCATAATTTTGCTCACCATCAAAGCGGCTAAGACCAGGAGGTTCAAATGTATATGGAACATTGGTAGATATGAGCGCCCGCCGGATGATATCATTGAGGGCATGGTGGCGTAGGAATCTACCAGAGCTACCTTGACAACTCAGCCCATTGTAGCCATTAGCCTCTACGGTTGAACCACACATGCATAAGTGTGGTTTGCAAATATTTCAGCCCAACCGAAATACCACAGCAACTCATAGACAGTTGTTATTTAGTAATGTGCCAAAATTTGACGAAGGTAGCGTATGCAAGCATGCTCCAGATTCTGACGTGAAAGCAACTCTCAGTCTAGCTTCATTAGTAGCGTCAGGCCTTCCTTTAATAGCTGTTAGAGAGTGGTTTTACTACTACTTTCATCTCAAGCGCACTGTCTAGTACTAGGCATTGTCTGTTAAGGTCTATGTGAATGGTTAACCAAGCAGTAAGTGCACTATTTTTAAAAGGAATTTGGAGCTTGGTTATTTCACTTAAGAGAATATTGGCAGTAAGTTACATTACCCCTCAAGCAGCCAAGGAAATCAGATAGGCCAATATTGCATAATCGTCGCTTACCCAGATTGCCATAACGTTATGGCATAGTTGCTTGTATTCATTGGTTACCATCAAGAGTGACGTTGAGGATACTTTCAACGGTTCATCTTACAGTTTCGGATTCCTACGGAATGTAAAGGAAATAACCAAGTGGGGCAGATGCGGATTAAATACGGATTTTGAAGTGCTCAAAGATATACGAAAGAAGTAATTTTCAAGATTCCAAAGCCTCTGGGATGGCTTCGGAGAAAATTGAGGAACCAGAGAGGTTAAAGTCCTCACGACTCAGTTCTCACAAGGAAGCAAAGGAATTTGTCTGTATTTACAAGCAGACCCATTGTGTTCAACTGCGAAATCAGGGTAAGGATATCTCTTTAGACGGATTTCGAGTTTTCACCTATTGGGCCGTCATCTAGATACCACAGATCAAGAGGAGAAGTCGTTTCGTTATTACGTTTATATCGTTTACGAGATCCCAGAGGGTCACCTTGCTGAACTCCTGATTGTGATAAAATGATATTATTTCCATAAAAAAGGTCGCTTTTTGATGCAAATGATTGAAAAGAAAAGGATACAAGGTGGATAATTTTTCGCTTACTACGCCTAAAACAACATCGTGTTCCATGCTATGGAATGCGTTTTTATTGTTGCTATTGAATGTCGAGTTCAATAATAATTTTACCAGCATTCTTAGGATCCATGGAGAAGGCTCAAGTGATATGCTGCTTTGTACTCAAGGCGGGTACCGAACCCGAGTTGATGGGGCTGTAGGAAAGATGACGTTTTGTCTTTTACATGGTGACAGCAAACCTTAGGCACTAGTCTCCGGAACACACCATGCAGTCTACTGCAAGCACTCTAATTCCCCATTTTTTTAGATAATGCATACGAGGAAGCTCTATACACGAAGGAGCAAACCACATAGCTTAGTTGGCTGCTAAGCAAGAAATTATCAGTCTGGTGATAGCTTCGAGCAGACGGGTGTAATTTATTTGAAATCAGTATTTATGACGACTTTTGAAATGTTGTTAAGTTTCATAATAACCACTTAAATGAAGTTACAAGCAACAGTTAGTCTAAAACAATAAAAAAGTGTTGCAGGGTCAATCTTAGTAGAGGGGTGATTGAAATATGAGAGACTGGGCCTATGAGTATTTAGCACATGTGAATGAAACCAACATAGATTAGTAGCAAAGTTGTACAGATTTGGTGATAGGTCGAAATGTCTGCCTGTCACCGAATGCGAGTTTACGTTTTGTAGTGGTGCGGCATTTTTTAGTTATTCTGATTTTCATTTCTTTAAATAGGATCCATCAATGTTCGATGGTGAGCTGAACGATTTCTGCCGCCTCCATTATGCTGTAATGAGGTATCGATCCACGCCAACTTCCCGCTGTCACTCGCTACCTAACGTGCAAACACGAAGTTTGACACTTTTGGCTTGTTCGCTCTAAAACTAATAACCAACTATATCCCCTATTCTGGCGACAGTCTAACTTTCCGTACAAGTACGCGTAGCCAGTTTATCATGAACTAACAAAAATGTGATAATTTCGAGTGCATAGGCTCCGACGGTAAAGTTTCAGCGTAGAAGCTTCGGAGAACAACTTTAAAAAACATATTTTTATAATACAAACTTACTCACTAAGTTACAACTGTTTCTGATTGTAATCTATAATCACAACTTTTGTCGCCAGTACAAACGCGGAGCGCTGTATCTGAATATATATTTATCATTATTATAAACGCACACTTATTTCGCAGGAATGTAAACAGAGTTTATACATTTCTACTAGACACGTTGTTTATATATCTCTCTCTTGCTTCGCTGATATATTTATCAATCTAAGACACTTGCCTGCAACATGCAGTAACATTCAGCATGCAAGCATGCAACCCACCGCTGACCCTCAAATATATTCTTTCATTTATCTGTTCTTCCACTATGAAACCTCAAGCGATGAAATGAACATTGATTTGAGAGGTCTGACAGATACGCGAAACACCTGAGGAAGTGTTAGTATTTTATGTATCTTAGTCCGCCATTATTGTTATTATTGTTATTTCTAGGTACCTTTTTATGTCAACTAGGCATAACCTTAGTCACATACAGATAGTCAATTCCACTAGGGCGTCAGGAGTATTAAAAACATCAACAGATGCGCTTCCAACCACATCGTCTAACGTATGTCATGCAGTCTGTAGAAATAACACCGCATACATTGCAATAACCATTAATATTTTCATGCAAGCTCGACAGTTTCGGATGCTCAAAATTTGGCTTTTTTTAGGGTTCTCAGCCAAAATGATAAAAACGGAACTTTTATAGTTTCATTATGTCCGTCCGTCCGTCCGTATGTCAAAGGAATTTTATTCAAAAACTACAAGACGTATATTGATGAAATTTGTAGTGCAAGTGTCCTGTATAAACCGCTACTTAGTTTGATATTTTAATACCAAAAATAAATATTTCTAGGGTGCGCACTCTATACATGCAAATTTTTTTCAGCAAACATTAGCGTGGCACATATGTTAATAGTTCTTTTTAAAAACATTTTAAGGTTTCTAAGAAATTTTTCTTATTACGCAAATAAATAATAAATAATCGCTCTGAAATTAGCAGAAATGGTGTCCCCTACCCTTTATTTTATAAACCGTGAGTCCAAAAAATGTGAAAAAAATAATGAAATTAACGCTCAATAAATACTTTCAACAAAATTTCATTTTGAATATGGTCGGATATATTGTTTTTGAGTTATTACCGAAAAACTGCACTTCTCCACAAAAGGAAGTAAGTGCCGTGAAGGTACGCTCTTTTGCTGATGCACTTTAGTTCAATAGCACTAGTTTAATAGGAATGGTCGACATACCTACTTGTTTTTCTAGTTCTAGGCGACTAAAGAGCTTAAAACTATTCTGCGCGGGAAACATGGAAAAAGTGTAACAACGTAGTTTTTTCGTCTGTAGTGCATTGTAATAATGGCTTCAGAATCCTAAAATGAGTATGGTTCGCCGTGCTCTTGGCCAGTTTTATTTTAATATGCCAACATATGCGTAATTTTTTAAGGGATAGAGTTTTATTCAGAGGCTGTATGTACATCGACGTAGACGACCTCGTTACAATATAATTATATATAGAACAAAATACATAGTAAACTATATATTTTGTTCAGTCGTTAACATATCATAATGAAATTCTTTTAGGGATTCAAATTTCCGATTATTATTTCCATCCCGGCTTCAAGACTTAGATTATCGACACCGATTTCCGTTTCTTTTTTTTATAAACTTAAATGCCATATGAGCCATTGAATAGTAGGCGATCACCGCCGCCCATCGATACTTGAAACTCAAGAAGAATCATCAGTATGTCGCCGGCCTTTTAGTAAGTAATGGGATATCTGATGGACGGGTGCAGGAGCATTACTGATACTGACAATGATCACAATCTAAAACCGATTGTAAATTGCTTGTGATCATCTCGTTGTTGCTTTAACTGACACAGCTTCTGAACTCTGATAATCAAAGTCGCTTCTTGCAAATAAGAAAACGTGTTTGCTCTCTTAATATATCGTTGTTGCATAAATTCGTGATAAAGATGCCATTTATCATTGTTAACTTAAACACTATTTAACACAATATAACGGACTACTTTTATTTATTGTACATTCCTTTACCGTGATTGAATGTAACTAATCGTTATATAGTTCTATAATTGTATTTTACTTTTGTTCTTAGTTAATTAAATAATTGTGGAAAGTTACAGGTGAAAATATTTTTCAAAGCTTCTAGCGAAGTAAGATAGTGAAAATTTTTAAGTGGGTCTTGAGTTGACAATATTCCGAACTGTGATCATTTTCACATGAAGAAAGATTTCTAACTATTTTCTCGCTCATAGGCGTGAGAGAAAATAGGTCTTACAGCCCTTGGCGTTGGTCGTGGTTATCCTTAAGCTACGAACTGCCATGAACTTCGATCGGCTTATGCAGCTTAACATTTAAATTTATTTCACTTCACTCAACGGATACAATTTGTGGTTTTTCTAGATTACTCTACATTACTGTCATCTAGACGGTCAAATTTTCCGCTTTGCCTGTATACTTTAAATCCACAAGAAGAACTAATAATATTCGCTTATCATAACAGGAAAGATCTTGTATCTACCATATGACCTACATGTATTTCGATATGTCGTAAATATATATAATATTTCTAAACACATTTATATATAAATGTGTTTAGAAATAAACGTATCCAGTATCGTTCTGGTCAATGTTTACCGAAATTGCTCAAAATATAACGTACAAATTTATTGTAATCTCAAAAGTAAAACACCTTTGAGTCATAAAAATAAAAAACTGCACGGTCATCTCCGGTAATGCGCTTACGTCGCAAACAGACTCCTTTTCTCAGTTGCGAGCTCACCCAAGCATATAAGAAGAACATATGAAGACAGAACAGAGAGAATTAAGAATTCAAAATATCTTTATTTCATAGGTTACAAAATAACACTTGAAATACGTCATAATTTTTTGCAAATTTACACTTTACTGCTCGTTCGGAAGGCAGTTTACCCTCAAGAAGAACGAGCAAGAAACTTAAAGGTAGCTCTTTTCTAATTTGCACATACATAGCCAAAACAAATACGAAACTATTAAGAATGAAACAGCCCGGTAAGAAGTCGAGCCGCTTATGCCCATGGATATTTGTCTTCTAAATATTCAGAAATTGCATAGTACCCTTTTTTACTGACTAAGGGGAAAGAAGTAATTCCTTCAAGGGTTCATAGCTCCTATAATGGGTCTACGTCCACGCGACAAACGAAGTAGGGTTGATTCTGATTCCTGGAAAATGTAAAAAAGGAAAGCCTAATCAAGAGCAAGATTAGAGTCTTAATTACCCTAGTTTCAATAATCCTGTTTCATTCTGATTCTTTTTTTATTTTATTTTTTTCATTGAAGTCATAAACGTTCCCATGAGAAAAATATCAGTGGCATTACTTAATTTCTAATGTACAGATACGGCTGATGTTTTCATTTATAAATGTGTTGACTTTGTTTTTGCTGGCTGACGTTTTTTTCCACAACTCTGTAATATGCTAAATTAAAATTCACCCTCTTAAAACTTTACTTAAACAATGTCGTGCTGTTAATATTTAATTTTATTTTTAGGGTTAATTGTGAATAGCGAATGAAAATATTTATTTCAACCTTTCCAATGAGATATCCGAAATTTTTTTAAAGCAATCGCTATTATTATTTATTGCGTCACAAAATTCATGCCCAAGGCAGCGTGACAGGCAAATCACGTGTGTTCGAAGTCGATTGCCTAAAGTTAATTATTAAAATGTGCAGTTGTGAATATTCAAACAATTTTATATTGGGAAAACTTTTCTAAGTATTTGCAAAACCCGTATTAGATTGTTATACTTTAGTAAGTTTAATAAGTAAAACATATAAAATGTCTATATGTGACCAAAGTATAACTTTGTTTAAAAAAAAATTACTGCCACATCTACAGTTTTATAAGTCTATTTGTCTGTATAATAGCAGAGTCGTATATAAACTCCAAAATTTTAGTTGGAAATTTGATAACAATTGTTACAAATTTTCCTCCTAAATATACGTTATTAAATAACGGCTTTGATTCGGCATTCCGTGCATGCCCAGTTATCGGATTGCTACCTAATAACCTTAATATATTTAAAAGGGCTATTAAAAGGGAGTATGGCTTAAACATTTTCATAATTAACAAATTTCGAGTGAATTTTCGGGGTTTAGGTGATACTTTAGGGTAACAGCGTGTTTATATGAAAAATATCCTCATTAAGGGGTCAGTTTCGGTGTACCTTGGGTCAGTTGTGGGATTAATCAAGTGCGCCTTGGACTCTCCGTTCAAACTGCTTTACATAAAATTCTTAATAAGCTGTTAATATTTTGTATAAACTTCATACACTGGTAATTTATTTTTATTATTTAACATGCATTGTAAGTTATTAAGAAAACACGATCGGTCGTGCTTTATTCATTTTAATATGTATTCAAAAATAGACTATCATTTTTAAAAAAAAATTGATTAACCGTGGGAATTTTAAAATTACTTAGGAGAGTAAACATTATCCCACAGACAATTATGGTGATTATGTTTTTCGTAATAGATTAGAACTTAAGTTTATAATAAAAAATTGACTCCACTTGTTAGATTCGACGTAAATAACAAGTCTTTCCTACAAGAATATTTAAATAAACACTAATAATACCTACGATTTAAATAAATCATAGCCGCATATATATAATTTCAGTCGTTTCAAATTCAAAATATCTCTATTTCGTAAGTTATAAAGTAACACTTGAAATATTATAAAAAAATTAATGTCGCCAATAATAGAAACCTAAAGTTAGTGGGACTCGATTCACTAACGCCTTTGAATGTGGGAACAATTTAGTTTTATTTTTTCAAATCAAGAAAAACGCTATCGTCCAAGCATGTATTAAAGATAATCGCCGAATGTGGTGCAATACAATTCAAAACCATAGAGATCAGCCGCCTTTTTCACATCCAACTACTTAAATGCCTTAATTATGTCTTCCAAAGTTACAAATTAAATTCTAAATTAATGTTAATAGGAGGAATATTTTCCCCCTGCAAGAATTCCGTAAGAATGGTAGATAAATTGAGAGATTTGATAGTCGAAATTGGAATGTCAGTAAAAAATGTTTCAAAGGCTTCAGCAACTTTTATGTCCTTTTTTAAAATTTATCATTTAGTCTAAGTTAAAAGTCAAGTTCGTGACCTTTGATTTTACTAATTTCGTTCTTTATGACACTCGCATGTTTATTTTCATTAAATTTTTGCTATTCATTGTTTTACTATTAATATATTTTTTTCATCTGCGATACAAATACGTTTAAGAGTTTTTGAATAGGGTCTAACATACTCAGTAAATTTCTCGCTTTTATTATATGTTTTTTTTTCGTAAAGGTCATACAATCTTTTGCTACTTTTGTGTATTTCCACTATTGCCCAATCACTTCACATTAATGACGTTTCCTCTTTCCGATCTATTATTATCTAAATAATTTTTTTTTATTGTATGAAATTTTGAGTTGTACAACTCACTGGAATTTTTACGGCCATTATAATTCTAGAATCCTATCATGATACGTTTTCTAAAGTCTGCCAACCATTATTCATTATTAGAATGAACTATATTTTTTTTTGATATCTTCTAACCGATAGTATAAAAGATACTAGTTGACCAATGTGGTCCGATTTTTAATTATAACGTTTTTGTTATTATCACTTATCTTAAGCAAGGCTCGATCCATAACCAATCAAAACGACTCATAATAAAGACGCCTATATATGCTCATCACAATAAGGCGCTTGAGTTTCACATAGGCTTTATTTTATCACTTATCGTACACAAGGATCGATCCATAATCAATTGAAACAACTCATAAGAAAAATAAGGACGCCTATATAAGTTCATCACAATAAGCCGCTGGAGTTCCACACAGGCTATCTCCACAATCCACTCAGCAGAGAGGTTTATATTATCAGATCTTTCCTTAAATTTAATATTTTTAGAGATATAAATTTAAAAAAAAACCACAATGTCATGAATTCTCTCTGCTGAAAGAGCTTGCAACCAGGTGATCAGGAAAGCCAAAGAGAAGCTAACCGCTCCTGAGCTAATATTGGCACTGTCCATGAACAGCTTAGCTTCCAGCTCCTTATTCTTTGTGTCTTGAATATTTTGATGCACCAAATTGTGAATACAATTACTTAAATTGTTGATATTTTTAATCAATACTTTAGGGCTTAATTGACGCAATATATTTTATTCGGAGATAAATTCGTTAGAAAATCTTTGGCATTTCCCAAGATCAACTGTAGCGAGTGATGATCTACTGCTCTTATCAGATTGTTAAGGTGAAACGAATTGGAAAGTTCGGTAATAGAATTTCAAATTTTTCTCAGAAAATACAAAAATGTGAAAGTGGCCTTGGCTATCTGATTTTTCGTGTTATTTGACTTTAAATTGGCAGTTGCCCTTACACGATGTATTGCCTATTATAAGAGATATAAAAATGGTTAAAACACTTTTTTTAAAACAGAGATTTATATTTTACATGCAAATGGGATTGACTTTAGTCTCCAAATTTTCTACGTGCATTAGTCTATATAAACACTTCTAAGTTGCAGTTGGATTTTTGAAAATAATACCAATTTTTATTTTAAACAAAAAAAAGGATTTTAGTTGTAGATAATTACCTTTAAAATAAGCAAATACACGCATGCGTGTTTTGGCATGCGGTACGGTGATGTTAGCGGGTTGCATGGATTGCAGCTTCACTTCAAATTAATAGCTGATCACTGCGTCTCTTTAAGTAACGTAGTCCACGTTTGGTTCGTGGTCGTCCTTCGACAATTCTTCTTCCCCATTGGTTATCGGTTCTAAGAGTAATGTTGCCTGCTTATGATCTTGAATGCACACATTAACATTAGGCGGTGCAGTACTTTCTGAAGATATGTAGGGAGCTCTCACCATATATTGCTTCACATCGACGGCACCGCACAAGCAATATATAGTGATAACTTCTTACGCACCCGCGTTGGAGGCTGTTACTGTTTAATGTCCATTATAATACTTAATATAAATTTCAAAAATATACTAAAGAAAATAAAATATGATATTTTTAAAGTATACCATTGGTTTGTGAGATAATTTTCTCTCATGAAGAATGGGCAAGAAACTGAGGGTAGTTCTTTTCAGCTTTAAGTAACTGATAAATCGAGTTTCTTTCGATGTTTTTCAAGTTTATCGTAAAAATATAATCAATTCCCACGGGGAAAGTTGTATATGTTCATTTCCGATATTAAATATTTAATTAAACAATATACATACATAATATAATATGCAAAAGAATCCACATATTTCATCTATGTAGTGCAATTTGTATTTAATACCTTGTGGCGCCATTTCTTGTCGAAAAGCAATAACATAGCAACAACGACTTTACTATAAAATTCTTACACGTATTAAGTAACATTTTTTTTCTTATTTTTCATGTCATTTTTCTAAGGAAGGCTGAACTTGAAATAAATACCTTTATAAAAATACAAATTTACCTTATGGTCGTTTCTAAAATAAAAATGTATAAGTTTTTATGTATACAAGAATTGTTCACATGAATCATTAATAACATTGTTATTGGTGGTTTGATCAAATACAACCGCGATCAAATATAAAATTATTACTGACATGGATACGTCGGTAAGAAGTCGAGCTGATTATGCGCATGGCTATTTATCCTCTAAATATTTAAAAAATCGTATAATACTGTTTATTTTGTAAACATTTGTTTAACAATCTAATATTATATGAGGGTAAATTTTATGTATCTGCAGAGACCTTATTCAACACTGTACAAACATGTAAGCACGGTTTATTTTCGTTTTAAAATTTCGAATTTATAGCGGTCACCATTTTTACATTATCGAATTTTCATTTGCATCCGAACCGTTTCATTTCTTCCAAGACAAAACGAACAACACACCATCCTTGTTCCTATCCCTCCGATCCGGCGATACGAGAAAATGAACTATACCATTTCACGCTCCTCAACTCCTACAGGCCGTTGCTACCTCTAATTTCTTACAAAATCAACGGGCGTACAGAAAGGCATTTTATCTAAGGTAGCGTCCCCGTAATACATCAGCGCCGCGGTCCCATATTTCAATAATGAACCGTGAGGAAACCGGCGGGAATTTCCCTACAATTTTTCGCCTTATTAAAAGGGGAATTTTCAATTTTCCGCCGCCCGCGCCCGCCGAATGATCGAAGACCCACAACGAGCCGGGGAAAGCGCCGATTATGTTAATTTCGTGAACACACCGGCCGTTTCTTTTTATTGGCTTTTTTTTTTCTTATATTATAATCACGCGATAAGAGTCCACCCAGATGGGGATTTATTATACTGTTACGAGATATACCTATGGAGATTTGAGGATCGAGGCGGGATGAAAAGTAAACACTCAGAAAAGCGATGGCGTACGTTCAGCAATACTCTAACATTTAATGCAGTATCACTTCACCACTTTTAATAGATCGCACTTAACTATTAAATGCAATGATAGCCAATAAAAACTGACTTTACGGCGCTCGAATTTTTCGAATTTCGTTGTATATAATTCTAGAAGAATGGTCTAATATTCTCCGAGTGTAAACAAAACTATAAATCATTTTTAAAAAGAAAAACCTAAGCATGTCACATTAACAAACAATACTTATATGGATTCTAAACAATCAAAATCTATAAAGATACACAAAGAACACTCACCATTTTGATATAAACAATATTTCTTAGAGGAGTTATTCTGTTATTAAATTATTATGTTTATGAGCGTAGTCCGCTACAGTATTATCCCTATTAAGGATGAACTACATTTAAATCACAAAAAAAAAAATAGCAAAACTTTCTTTTTATCCAAATAGCGCATAACAGATTTTGTTTTAAAGGCATTGGGAGGGATTGCGATACATTTTTACGTAATTCGTTTAATATTTTTAAGATTGTTTAAGGATGGTATTTTTGTGATTTCTAAATGGTATTATTGCAATTTTTTTTTTGCAATGAGCACGCTCTCATGTATTTTCATTCGACTTGATGATATCTATCAGAATTTAAGTAAATATTAAATAGTAATGCTCTTATGAAAACAGCTGTAACAAATAAACAGACAGGCACTGAATCTATCTTTATCCAGTTTTTTAAGGATCAACATCTAGGTCTTGTCAAGCCATCGAAAATAAATATCCTAGATATTCCATTTTAAAATGAAAAAATTAGACACTCATGTTGTTTGTGCTCGCCCAGTGAGGATAGAGTTTTGCCAACGACATTATTATTAAGCTCCGGGTTCATTTGCTCTCTTGAGGATTAGTTTAATTTGACTTAAGCTTAAACAGTCGTCGATCGAGACGTTCGTGGACGTAGCTCCAAAACCGTTTCCATGTTATTTGAAACTATATGACATTAAGTTATTTTTTAATTTGTTTTGTTTTTCTGATTTCATTATGCAATATAAATGTGTGTATAATTTTTTTGCTCTTAATATTTTTTTTTGGCTTTTAAAATAGTAATTCAATAAAAACATAGTTCGAATCAATCTTTTACCGCGTAAACGGCTTCACTTACATTGTCGCGACAAATCTAATTCCTGTAACTCCAAAAACGCCACAGATATCTCAAAATATTACGGCATATAAACATTAAATTAGATTATGAACAGGCTTTGTCTTACGAATGCAGAAAACGGTTATATATGTATCATTTAATTTCCTACTATTATTATGAGATCACACTCATTTTTCAGAAGGGTAATCAAATACGACAGACTCGCACATGGTAAGGTCTTTGGATATCTTATTTACTTCACTGAATGTTATGTAGGTCTTGTTGATCGTGTAAGGGTTAATTTTTAATATCGAACATGAAACGATTGATTTATTACATCAATTTATTTATTACACCAATCAATCGTTTCATGTTAGTTCGTCTGTTTCAGATGCCCAAAATTTAGCCTTTCCTAAATTTTTGATCAAACTGACGAACAGACGAACTAACATGAAACGATTAATTTATTACACCAATCAATCGTTTTATGTTAGTTCGTCTGTTTCAGATGCCCAAAATTTAGCCTTTCCTAAATTTTTGATCAAACTGACGAACAGACGAACTAACATGAAACGATTGATTTATTACATCAATCAATCGTTTTATGTTAGTTCGTCTGTTTCAGATGCCCAAAATTTAGCCTTTCCTAAATTTTTGATCAAACAGACGAACAGACGAACTAACATGAAACGATTGATTTATTACACCAATCAATCGTTTCATGTTAGTTCGTCTGTTTCAGATGCCCAAAATTTAGCCTTTCCTAAATTTTTGATCAAACAGACGAACAGACAAACTAACATAAAACGATTGATTTATTACACCAATCAATCGTTTCATGTTAGTTCGTCTGTTTCAGATGCCCAAAATTTAGCTTTCCTAAATTTTTGATCAAACAGACGAACAAACGAACTAACATGAAACGATTGATTTATTACACCAATCAATCGTTTCATGTTAGTTCGTCTGTTTCAGATGCCCAAAATTTAGCCTTTCCTAAATTTTGATCAACAGACGAACAGATGAATAATATGAAACGATTGATTTATTACACCAATCAATCGTTTCATGTTAGTTCGTCTGTTTCAGATGCCCAAAATTTAGCTTTCCTAAATTTTGATCAAACAGACGAACAAATGAACTAATATGAAACGATTGATTTACACCAATCAATCGTTTCATGTTAGTTCGTCTGTTTCAGATGCCCAAAATTTAGCCTTCCTAAATTTTTGATCAGAGACGAACAGACGAATTAATATGAAACGATTGATTTATTACATCAATCAATCGTTTTATGTTAGTTCGTCTGTTTCAGATGCCCAAAATTTAGCCTTTCCTAAATTTTGATCACAGACGAACAGACGAATCCACATGAAACGATTGATTTATTACATCAATCAATCGTTTTATGTTAGTTCGTCTGTTTCAGATGCCCAAAATTTAGCCTTTCCTAAATTTTTGATCAAACAGACGAACAGACGAACTAACATGAAACGATTGATTTATTACATCAATCAATCGTTTTATGTTAGTTCGTCTGTTTCAGATGCCCAAAATTTAGCCTTTCCTAAATTTTTGATCAAACAGACGAACAGACGAACTAACATGAAACGATTGATTTATTACATCAATCAATCGTTTTATGTTAGTTCGTCTGTTTCAGATGCCCAAAATTTAGCCTTTCCAAATTTTTGATCAACAGACGAACAGACGAACTATGAAACGATTGATTTATTACACCAATCAATCGTTTCATGTTAGTTCGTCTGTTTCAGATGCCCAAAATTTAGCCTTTCCAAATTTTTTGATCAAACAGACGAACAGACGAACAATATGAAACGATTGATTTATTACATCAATCAATCGTTTGTTAGTTCGTCTGTTCTGCCCAAAATTTAGCCTTTCCTAAATTTTTGATCAACAGACGAACAGATGAATTAACATGAAACGATTGATTTATTACACCAATCAATCGTTTCATGTTAGTTCGTCTGTTTCAGATGCCCAAAATTTAGCCTTTCCTAAATTTTTGATCAAACAGACGAACAGACGAACTAACATGAAACGATTGATTTATTACACCAATCAATCGTTTTATGTTAGTTCGTCTGTTTAAGATGCCCAAAATTTAGCCCTTTCTAAATTTTTGATCAACAAGTATTGCATAACATTTAATAGGGTGGCTCCAGCCAACTATTCCCTCACAAAATATAGATTGTTTTGTCAGGTTATTTCCATTCATCCTTTCCGGATAGCGAACGATCCCTACATACTTTTTCTTACATTCACGCGCATGTCTCTTTCTACTCTAGTGACTCTAACTCTTCCAAACCACACCACTCGAATTTAAATTCATATTCGAATCCAAAATACCTTTATTTCGTAGCTTATAAAATGACACTTCATATACGTCATATTTTGGGGAATATATATTTTACCACTGGTTTGGTAGGCAGTCTCTCTGGTATCATTGCTTTTCCATTTAACTCAAGTACATTATCATTAACAATAAAATCAGTTTCAGTCTTGGGACAGATTTGTTTCTGATCTTTGAAAAATTAAAATTGTCGTATTCAAACTTTAATTTATTTTATTCGACAAGAATACCTAAAAGTCTGAAGCCGCATTTTTAACCGATTTTTGACCGTACACTGTACTTAGTCCGTGTGAATACTCCGATATAACAATAAAATATAAACAGTGTTTCGATCAAGAGTAAACAAATGATCAACGCGTTCTACGTTAAAAACTGGAGACAATAACCAGCGGTTGCGGCAAAAGCCGGCACAGCCGAGAAACCGCTATTTCGCGGTGTGCGAAATCAAATTACGCAGTCGGAATAACTTTATTCAACTAAAGTGTTGGTTTAGTGAATCTCATCTCGAAAGTAATTGCTTTCTACTTTGTATATACATCCGTCGATGGGTACCGTGCCGAAATCTATTTCTATAATAAATACGGGTGTACGGGCCCGGGCGGCGGGACTGCCGCCGGACGCGAAAGGTTCTGGGTGTGTATTCCGGCCGGACGATACGGGCTTGAGGGCTATATTTTTAGGGCTCCGTAGGTGTGATGAAGAATCGGAACCCTTGTAGATTCGTTTGTACCTATTTTCTCCGAATCTAATCGACCGAAAACGTTGCGACTTGGTAAAGGGTAAATAGATGAATCCTGATTTTGAAATGAAATTACAAAAAAATACAGACGAACTGTAGTCAAACGTAACATGTCAAAAATCAAATGAATGATTTCTTCATGATAAATATTAAAAACATATTTTTCGTTATTTACAATTCACATTTGAAAAAAACATTAAAAAAATAGTATTCCTCGGTATTACTCAAACAACTTAGCCTAAAATTTTGAAGAACTTCATATTGTAGGGAAGCTCTCATAGTTTATGAGCAAATTCAAACTAAGATTTTAAGCCGTTAAATTCCTACGGGAAACAGAAAATTATCGTAATTAGAACGAAAAAAAAGTTCCCGCCTCCAACTAAAAGAATTAAGCGATCATAATAATTCCTATGTCACAAATTAGGTATATTTTCCAGTAAATACTGTAGCTAAATTGTTGTTATTGTGACATGAATTAATTTAATGTATTATTCGGTCTTTCATGACAGGAATAAAAGATAGGAAATTTATTGTAATAGAAGTGAATAACAAGACAAAATATTAAATATGTATTGTAACAGTTTTATTAAATTATGTTTTTACTCTTACGTAAATGGATTAACAAATATCTCTTATTTATTTATTGTGTCAGTATCAATTTTCGGTTGTTCTCTTTGTCTCTGTCTCTCTCTGTCGTTACACTACGTGTAAAAACTGTTAATAAGTTTATGCAAGCGAGTTACGTTGAAATGCAAACTTCTTACAATATTTATTTGATTGACAAGATTAGTGTTTGAATATTGAAGATCGGCCTAGGTGGTCGAGAGGCATCGAACTTCATACATTTTCACAAAATGAAAATGTCGCGCCTAGCTAATCACGGAGATGTTACGTCCGATCGGGTTGGGACTTATAACAATATTTTTTGTACGTAAGATAAGTTTTAAAACGCTGCAATCGCAAAGAAGGTTTATTTAATAGTTTCAAAACTGTTGCTGTGCATAGCAAAATAGGTTTTTGCAACATAGCTCGGCCACCGTAAGTCCGATTGGCATACGATGAATAATTAAAGATTATTAGAAAAAACAAGCAATCGATTTTGAAGTTTTGAAGTTTGAATGGTGAAGATCGGCCTAGGTGGTCGAGAGATATCGTACAACATACAATTTTACAGAAAGAAGAAAAAACAAGAACTTTGCATTTCTATAACTACAATGATTCCATTAAAACATCGCTCATGAATTATTGAGTTGTTTATACAACTAGGGGCATTTTTAATACAATATTATAATATAAATAGAATAAAAAAAAATCTTTTTTACCTTTAAATGTACGAAGCCAAGAACGAAAATGTTGTTGCTAACAAAAGCTCGTTATAAATTAGGATCGAAAAATACAAAAGTACTTGCAATCGCCACTAGATGGAGCTTTCGCGGACGCCACTTAGGGGAGTATAAGTCCGCAATCAATCATTGTGAAATACAATTGGAAATAACATTCTCAACCGTAAATAGAGCACTGCAGCTTCTTTGTTGAAAGCTCTCTGTGAGCTTTCGGTTTGTAAAGTGTGCTTGTTGAAGACCAATTAAAAAACACTCGATTGAATATCAGTACTAAATGTTTTCGACGGAGATTAATATCCTTTTATAGTCGTTGAATAGACTTTTTTTTTTCAAAGTTTTCTGAAATGCTTTACAGTTGTTTTAAATAAAAAAATCTATTATTTTTTTTGTGCGAGCGAGATGTTTTTAAAACGCCATAATACTTAAAAAATGATGTGCTTTCTCTAACATAATTTTAAAGGTATTTCTGTTGCAAAATTTGAAATACATTTTAGGTACAAAAAATGTATATTCGGTGTTGAAAAGCGAAAATTTCTCGTCATTATAGCGAAGGCGCTTCGACATTTTTTGTTCTTTTCGGCTTAAGTAGGGTGTATAAGTAAGTACGGGCCCTTGAAAGAGCTCGAGTGGCCCTCGGCCTGCGGGACCATAATGCGCGGGCACAATATGGGTCCTTAGGCACAGGGAAAATCCCTCGGATAACGTGACATGGTGATAACAAGCTACAGTAGTGGATATGAAAATGTTTCTTACAAAAATATACAGTCGAAGTGTTTGAAAATATTTCTTCTGAATCTTAAACATTTTTTTTTACCTCATTTTAGTTTAATAATTCAGATTAGAATAAGAAATTTTTTTAAGAAAAAACGGGACTCGATAAGACTTTCTGTTAAGTTCAATATTAATAATATTTATTAGTTATTAACAAGATCGATGTTATTAAATGTATAGGAAATTGCATTGTTATTTATTTTAATAATTTTGTTCAAGTTGCTAATAAAATTAACTTTAAAGATTGATATCTTTAACAACACAGAGCACTATATATGATGAAAAATTTAAAGTTTAAGAAAATCAAGTAATCATGAAGTATTAGATGTTTTTTATTATCGTTCTGATTATTGCGTCCGATTTACATACTACGTTAGTACAATGTACAGACATTATAAACATTATATTTTTTTTAAGTTCAACGTCACTGCCGAGAACTTACTTGTGAGCTCGTACCACCTATTAAGATAAAGAGATGTAGTCAACATCGAGTGGTCACGACTTAGTTCACGAAAAACTCAGTTATGTTATAATACATATATTTTCTCCTGTACTAAAGTACTAGTAACGGCTAAATAGTTCTGACTTAGTTCTGACTCTTCATTATCTCTGTCTTTCTCTTTTTTACACAAACAGGCACACACTCACACATATGTACATATTAGTTAGGTACATGTTTAATTTTTAGTTTGTAAAATTATCAATTATTTTTCGATTTAGATTTAAGTTGTTTTTCCTTTATTCTGTTTTGTATTAATTTTATGCCATATTCCAGCGCCTTCGTCACCGTTAGCCCGTATTTCATAGATATCTAATCAGTGATGGATTTCATTACCACGTACGTAAGAACTTTTAACAAGTGTTTTTCTGAGTATGTTTAAAATTGCTCAAACGTTTTGATCGTGTTTGTATTGCAGCTTAAGCAGAAGTCGCCAATACTTAAATTGAATAATTCGCAAAAGGAGAATGCCCACGGAACTGTGGACTCAGGTACCAAGTGGCGTCATAACCTGTTTTAGTTTTTTGGTTTTACGAATTATCTTATTTGTTATTACTCACAACATTCATTTAGAAAAATCATACCCGAGTTCCTGAGCAACTTAAGAAAGTCGAAAATAATCTAAAAATGTACGGAGTGTTCTATGTAAAAGGTTTTTAAGTTTTAAGATTTCTTTAGATATTTGACTTAGCAGTTTGATATCCAGAAGATGTAACCGGGACTATGGCATACTTTGTTTTAGTATTTGAAACTATTTGAAACATATATTTAGGTGAACATGTAGGTGTAGATATAGGTGTATTCGTAGCCCTAATATGATTGGTTAATAAATTTTACACACTTACAGTTTTTCCTTGATGTTTATTTCATATTCTTGGAACACACAGATGACACAGTGACATATATATGAAATTAATTATTAAGTTATAAATTGGTTTACTTCTTATTGATATATTTTAGAAAACAATTTTTTAAGCCGTATCGGAATTATATCACACGATGTCTTTCTTTTGTTGACATTTTGACTGTCTAAAAAGGTCTTTAAACTTTTTAGGTCAGTAGTCCCTACATACTCATATACTTACTGCAAAAATGCAGCTTTATGCATTTGCTGCAAAATAACTTAATATATTTTCGACTAGATTGTATTTATTATATGAGCCGGGCGCATCGCAAGTGGGACCACGAGGGAGTTCAATCGGGCTGTGTCATTATAACTATAGGTATTTCGTCAGCCTGCACACGTCATCTTCTAATTCGTTTATTGTCACAGATTTAACTAACTTTCTGGTTTGTTAGTTACTCTACAAATAACTTTCATCTCCGAAGCCTGTATTTTTATATTACCTAATTGATAAATTGATTGTTACAACTTTAATGCAGTGAGACTGTCATCCGCCGTTTTAAGAAGGTGCTAATTGAGCAACCTTTAAAGTATGAATGCCCGACTCAAATTTCGCATTCCTTTGGTGATTATGTGATATAACTGAAGAAAATTATTTTGGTCGTATTTTGATCTTGATGCAAAACATTTTTTTGTACCGTCCTTGGACATTTTCCTTTGATGAGAAAATACTCGGGTTGTCATAAAAAACGGGAATGAAAGAATTAGAGATGAGGACCTTCATTTTCATCTTGTGGTATGATAGGAGTATGATAAAAAATTGCTTGTGTCGGCCTTACACAAGTAGTTAAATTTCTTTAAATTGTATATATATACATATATTATTAAAATAATTATTAGTAGTGAGGTTTGAGTCAAAGATTTGTTTTCTGTTAAAAAAAAAAGCTATTTTGTTAGATATACAAATACAAAGAGTTACAAACTCTACAGTAAATATTATTAATACTATTATAATAATTATTATTTAAAAATGTGTTTATACATTCAACACGAATTAAGAGCTTTGTGACGCGGGAATGTGACCGACGAACGTGACGTGACTTTTTTCATTACCGTACTAAATTTTCATCCCACGTGCCTATAGGAATTTCACCTAAATATACATATATATTTATACATCTTAACCTAAGGTCGGCGAACATGCAAAACATGTTTTCTGTTTGAAAACATAACCATGTTATGCACTCACCTGTATTTCTTATTCATTCGTCTACGTGAAATTTTATATAAGGGGGTAGCCACGAACCGGAGAAAACTTAATACCTCCTCAACCCCACGGGACTCTCCCCTTTGCTGGGGACCGGAAGAGGGCGCGGTTTTCGCCATAATTTTCCAGTTGGGCGAGAGTTTTTTTCAATTTATCGAGTTTTCCAAAGTCCAAGATGAGGTAGGGCCCGTGTTTTGTTGCGAAAGGGTCACCCGCAACCTTGTATTAATGCTGATATTGACAATATTCGTGACAAACGTAGCTGAATGACTTTAAACGAACTTGGATGCGATTGAGATCATGAAATTTCGTGTTACCGCTAATTAGTTGTGACGTTAAAAATTTTCTCGCAATAATGAAAAATACACGCACGGAAATGTTGCTTCTAGAATTATTTAAAACTAGAAAAAAAAAATTAATATAGCTTTGTATGTATTTATTATTACATTAGGTATTATTTGTTATTAAATAATTTTAGGTACTGCATATAAGAACACAGTAAACTTTATTTCATTCAATTGAATATTTTCTTTAAATATTTAAAAAAAAAAATTCAAATATAATAAGATTACATAAAAAACCTGATAAATGATCAATTGTTAAATCTTTATTTTCCGATTTCGGACTTAATTTACATTTTTATATAAATTTATATAAACACCTAATTTCTGTCGCAATATTGCGGTAGTTTTTTTTTTAAATTTTGATAAGCAAAGTTCAGTTCTGAAGACGCAGCTAATTAGAACATTTTATAATAATACCTATCTTAGCGTATTAAAGGGAAAATCTCTGAAACACAAAATTGTATTGTCATTTTTATAATTATTTAAATTAAAGTTGTATTAGTTCACCAAAAAAATACAGCAGAAACCTGAGATGTCGGTAAATGAATAAAGATACTTGTAAGAAGTATTAATTCGTATATTTGAAGAATAAAACAAGTGCATGTGTTGTTATTTTTAGGGTTTGTTTTTGGGAATATTACTAGTATTATTATTTAGAGTTCCGTTGTAAAAAATAAACCTTTATAAGCATTGATAGTTTTTTCGCCTCAGCGTATCAAAGAGTCAAATCTCTTAGACTATCAACCGAAAACTATAAACCTACTGTTTTGGGATATCTTAAATAAGAAAATTTCATATATTTCATTATTTTACATGTGCCTCATCATAAACAAGGGCTTTCAACCTCATAAATTTAAGATTGATGTTTATTAATTCAAATCTTAATATACGACATTATTTAATAATTATTTCAACACAAGATGTCATGTCGCATTATGAGCGCCTAATTATTTCTTTTGATTAAAAATAAAACAATTGTTATTTCATTTTGGTCCTAATTCAAAAAAAAAAACGTGAATTAAGAAAATCAAATTCTTCTATTTTGAGTATTTTTCAACATTATTGAATCGCTTTCTTAATTTATTCGAAAATTTTGGCGTTATTTTTCTTTTGATCATAAAAACTCCTAAGAAGCCATTGTTTAAAACTGGATTTCTCTAAGACATTAAAAAGAAAATACCGTTGTGAATCAGCTCATGTTTATTTTGAGTTCAATACAGGACCCTATGTTTCAAAAACTGGGGTAAAATTCGTTGTTTTGTCTCGATTTTCACACTTAATTCTAATAATACTAGCTATAATAATAATAGCTGTCTCGTTAAATACTCATAATAGACGCGATCTCTACACTCACAAAGTCGAGGAATAAACTAAATGTAGAATTGGAGGACGCCCATCAGGAACAAATTTTTTTTTTAATAAAAATAATGCAAAGTAAGGAATGAAATCAAAGAGTTTCATTTAATATTTTAGAAAAAAATATTCGTTAGTCGAAAATTAGATATAAAACAGTAAATTATATACATATATATATATATATATATATATATATATATATATATATTAAAAAATATATATTAAGATAGAGAGAGAAAGAAAAGATCGAATGAAGGCTTTTTAGGGTTTCCTACCTAAAGGGCGGCAACAGGATCCTATTACTAACCAACACTGTCCATCTGTTTGTCTGTTAGCAAATGTATCTCATAAACGTAATACCGTAGTTGAAATTTTCACAGAGCGCATTTATAATGCCACTATAACAACAAAAAATAGAAATAAAATTAAATTAGAAATTAAAGGGGGCCCCCCCCATAAAAAAAAAATCGTGTTTTTGTCCACTTTATAAAAGTGTTTTTGCAGTATGCTATCAAGAGCCATTTGGCTCTGCTGTAAGCTGATGGAAAAATATAAATTTATTTTTAATCATTGACTTTAATTACAAAACATGTAGTGTTAAATTTTGTGCTTTTTGTGCGGAATCTTCGTGTGTGCGATTACGACTCACACTTGGCCATTTGTTTCGTTGTTACGACTTTTGACAGTCAACTCCTACCGCAAACTGCGTTAGGGTACTTCGCTCCAATAAAAATCAGAACAAATTAGCAGATACATTTTGGAGCAACTTTGCTTTTGTGATGACAAATTGCTTTGCACCTAACAATTTGTCCGTACATATATTCTATTAGCGATAAAGTAATTAACAGATTTTTTATGTTAATGCGTGTGCGCATTTGTGCCAGTTGATCTCCACGATGGCTGAACCGATTCGGATTTGGTTCTCAGTCGTATATGGAAATAAGCTTGTTCTAACTTAAACTGTTTTTTCAGTACAATTCGACCCCGACTTTGACCTATCTGATTATGAATTTCGGGATATTCGTCGGATTTTATTTTGTTTCAATAAACTATTTGTTAAATATCTCGAAAATAAAAGCATTTTTCCATTTTATGTACGAATCATCATAAAGGAGTGAGATAGCTAATGACGTCCCCTTATCGGAATCGTGAGATTCTATTATAAAGTTGTGCTGCGTATGAAATAATCAGATTCTATATATTTCAATGGCCGTTTTGATAGAGTTTTCGATGGTTATATTAGCGTGCATGCCATCAGCTTGTAGGTGTCACCGCGGCAGGAGTTCTTAGTGTGTTGCCGGCCTCTCTGACATAATACGTATTGTTTTTAAATAACACCACAACAATCAATAAGCGGCGAATTGTTCTTGTCTCTTGGGTAGTATTCAGAATTTCGCATTAATAGGTAATTATTTTCTACATTCTAACATTCGTCTAATGATGATTTCGCATAACAACGAACAGGCACTCGAAATTCGCGAATTACAGCTTTAACTTGCACAGCTCAACCCAAAATCATTCCGGCACACAGTAGCAGCGGTATTGTGTAAGTTGCGGCATCGATGTATAAACAATCCGGCGCGGGCGCGCGGCGCCGGATCAAGCGTGCCACCATTAAGTATTAATTAAAGCGAACGAAATCAAGGTATTGGGTGATTAATTATTTAGACGAAGCAAAGGCTCCCTTGAATACCAACCTATTCTGTACGACCTACACAACCCTGCGTATATACCGAATCACGGCCCCTGCGTTGTTCGCTCGTGCCCTGATGTCTATAAATCGTGCTCGATTTGGCACACATAGCACGCTCAATAGAAAAAAAAAATTAAGAAGGCTTTATGACGTTTTTTTTATTTTGAAGTTGATACATTGCTGTTATACCGAATCGAGCCAGAATATATATTTTGATTTAATAATACATTTATAAATAAGTATTTACGTCATAGCAAACAAGTTAGATCAACCGATATATTTATATGTTACGTAGTTCAGCTGTCGCATCACCAACGCGTGATCATTTCACAAACCTACACAGCCTTCACGTTTGCCACTTTGGTCTATTTAGTACCCGCAATAGAACCTTAAACGTAATTCTAGTCTATTATGCCATTATTTCAAAGGGAATTCATACTGATTAATAATCTTAATACCGTCTTCAGATTTTATTTGTTTAAGATACAGAATAAATATAAATTATGCTCGTTTTCGATTGTCAAAAATCCATTCAATTAATTGTGATTGAGAGTAATCAGAAAAACAAACTGTCTCGTTTTTTATAATGTATTGCTATTTTAGAGCGAGTACTTAAGCAACCGTGCTTCGCTAAGTGTCTTTCGTATTTGCCTAAGGGGTGTGATAAAATTGCTTGTATTAATTTCCAACAATATATAAAATTCACATATAAATGAACTTGAAAAGCAAATCGTTTCTTAAAACAAAATTTCATCCTCATCTTTAGATTCGTCTTTGACAAATTAATTACAATATTAAAGAACCTATTAAATTCTATACAACATTGGTAACTTAAAAGACATTTTGATGGTATACGTTATTGCATGCAATACATGCATAGACTACTACTGCTCTGTTCAATAATAAGAGAAACTTTAACATAGCTGAAAATAAGAATCGATATATATATATACATACATAATAAACGATTTACAAGCTTATACTTTCATATGTAAAAAAAGGTTTCTTTTATTAACAATGATACTATGCAAAAACGTATAGCATGTTTATGTTTTATTTAATATTTTTTAAACATTTCATTGTCATTGAAATTGATAACGGCAACAAAACAGAAAGGTTTTTAATAAAAATTTCACAATTATCAAGTTCTGAAATTTCGACACTCGCCCGCTATTCATGTTTGTTTCCAGTTCCGCGCCGGCGAAACGCGTTTGTAAATGAAAACTTTTTTTTTTATTAGATTGTAAACAGAAAACGACCGAGCGAGCCACCGGAGAGTAGGTGGTCACTGCTGCCCATGGACAATCGAAATTCCAGAGGAGACATTAATGCGTTGAAGGGCTTTTAGGAAGGAATAGGATTGCCAATGAAAAAGGCACGAGTTCGAAGAATCACCGAATTTATAACTTGAATTGTGAAAATTACCACCTTATAAATCTCTTCGGTGTTATTAGCGACCTGTATGCGAGAATCATTATTGCAAGCCTTTTGAACGATACTGAAAATAGTACCTGAAATGTTTAAACGAGATATCGAGCAGGGATAGGGTGTAAGGATTAAGTTTTATCTCTGAGCAATAGCACGAAAACAGTTTTGTGAAAAGCACAAAATATTTTCTATACTTTGGAAGATCTTCAAAAAGATTATGAGCGAAAAGGGGCGGTCTATGGCATATCCTATCCATGCGTGCTGTGTGTAGCGGATCGATAAGAGCACTGCAATCTCTATACAGATTTCCAGTGAAAGTATCAAAATAAACACACTGATCGGTCTATATTCCTTAGAGGTGTCGGGTAGAGATATGTAGTGGAACAATAGTTATTTAAATTATTCGTTGATAGCTGTTTGTATGAATTGAAACAGTGCAGTAACTACAGAAAATTTAACCAAAATTTAAGATTGTGTTTAATTATTTCAAACGTGTTACATTATGCTTCTGCTTCAATATAGTCCTTTTTAATTTTCAAACCTTCAATTATCTTGGAGAATTTCATTGAAATCGTAATAGCTCAAATTTCACGTTCTTTTTTTTTAATTTATAAAATGATGTAGCACCAGTTGCAAAATCACTTAGGTAAATCTAGATAAATCTAGGTTAGTAGATTTATCTAGATTTACCTACTTACCTTATAACAGATCACAATACTTTGAATATAGTGGTATCTTAAAATTCTATAAGGCAGAATGAGAAAAAAAATTAAGGTTTTGTATGAAAACAAATTTTCTCTCTATTTAAATAAACATTAAAATGGAATATTGCATGAATATATACATATATATGTATATATATATGCGAAATTAAATAAAAAATAAACTCAAGCCAATTTCCCAGAAAGGGTAGGCAGATATTATAGATTTTCACATTATATGATTTTTACATATCTCTTTCTCGCTGCGAAAATTATTCATTTAAAATATTAAAATAGGATATTAAAATAATAGATAATTCAATAATACTCATATGGAAGTACGAGACTGACCTCAGAATTTTCGTGACACACGATATTATTTCGTGGTTATTTTGGATTGAATATTTATACGTGCATCAAAATATCAATTACATTAACAGCACCCACTTCGTGACGCTTCTTGAGTGTGTGGGTTATAAAATATGATCCTTTCCTTACTTGCGTAGGAGTTACTGTTACCTGATATTTTCCGAGGAAATGAATTGGCTGTATAAGTAAATTTGATCGAATGAAAATTGTTAATTAAGTATCTCAACCTTCAAAGGATACATTTACTTCACGAAGCTATAAATAAGAAAGCGCTAAAGAGTCTAGACCTTTATGCTTTTTTTTAATAACCATTGCCATGAATTCTATATTTTTATATTAAAGGCATAGAGTTCTTTGACAGAATGTAAGGACCACGGCTTAATTGTTATTGAGTAATTATTGTCTATTAATATTTTGATGATGTTTATGTATTAATAGCGATCATCCGTTTGCTTTGCTGGGTGCTCTGAGCAATGGAAATAAATAAAAAAATATGTGCGAAGCGTGTATGTAGTTAAAAAACTATTAGCGTACAATAATTCATAAATGACTTCGCGTCAAATGGTCTAAAGCTCATACAGACACGTTCAGTAACTTTTGGAGTTGATATCCGGACAATAAAAAAACCGGTATCATATTATATGTATTTAGATAAAATTTTTACTGATTTAATTATCAAATATCTGTGTTGCTTTCACACAATTTATGATTGACTAATTCGACGAGTCAGGTTTGCAAAAAAAAAAATATACCTGTAAATTTAGATTGCATCTAGATCCTTGTTAGATTGTTTCAGTTCTGAAAAAACGGAGTCCCTGTCAGGATGGCTACTATCAATAGTTTAATGATCATATTCCAATGATAATTTCCAAGATGCAGCATGCAAAGGCAGCCTTTTCAATGCCTTCGGGCGATTTTTCATTTTTATTCTATTCCCGATTTAAATATCGCAAATTTAATGTACTTTAGACTTAAACGTTTTATAGAAATATTTTTTGACCAATTGACCATATTGATCAATTGATCAATGAGACACTCATATGAATGCGTAAGATTATTTGACTTCGCAAGCTCGCAATGGCGTTTCAGCTGTTGATTCTAACCAGGAGATATTGGTTTCCTTTTTTATGCTGTGAAATAAATCTTTAACTTGAATTATACTAAACCATTCAGGTTATTGCAATTATGACAGCAGTTTTTGACAGCCGCCATTTTGTAATGCATAATTTAAAAACCAAGGGCAAGGAAGTTAAGAAGATTACTGAAGATTTTTATTGTGTTTGCCTAGTGAAGATTCAAATTTTTTTTTGTTATTGACAATAAAGCGTTATGCACTATGCAAATATAGCCTTAAGTTACAGATATCTTGGTAATCTTTATTTATTACGAAATTTTTTTATTCTATTGCTTATCCGTTGAGTGTGCATTGTGCATTCATGTATCTGCATATTCCGGCGTCGATTTCTAGTTTAGAACGTGATCATAAAAAAAAAGTCTACATCGCGCCATAAATTGTATTTCTAAGTGCGTATAAAACGCATTTCGCAGAAATAAAAAATGAAAAGAAGAGAAAAACAGATATTTCCAGTTTTAAGCACTCCCCCGAGCCAAACAGCGGGACACTCTGTCATATAAAGGGTCGACTTTGACAAATGCCCTATCGGAAAAAACAAGGACGTGTGCTCTAACTTTGCGGCGAGCCGAATACTATTTGTTTGCGTATATATATGTGTACATTATTTTTTGATATATTTCTTTATATTAGCTGAGAATTCTAGCGATTTTCAAGAATGAATAAATGTAGAAATAATGTCTGGATGCGGTAGAATATTGTAATGTAATGTTATCTTAAAAATAACTATGATGCCTTTATATAAAGCAAAGAATTTCAATAGTTTTCTGTATACACCTGAAAATGTATTATTTTAACGAGGAAAAAATTACAAAAATAATGGTTACATTAACATAATATAGTTCATAATAGTACATGTATTAATGTGAATTTAGTTTGCTACATGAAAATGAATTTTATAGGAAATAGTAATGTGAAATAAATAATTTGTTTATCATTTAAATGTTGCCAAATTAAAGCGGTGCTATTTATATAAATTGTATACAATTGTAACAGACGCAGTATAACTTTTTTCGAGTATTCATCACAAACAAAACTATGATTTTTTATAATTAATTAATTAGATATGTGTCTAGCAGACAACACTAGCATTTTTTCAGTGTAATTGCATAATATGACATGAAAAAATGCAGAAATATTAATGAATCAAAGTCTACCAATCCTTCTGTATTGTCGGAAACATAAAATTGGAAGTCCATCATCTATATTCTAAAATAATTAATTTGTAAACTAGTTATAACGTGCCACGAATTTTAATTTAATTTTTTTTTTTAATTTTAATTCCTGAATACCCACTCTACGAATAATATTAATATTTACCACAGGTATTAAAATAAATCAAAGTAGCCAAGTGCATATTCAACAGGTCTTTAATAAAGTGACGTAAGTGTGTACATATGTGTGTGTATGTATGTGTGTGTGTGTGTGTTTGTGTGTGTGATATTAAAATTCTTTACTAATTTATAACGTATACTTCTGTTATCGTTGTTTCTCTATCGTAACACGTAACTATCATCAAATACATTGTATGTAATACTATCTAATCTCTCAATATTAAATAAAAGGAAGTAGGCGACTATAGTTTATTAAAATGATTAGGGTTGTCAAAATTACAAATGTTCCTCATAAATATTATATACTTGTAGTTATATAATGAGGTGTAATTTTATAATTTGTGATAGGCAACATCATGGATATTAAAGGCAACATTTTTTTTTTCACCTACTGACAAATTTATTACATCGCGTAGAGTTGTAATTTTATACTACTATAGTAAAATCCATGTTCACTTGCTTTACAATAAAAATATAGGTTAACCGAATGATATAAAGTTACTAAGCTAGGTGTTGCTCACTACTCCTATAAAAACAGAGCACCGGGAACATCTTGGCAGAAGAAGCTTCTAGAAGATCTCGGTGGTAGTTTTGAAAGTGATAGCACTTGATCACCACAATCGGGTGAAGACAGCATACCCAAAATTCAGATTTAAATTTCGGCAATTATTAGTATTCGACATATTACAAGACAATTATTAGTTTTCGATTTTAGACTAGATAGCCAACAGTCTAGAAAAAAGGCATTCCTATTATCGATTCGCCTGGCTTAAAACTTACTCAAGGACGGTGTTTAATTATACCGGCGTGTGCGCCGGTACGTAACCTAAGGCACTGTATCACATTTTCGTATAACTCTGTGCAACGTTTTTAAGAACGTAGAATAATAGATATAATTACTTATTTAATACCTATTAATCATTGTTGTTCGTCTGTCTAGATAAACATTTCTGCCTGTCTAGATTTACTTCGTATTCCTGAGAAAAAAGGTCTTAATATTTATCAAGACCTTTTTCTCAGGAACACGAGGAGATATTAAGTTGAAGTAATTATTAAACATTCAGTTCTACCTTCCCTTGAAGTTGTAAAAAAAAATTGAGCTTTTAAATCGATACAATTGAAATATACGGTCATTGTTTCTATATTGACGCACACAAATGAATCAAAACTTATGGTTTGGACATTTTTGTTGTATTTGAAACATGACATACGGCAAGAACCAACGTCTCACAGCACGAATATAGGAAAAAACCCTAAAAATAGTTAATTTATAAACATTTGTAGTTAGAATATGGATCTCGATGTAGAGTGATGTATGCCTTTGCGTTATATAAATTTAATATTTTAAATAATTTGGACATTTGCCAATTTTTAAAAATGAAGTTTCTTGAGAAAAGGAAAAAACATAATTTTCGGTAATAGCGGACCAAATAACTCGCCAGTATCACTATTGAAAACTGCTGAAAATTGTCGAGACTTTGATGGGTGATATCACTCATATCTGGTCTTTTTTCAGCGTCTAACAGCCCTGTACATTTAGATTTGATTGCAGAGAAATAAATATTCGACTGTACCTTAGAGAAATTTTTCGTTTTTGTGTGTCCAAAATGAACTTAAAAAGTATTTTCTTTGTAATACACTAATTCGGTTTTGAGAATAATCCCATTATTTTTAATCTCCATCAGCTTATAACATATCGTTTGACGTACAAATTTTTTACGTAAATTAGTAATTTCTTGCCAGTTATATAAGAAATCGCTAATTTCTAGATTTTTAATTTAAAATCTCTGTTATTGAACCCTTGTTACATTAACCCTATACATGGAAACGCGAAGGCGAATCTACATTTTAAATGTTCAAATCGGTAAGCGTTTCCAAGAATTTTATTCATCGCTGGTTGTATATTAGTATGCGCGGGCGAACTCGCATCCATTCGCTCCCCATGAAATACTAATCCGTGTTTTTGTTGTACTTTGTACCCAAATATTAATGATCAATGAACACAAATCGGCTTACTCGTTACAAGATTACATTAGAGAATTAATTATAATTTGAAATTTATTAGCACCCTCTCGAGGTTTGCAACATGTATAGTAATGAATTACCTAGTTTCTTTTAGGGTTCCTAGCCAAAATGGCAAAAAAGAAACTCTTATAGTTTCGACATGTCCGTCCGTCCGTATATCACAGACATTTTATTCCAAAAACTGCAAGATGTATATTGATGAAATTCATAATATAGATGTCTTGAATAAGCCGTTACTTTAGTAGTTAAATAACAAAGATATTTCTAGGAGGGGGCACTCCATACTTGTAACAGAAACAAAAAAAAAATTTTTCAATGAACATCAACATGTGCGACAATCAGATTTCGACTATTCTTTTAAAAATTTTTTAAGGTTTATAGGCAATTTTTCTGTTTAAGTAGCATAAATTGTGTCCCTCCCCTCTACTTTCTAAACCGTACGTCCAAAAATATGGAAAAAATAACAAAAATAACGCTTAATAAATATTTTCAATGAAAATTACTTTCAACATGATCGGATATATAGTTTGTAAATTATTGGCAAAAAATTGTGTTTCTCAACAAAAGGGTGTATGTGCTATGAAGATACGCTTTTTTGCTGATGTACATTAATTCACACTAGTTTAATAGTAACAGTTGACATACCTACTTGTATTTCTAATTATAGGTGACTAAAGTGCTTACAACTATTCTGTGCGGGAAACACAAAAAAAGTGTAACAACGTACTTTTTCATCTGTAGAACATTTCTTTGTAACAGTAGCTTCGGAACCTAATAATGATCATCATTCAACATGCTCTTGGCCAGTTTTTTGGCAGTCATTCCACTCTGTATCTTCCATAAAACGACTATTTGAAAAAAAAAATTAAAAAATTAGAAGAACTTACTATTTTTATAAAGCTAAATAGAAAAAATATTTTCATGTCTTTGGAGGTTATCTGTCTATTTGTTTGATTGTTACGGTGTTGCATAACAACCATTTAAAGAATTTTGGTGCGGACCACTGTAACGGAGTTATGTCTGTATATTAGACATATTTTATAAAGACTAATTGAGATCGGTTATTTGGAAAGGTCTAAATCCTAAATAATGGTTATAATGATTTTTATTACTTTTGACCGCCTATCTGTACGTCTGTACTGTACTCTACTGTAGTTTGATTGTTATGGCAACACACAAAAATCACGTTGATCTTATTTCAACAGAAAAAGTGCAATAGGCTTATATCTGTGCGAGAGATTTATTATTAATATTTATTATAATTGATTTAACAATTGATTTAATCAATTGTATCAAGAGGATAGAAGCCTAAATAATGGTCTTTAGAACATTTGTTTGTCTGTTTGTTTGATTTCTATGACAATTTAAAACCCAATGAATACATTTTTATTATGTTTCACAGTTTAATAACTAGTGATCCGATTTAGAATCTAAGCCATATTCCATATAATGCTGAAATCTAAATCACTTGTATATTTATGAAAGTTATTTGAGCTTTTAATGGATGCAATGCACACTTAATTTTAAAGTTTTAAAATTGTGTACGTATTGCTAATACAATTTATCAATATTTAAATCGATTTTAACTAAAATTTTGGTTGTCAGTACAGAACTAGGTTGAAATACAGTGAAGTAATATTTACTAAAGGTGTTATTCTTCTACAGAATTAATACGTACATATTAATTCAATATATTCTACCCTATCATTTTTGCATGAATATTTTTTTATGGTAACTAATGAAAAATTGGAGAACGAACGTTAAATATGTGTTCAGTGCTTAGTATCAATTTAGTATAGACGCAGTATTGCTGTGTACGATTGCGACAAAATATTCCATTATTCCTTCGCCTCTCCCTCCAGTGAGTTGGAATGATAGTGCTTTGCCTATAGTCAAAAAAAAGTATCACAATAAAAATCCTTTATTTCTTTTGACAATTCTATGATACTACTTAACCTGAATTAAGAAATACTTAACCATGAGTGTTAAGTAATTTAATTGATCCGAGGTTAAGCAAAAAGCTTTCAACTTTAGAATCCGATGATTATCCTTCTCTTTGACAATCAAATTTCACTTGTGATGATAATGTGGGACGAAGAAAATAGGCTATTTGTTATGTTTCAGAGAGACAATTAACGGTGAGGATTCCGCTTATTAACATCACAAAAAGGAATGCGAACATTTTCACATCCTTTGAGCTTAAACTTAAATTAAGGGCACATAGAAAAGCTAGGGCCGTGCGACAATAAGTTGTACTGTAATTAAAACATTAAAGGGCCGAGTTCCACGTCTTAAATTTGCATAATTGTCTCACGTAGGGCTGTAAATTTCATCAGCGTGACGTGTTTGTTGAACTAAATAACAATAACTTCGCTGAAACTGAATTTATGAAAGCTCTTCGCTGCAAGACGACCGGGGATATAACTGTGTGTAAAAAGCACCCACCAAGTTAGAGCGGAAATCGCGTAACACGGTTCTGTAGAGTGCTCTCATATCAAATTATTACGTGTATATCTAATTAATTTATTACTATTTTTTTTTTGTTTATACACTCGCGTCCTTTTCTCAGAAGGGAAAACAGAGACCACAGATTGGTATTGCACAATATTTGCATATCCCTTTTAATACACTGATATACATCAATCTTTTCAAACAAGCCTGTCGGTTTCGAGTGTTTAAAAATTGGCTCTTTTATTAATATGCTACTGATTCTGGGTGCACAAGATTTTCTATGGAGTTTATTGGCGATTTTTCTACTACCCATATTTATTTAGTAGACTTCTAAAGTGAAACTTTTTAGGATAGGGCTTTGAAATCCTGATTCGTAAACCTTTTTGGGTGACAAAAATACGCTTCGAAAGTCAAATAAAAATTCGAAGAGTATGACCAGCCGGTGTACTTGGCGTATGTGGTTTACGGAAAAATCTTTGATTCAATCGAAGACCAAAAGTCGGCGTATTCTGCTCAGAGATGCCACTTGGATTATCCAATATACTATACATCGATGTGATGAGATGTTTTTACAACAACGCAACTATATCTATTTGAAGCAGAACGCAGTCAGAGAATCAATCTAACTGTATACGCGTTAAGGGTTATAACATACCCGAAAAATAAACCAATTTAGGGCGTTCGTATTTATTTGCAGGAGGCTTAGCGGCGTACATCTCCTGTTTCGCTTAATTCACTTCACCGGTACCATAGACTGACAGGTCTGTGGTATTTTTTTCCATTTTTCTCTCATTAGCCCTTTCTTGTTTGCATGTTTTCATGTTTCTTTTATTGAGTCATAAAAAGTTATTATTAATTATGACATTATATACCTTCAGAGGATTTCAGAGATACTCCCGAAAACAATTTTTATACATAAAATTATCTAACTTTTTCAAGTAATCCTTAATTTATTATTATAATTTCATCATATCTACAAAATAATCCGCAAGTTAACAATTTGTAGTGGCGAATTAACAGCTAATTAAAATGTTCATTAAAATAAATTATTAAATGGTCGTTTTTTATTTAGGTAAAATTTAATTTTAATTTAATTAAATATTGGGAATAAAATGATAAGGCTAAATTATACAGCTGTACATAACAATAACATAGTATAAGTAACTACATAAAATTCATAAATTAAAATGGATTGAAATTAATTGTAATATTCATTAAAATTTGACAAATTTTTCCTCGAAAACATCCTTCTGCAAAGAAGCTGCCATTATAATCTATACAATACGATATTTGTAAAAAATATCATGAAAAATAATTCAACTTGGTCCCTAATAAAAGCTCGTACATTCATATACATTTAATAAATAACCCAGTGGTTTTTGTAAACGAAAGCATTTTTTTTGTATATAAAATAAAATTAGCATTACCGAAATCATCAGACAATACATACGTTTTTTTTCCGGATTTTGCAGTCTCACTTGTCTGTCGGCACGTTTACTATTGTTTGAATTCTGTAATGCCCTATAAAAATGTTTATGGCCTTACATGCTTTAGTGCTGTTGTTAGCATTTTGAAAATATTTATTACAACACGTAGAATTTCCAATTGATTTTCTATCTAATAGGCTGAAATCAAATAAATATTTTTGTTCAATTAATAAAACTTAAATGAGTCGTCTATTTAGAAATGATTTTTTTAAATTAGACTGGTTGTTCTTAACATCATCATGTGCAAACAAACAAACTCTTCAGCTTTTCAACATTAGTTTTAATATACATTTCTAAACCGCTATGTAGCTAGGTACGTAATGTAATGCTATGTAACGATGTAATACGTCACATAAATAAATATCCAATATTAACTACATCATCTAAAATTTTATGATCTGATTTATGTAAGCAATAAGTATGCGAATAACTAAAGTGCCGTACTTTACCTTTATATAAGACTAAGGTAACATGGTCAAACAAAAAATATTCAAGCATACGTGTAATTTATGACCCTAAATAAATGTTATTTTGTGTGGGAATGAGTATTCAAAAACGTAAACCACATAAATATTCAATTTCGACTTTTTTTTGTTCGAAAAGCAAAAAAGATCACAGATCACACGCCCAAATGGTACGAACGCTGGGCGCAAGCTGACTTCGCTTGAGTCGACTCAAAAAGTATCATTTGAAATCAAGAAAAATTTAAATATTTTCAATATTTATTAGAAAAAGTAATTAATGACCTCGAAAACTAGATATTAACCCGGCGTGAATGAGGTGAAAATTTATTACACCAGCTGTGAGGTGGGTATGATATACCCTAAAATAAAATTGTCGATTTTGATAATTGAAATGACCTTAGAATAATACTTATTACCGTAATGTATTAATTAACATCAGGGAAATTAGGTAATATTATAAAATAACCCAGTTCTAGTTATAAAAGTAATTATATTTCTATGAAAAACAATAAATTTTTTTGGCATAAATCAGCAATAATTGGAAACTATGGCTTAATATGTAAAAATTTGGAATTGAGATCAACTGTGTACACACAATTAAAGAATTAATCTGTTTTATATAATGTAGCTTTCGATAAAATCAACATAAAACATTCTAATATCTTCTTTTACTTATTACCTACAGAAACTGCTTTTTTTTGAAGCAGTTTTCGCAAACAAAACGAATTTGTTCCATACATCTTGGCTTTTCGCATGTAATGCAAGGGCACTTTGTCTTTCTGTCTATTTTAACAAGGAAAATGAATTATTGTAAGCATAAAACTAAAAAGTAACCAAAACACAAAATAGTTATACCGAGTGCGAAGTCGGGTATTACGTACCTGATATATGTTTGCACATATATGGTACACTCCAGCGCCGGCGCAACATAGCTACTGTCGCTTAAAATCACTCTCCGTACCACCACCTCCAGCTACTAAGCCAGCTGAGTTCCAGGAATCGTACAGTTAAAAAATATTTAATGTTTTACAAATCGGCGGGTATGAGATACCCGACCTCACTCACGCCGGGTTAATTAAAAATTAACTAAGCATTACGAGAATTATTTAAAAATTATAAGTGATTTACTAGAAAAAGGATTAAAAGTATGCAAAAATGTTTCTAACGAAACAATATTTTTCAACCAAATATTTTAAACCACTTGTAGTGAATCAATCTACTATCACGATTTGACAATTTAACGAACAGCATATATTTTATTGACAATAAAATTATTGTTCACAATGGAAGAAATTGAATCAGAAATGGCGCTAATTCTCTGAAAATCGCTCGATTTTGCGTCTGTTATCATTTTAAAGCTGCAAATGTAATAGCTGCGGAACTTTTTAATACAGCATTGAAAGACGCTTTCAAGCTATCATATAGGAAAAAATACGCCATCGATATCAATGACAGAAGAACAAGTGGGTCCATGAATGACCATGAAAAAGACGAAACTGATGTTGGATGAGCATGTTGTACCCACTCCAGTGGTAGATGAGAACTGTCCAATTGAAGTCGTAGATGAATACGTCTACTTGAGACGGAACGTGGGTAGACGCAACATCGATAAAGAGCTTACATGAAGAATCTAGGTCGGCTGAACAGCATTCGGAAAATTGGTGAACATCTTCAAACCCAGTGTATCCGACTGAGTAAAGATGAAAGTTTTTGAACAGTGCGTGTTGCCGGTGATGACGTACGTATACCAAACGTGGCCCCTTGCTGTTTCCTCATAAATGAACTCAGAGTCACTCAATGTACGAAAAAAGGGCTATGCTTCTAGTTCCTTTAAAAAAATCCGGAACTAGGAAATCCGCAGAAGAATGCGACTAACCGGCACAGCTCAAAAAATCAGTAAATCGAAACAGTAATAGGCAGGCCACATTGCCGGTGGAACTGGCAATCGCTATAGATGAAAGGTTTTCTAGTGGCGACCAAAAACTGGATGTGGTAGCGTGTGATCAACTCCTACTGGCTGAACTAACGACCGAGTCAAGATTGGAGGGTATCGTTGGCTGCATGTGGCCTAAGACCGTACGTCGTAGACATCTAGAGGGAAGGAATATATCTAATAGCGGAAGTCCAACGGCTGGAAAAGTAACTGTAACACCTGATAAAGGAACAGGTTTAATGCTAAAGACAAAAAATATATAATTCACATTATCGTATTGAACTCACGGGCATCGGTTTGCTTTAAACAACGTCAGGGCGAAGGTGTTGTTACACGATGTGTATTTAACGCTTTTGCAGATAGAAAAGTTTTTCCACAAAAAAGCTATGTACTTTGTGTGTATTTTCGGATTTGGATTTCCAAATCCGACCAATAAAATTAGTCTATCGCATCCGAAGAACTAGTGATGTTCATAATTCTTTTTTATTCATAGATTTAACCACAATTTATCGACGTTTCCTGAAATATAATGTTATACTATAAAAGCTAAGTTATTGAAGGAACTACTAAAAAATTGAAATGGTTAAAACTTTAAAAATGTTTTTCACGACAATTTTCGTTCATAATGTTATAGCATTATACTAAAAATGTTATAGCATTATAGCAAAGATTACATTTAATGAGTTTGACGAACGAAAAGATGATAAATGAAACGATGATGGTGAATGATGAAGGACGAATTAGGTACAATCGATCCTGGTTCAGCTGTATGGGATTAAAACTAGGCCGGATTTTCTTAAGAAAAACACTAGCCAATTGAGGATATAAATGTTTTAAATGGTATCAAGCTATTGACAGAGATGTGCTGTAGTGTCACCTTTACGTATTGAGCTCGTAATCTGAATTACATAATTGGGTGAATTTAAACTAGAAATTCTTCACTTGTGGTAAATTAAATAAGCGGATGAAACAAAATATATGGTGCTTAGAATGGCTTGTTTAGTGTGCTGAATGTATATTGTACAATGTGAGGGTTTTTAAATTCTCACATCATAACTTGATACTCATTATGACGGAAGTGTATGTTTCTTTTGCCTGCAAACAAAACATTAACATCGACCATGCATACGTCGACATCGATGTACGCCACCCCTACGGTTTTATCTCGTCGATCCGTAGCGAGTGACGTATGGCCGCGCATCCCCCTGCTGGGAACTTCCTATTTATTTTAGAGGGATTGCCATCGGTTTTATTTGTACTTATGCTAAATTTAAGTGGTGCTTAGTTCGCCTTCGTCCTCGCGCTGTGTGCTGTTAAAGTATAAAGGCACATCTTCTATTATGTGATATGCTATATCGAGAGTCGCTTATGTTGATACTGTGAGTGTATTGTATATTGTTCTTGTAAAGAATAAAAAAAAACTTATCGAAGTGCTTGTTTGAACATGGTAATGAGAATAAATTTATATATAAAAAAAATCTAAGCAAGGCACTGGCAGAACACTAGTGCTGACTACCAACAAAATAAAATTGTGATACTAGAGATATACTTGTATCAGCTAAAAAGAATCTTGTCCTGACAGGTCTAAGATTGAAGAAAATGAGTTTTATTTTATAGCGCACAGAATAGAGATTATACACATTTTCCCGTGATCCACTATTTTAACAATAAACCTTACAGAACTGTATGAATTGCTATGATGGAGTGTTATGTCGAGCATTGGACCGGTATGCCCGTGATGTCTAAGGATGGAGTGTAGTTGATTAACCGACTTCTAGAAAAAGGGAAGGTTGTATATTCGTCGCGTTTGTAATTTCTTATTCATGCTTACCGAAACAGTTTAAATTATATGGATCGTTTTAAATTGTCTTATATTGATTTATATCCAGAAATGGTCTCATGTTCTTCGATGACATTACACTTACTTATGTTGTTAAGAAAATCGTATAAAACAAGGCTAACAACACTGTCATATATGTATGCTTTTCATAAATTTGGTGATATTTCTCAAAAAAATTACATTTTATTTACCTTATTTCAGTACTTCAAACGCTTTTTCGCTCGCTTCAGGGTCCGTTTGCAATAAAAGTACGATAGGGACCTAGCGTCATCACTTATTACGACAGAAGAAAGAAAATTATATCAAAAGATGCGTAATTAAAAGGGCTATAATATTATAAAGAATTTGAAAAAATGATGAAAATTTATTTAAAATCGCAAATAAATAAATGCAAATTTTTGAACCTACATTTTTTAAATTTTTTAGACTTTTACAAAGAATCTCAATTTTGAAAAAAAGTTATTAAAACATTTACAAAAAAATAAACTATTAAATTATCTATAATTTAAGCTTATAGTCATAAAAATCGGTGTAGGTTTAATGCTAATTTTGTGGTCCCTTAAGAAAGTACTTTACAAAAATTTTGAATGTCTGATTAAAACTATAGATTTTTTAAGTTTCCTGTTTCTTAATTATTTTGTACTCAAGACGATTCATTGTGTGAAGTGTTTTTTTTTAATTTTTTTTAATTTAATGCAATTTTTGTATTAATGAATTTATACAATAATCCGTCTTACGACTTATGGCTTGTCTATAATAGCGGGAGTACTGATATTGGTTTATAATGACTATAAACGTTAACTTTTACCAAGCTTTTATTAGCTTCACCTGTATGTATGTACTTAACAGAAGTTTTGAGACTAAATTTCACTCATTTCCAATTGTTGGTTGATCATAAAATTTGGCAATTATGTGTAGTTCTAATAACTATGTATTAATATACCAACAATGAACTAATTTAATGACGAAGCGAGAAGATAAACAAAGGGAACTCCATTATTAAATGGCATATCCTAACTTTGTTTGAGCTTCCTGGAATTATATTGATATGTATTTTGGATGTAAGCAATTTTCAGGGTCTGGTGATGGAATCGGAAAAAGGCATAAGCACCCTATAGCGAAACAAAATGTCCTAGCCGTGTTTGAGCTTGAAATGCAATTTGACCATAATAGGCTTGCAAGGTACGACGATGAAGCCGGAAGGTCGACACTGGAATTCCATAACCAAATGCCATATCCTAGCCGTATTTGGACTTGTTCAAATTGTTACATCTCTTAATTTATTATAATAAAACTATGTTTGTTTATATGCCTTGGGGTAAATCAGTACATGAATATGGTATTATTACGCTATAAATAAGAAGAGAAAAGTATTCATCTCGCGCACTAGAGATACGATAAAATAGACTAATTATATATCTTTTGCTTCAACAACCATAGATAATAATGAACAAGTAACAAACATCACAAACACAAACCTAGCTCTGGTGCTTAGAAGGGGATATAGTGTTTAACAGCTTAATCTTAACACACCACTTTATAATCAAAATACAAAGAGAGCTAAAAAAAAATTAAGGAATTTATTTAATTGTTGTAGCAGGTTTTTTAATCATCCCACCTGAAATGTAATCTCCCACAATCTTTTGATGACTGAGGGATTGGAATCTCTAAGCCCGCCACTATAGCTCAGTGCTAGTTGGATCCGCTGACTTTGCTCGTCATTGATGCGGTAACAACATCCAGGACCAACGGCTTAAAGTTCTCTGCATGACACGACGAGGGAGGTTCCATTAAAGGTTAAACATAAACTAATCGGCAAAATTCGCCCGTGATCAGGAACGAACCCGGTACCACTCGACTCGAAGTCAACTCACTCAACCGCCGCGCCGCGACCGCGCCTCATTCCTATCCATTCAGTGGCCATCGAGTAGGCGTTACACGTCACAGCAGTAACGTGACGTTTCACACGAAGCCATTAAATAGATAAATCTACCCGATTCCCTCCCCCGGCCCCTCCCTTCCGCCGCGTGCGACATTAACACAAAACAACCCGGAAGATATGAGTTATTCAAATTGCGTACGAACCATAAATTCGGTTAATGAACGAACAGAACTGACGTACAGGAAATAAGCTGGCTATACGACCGAATTAAGCCTTTTTGAAAAAAGACAAACGATACCGAGCCTTGGTTTTTTGGGTGAAGTATGGGCATCGATTTAGCATTACGGAAGCATCCGTAACAGTGGAAAATAAATAATTGCCCGAAAAGTATCAGCTGTTGAGTAATAGCTCCAATCTCTGTTTCGAGTAGAACTCTCGGGGAACTTTTTTCATTTTTTTTTGTACTAATAAATGCTATTTTTTTTTCATATAGGACGATCGTATAGAATTTATGTGTTTGCAAAGAAAACTGCGTTTTATTACTTTTCGAATGAGAGATCCGAGTTTGAAAAGTTGAATTGATTGTAGTTCATTTTGAAGAAATTTGGAAGATGAGAACCGACTTTTTTCTGAAAACCTATCGTTATGTTTCATATGAACAATTAGAATTATATTAATAATATTAGAAATATAACAATAATTAGCTATAATATAATTATTTTGTTAATCGCTATAAAGGATGGATACGCATGCAAGACGTTTGTATACTGGCATAATCCACTCTTTAAAATAAATTTGCCGAAAAAGTTACAGTTAATGAATTAGTTTCTAAAAGAAATGATACACCATTGTACTTATCAACACCATAGCCAACGCCAATGGGCAGGATCCTGTCGATGCCACATTTTAAGACACCATCAATATAACGACTGTAGTTTGTATAAAAAAACTTAATATAAAAATGAGAGTGAGAATGCTATTTTGAAAACAATTACTTTTTGACATCACTCACATCTGATTATAATTAGCGGAATATTTTTATTATATCTAAATTATTATTACTTGCATAGACGTCATTTAAATAAATATATTTATATGGATAAATAGATAACTACACGACTTATAACGTGGAGAGACTGTGGCATTATGCAATAATATATATTATCGCAGGCGATCTTAAAATAAAAACGTATATTTAGTCCCTTTTTTCTTCCCAATCACAACAGATAGAGATATCCTTTTTCGGATTTATACCTCAATAACGAATATACGAGTCGACCTCACTCCCCTGTATACCGTCTGCGTTCATACGGTATAGAGAAATATTAGTGCCATTTATAGGGAGAACCCTCGAAAAGGGTTCGGCGGGCAAGGTCAAAAAGCACGCTTTATTTGATGAGACATCACTTAGGGCCTGTTTCACAAATATCGGCCCCGCCGGAGGCCGATTTATCAGCGGTCGAAGATCTCCAGTTATTTATCGACGGTACAAACGCTGGGCGGATTAGATTTTTGACGGCGACGTACGACCGCGACGGGTGGACATTTCGGTCTGGTCCGACGGCCGCCGGTATGTGGATGCCTAATGTGTGATCGGTATCTTCGTGTTGTTCACGAAGGTTTGCTCCCGGCTTCAAGGCTAGATCCTCGGTCTCGAGTTCAATCCCGACCTTGATTTTATTATCGGTTGGGGTTCCTACATCACTCTCGGTAACGATTTGGCCTCTCCAGTTCCATTGACACTTCCGGTCTCAGTACTGTTATTAATTCCGGTTTGGATCCGGTTTTGGTTCTGATATCAATTCTATATTCGTTTTCAATATCATAATTACTGTCAGCTACCATCATGAAATTAAAGGAAATTAAATGAAATTAAAGGAAATAAATAAACACTTGTAAGCTTTTATTTTTATATCAGTTCCAATAAATAAGAATTTTCAATCCAGAAAATGTAAATATTTTAGTTACTTCTACACTCACGTCTATTCATAAATAAATACAAATAAATCCACATTTCTCGCATAATAAGTACTTCGCCATCGATTTAGTAGGCTTATGGAATAATTTTGTTCAAAATACTAAAATAGTTTAACTTATTTCTAATTAAAACCTAAATACTATTTTTCATGTTCCTATCAAATGTAGGAGCTATATGACGGTGTGACTGGATGTTATGACGGAACCATGTGATGTGTCTGTTTGACGTTACAAGTATGAACACAGTTAGCTTTCAGAATCTTGCTTCAAAGAAGCTTGAACGAATAGGAAAACAGCTAAAAAACTCATCTTGTCATCTGCATGTCAGTTTTGCTAATATGAAATCATTTAATTAATAGTCGTAGTACTATAGTTGAATATTCTAAAAGTCCGTGATGCAAAACATTTAATATTATATAATACAGACTTCAATTCGTCGCTAAATTATATATGTTCAGTAATCAGAAGTAGACAACAAATTCAATACAATTTTTTTTTGCATAATTCTCATCGTTTACAATTTTGTTCAATGTGTCTATACAAAAAAAATGAATTTACTGGCTCTACAGTCTCAGAATGGAGAGTTTGTTTTCTGCCATAACTAAAGCTATGCCATACCAGCGGGCCTAGCATGACGCCCTAGACAAGTGTCTCTCAATAGGACTGTCCCTTTCGCTGATTACATCGGCGCGACAAGGATAGCGCTATAAAGACACTCTTGTCTAGTGCGTCATGCTAGGCCCACTGGAGTGCCTTGACAAGGGAACCCAAACCAAGGCAGTAGAACTAAGAATAATAATTATCACACTGGATAAACGCAGAGTAAAGAAGTCGCAAAATGGAGTTTTAAAAATTGAGTATTACTGGTCAGTCGCTGAGCTGGCGTATTATGGAACTTAGGACACTTACTTTGAATAATAACTACTAACTAAGTAATTCTATAGTTGTTTGGTTATTAATAAATTAGACTATGATAATACTGCGCGCGTGCGCACGTGCTTTTTGTCTATTCAGTTACAGCGAAGAGCGATGACACATTGCTTACTATTTGAGTGTGTTAAAATGAGATCGTACCGTTTCCGTACCGATCGGACTTCGCCCTATAACAAAATGTAGCCGAGCAGTAGTTATTTTGATGTGGTACTGTGATTTTTATTTTATTATAAAAAAATGTGTATATTGAAAATATTTTAATTATTTTCCTTTTCTTGTCCTACACCATGAACCGAACAATTTTCTTGTGCGTCATGTTGATCACGGAAACGGCGGTAAATTTTGCGATGAAGGTTTTTATTTTGATAAAAGGTTGCTTTTCAAGTTCGTACATTTATTAATAGATATTTTATTTTTTTAATAGATAAAATTAGACAAAAAATAAATTTTTAAGGTTGGTTTATAAAAAAATAATATGCGATAAAAATATGTAAAATGCATAAATTTATTTTACATATTAAATTGTAAAAAAAATTAAACAAGAATTTTATTCCATCTTCACGGTAAATTCTAAATAGACTGAGCAAGGTTCGGTTGCTCAAATTACTGAATCTTTCAATCACTTTTCAGTTTTTTTTTTCATGGGGAAATATTTTTGAAAAAGTTAGCAATAGTAATACGTTACAAATTTTTCAAAGCTAGTTTTAAAAAATATTCGCTTTACTCTCTACACGGTATTTTATTTTTTTTTTCTACCGAATAATTCAAAACTCGCCCTTTAAGTAAACAAATCAACATTTTACTTTTATTCTTTTTTTACTCACAATTACCATCAATTTTCAAAGAAGTACGACGCAGGTTTTCAATTTCACGGAGAGTCCGACAAACAACATGAATAATAATAATAATAACAACACGATATCAGTTTTATTCGACGAATTGTTACGTACTTAAAGATCCAATGTCTAAAGTATCCAAATAGAGTATTCTTATTCTTAGAAAAAAAAAAATAAGCTTCAATCATTTCGCCCGCTGTCCGTAATAAAATAAGGCGCATCGTTATATTCCATCTTTAGGGAGGATTTTCTGAAAAACATCTATTTGCCAATGAGAAAAGAGAAATTTGTATACGGCGTACGCTGAAAATCGGGATCCATGGAAAATCCATTTATTTTCATTTAACAATCGCGAGCACGAGACGCAACGGGCCGCCCGACGTTACGAAATTTCAATTTGAAAAGGCGGCCCTTGATAGAAAAAAAAAAAATGTTACATCACCGAAGATGCGGACACGCGAGCCGATTTCTGAGCGCCGTGGCGAGCTGCAGATGTTTCTGATTCGCTGGTCGGATTCGACAATAGATATTGCAAAAACACTCGCAATATGCGGTGCAAATTACAATATACAATATTGAATATTGCAACTGTCGACCCCTGCCGTCGATTGTCGAATAATATTTCTTTCCTATTGGCTGTGTCAACATAAGTTATCGAAATGACTGTTGACGGAAATCATGAAACCGGTTTTAAATTAACTGGTTGGCGATCCAATTCACTCAGTCAAAATTCAGCTATTGAAACAATATGATCAATATATAGCATTTAATTTTCATCGTTCTTCTTTAAATTGATCAGTTGTGTAGTCTACTGGTGAGGTTAGTCGAGTTTTAGCAATTCTGATCAAGTAGTTCTGTTCTTGTTACTTTAAAGTATTTCCTATGAAAATTATCATTTTTACATATGTAACTCTAACAAACTAGGTGTCCTTTCTTAGTTAAATACCGTCATAAATGACTCAACTTATGTAGTTTTAAATTTTCCGTCAAAGGAAAAGAACTTATTCGCAACATTCTTTTATTTTCAGTAAGATCTGACTACACTGTACACGCTTTTTTGTCGGTCTTATTGAAAACCCTTTTATTGTTACAATTATTATAGATTAATTGGTCATTGACGGCTAACAAAAACATTTGCGAAGACGAATTTCAATTTTTTCTCCACAATTATCAGGTAAACATTGAAGCAGTTACAAATTTTACTTCATCAACCGAACGAAATAGAGTAGCACAATTTGCTTGAACATAGAAAAAAGCAAATCTCAAATGTGAACGTTGATTTTCTGTTAGTTTTTTTTTATTGTTTGTTTTTATTTAGCCCACTGATACCCTACCACTGTACCTGTCTATTATAGGTCGAGGAGCTTAGGATCTTCAACCCTTCGTGCTGGCCCAGTAGGGTTGGGAGTTGCTAGTCAGTGTTCATTGCCGCTGCGATGGTAGCGCCTGAAACACTATGTAATTTCAGGAGTGCTAAATGTAATTTCAGAAGTATGGAGCCAGTGGTTGTATGTAAGTTGAAAACTTATTAGTCCAAGTTGTCATATTTTAATCCAGGTTACTTTAGTTCAAGAGTAACACACTTAGTTATCGAAGTTATTGCTGGTCTCTTTTCAGTAGATCGGATTTCATTAACACTTATTCCACAAGTAATTTATGATACTTTACTCAATGGTCTAATGCATGTCGACAACTCGACATATGGTCATCGCTGCCCATGGATACTTGCAACTCTAGAGAAGTCACCAGTACGTGGTCGGCCTCTTCGGGTAGGAATACGATATTTAATATCTATTTTAGGGAGAACAAACTAATGGAGGAAGTAGTATAGCGATGGGAGGGGAAGAGAGATGATGGTGGTTCTCCACGAAAACTCTCATTTATTGGACGAAATGCAACAGCAGAAGCTATTACTTCATTTCTGTATTATTTAAAAGTGCGATATCACATCGTTCGAGCCTGGTCATTTTCGTGCCTCAGCAAGTTAGCCACAGAATAGCTTAACCATGTGTGCTTTAGCAATATTATTATATGATTAATAACATTTTCTGTATTGTTTTGTATATCACGACATATTGTATAATCTTATTAGCGGCTGAATCACAGAGTGATATTAGATTGCTATTTTGTGTGGTTCGGAATAATTCTAATCGTCCCGATTGAGCCGATAAATAAACGGAGGAACGTTAATCGCGTCCGATAATATCGAAATCGAAACGTCAACTGTCACGGAAACTGCACCATACGCGGTCGCCGCAAACACGAGCCGCGACGTCGGCATGACTCTGACAATTGCAGGTGTGTTTACAGCGCCGCTAAAAGAGTTACACCAGCGCCCCGCGCCTGCGACTGACGTCAAATGATAAGGGTATAATAGGAACGCTTCCGTGGAATATCGTACAACCCGCGCGGATTTTTATGGGAGACGCGGGTTTCTATTTGTGTCTTTTGATTTTTGTATATCGTTTTGTTTCAAGCGTCACAAAAGGAGCCGTTTCGTTTGTTTTTTTTTTTTTTTAAACGAACTCCGGTTTAATAATTCGTTTGTGCTCACAAAGCCCTTTAGTAATAGCTCAATGTTAGAGAATGTCCCTTTTGTTTGCGCGTTACGATCATACATCATCATGTTTCTGACTTTATTCTGATTGTTCTAGTCGTGACCAGTATTACGAGCATGATGTATTGTTTATTTTAGATGAAATACTAATCCAAATTTGTGTATATTGCGGTCGAAATCGAAACAACATTGTAGTAATACAGCATTCCTCTGCAGACTGTAAATTTTCTCTAAGAAGAAGGAATAGAGTTTGTCTTGTTCAACCAAGAGAAGTTGCTGTCTTGATGTATTTTCAAGAGTGCAACATCTCTTTTGATGCATTTTGAGGTACATTGGTAACTAATTAAGGCATTGTTAAATGTGAAGAATGGAAACTGTTAGAAACTTTAGGTTTGTGCTTAAATATTAAATACAGAAAATGAACTCTTCAGTTTTCCAGGATTCGTCGATGACAAATAAAAAGTAATTAGTGGATCTCCTTATCAAAATCGATCAATTTAAACTCAAATGTTTTAACATGTTAAAACAATTTTCTGAATAAATAAAAATCTGATAATAATTATAAGTAAGCTGATAAATTAATAGATTTATAAATATGCCAAATTAAAAATAATAAGGTGTATAATATATAGAATTTTTTTGGAGCAATATGTACTTGTATTTTATTTTGTTTTATACAAAGGCAGTACATTATAATATAAATGTTATTTTCACAGAGCAAGATATTATAAGAGGAAATAAACTAATAAGCAAATTTTTTCTGGCAGATAGAGTGGCAAACGACCACGCGAGTCGTTACAAAGTAAATGGTCACCACTGCTCATAGACACTCACAACCCCAAACGAGCTACCAGTGCGTTGCCGGCTTCTTGGTTAGGAATAGGATATCTGGAGAGGAGGGAGTTGGTTCATAGAAGTGGAAGAGGGTAATGGAAGGCGGAAGGGGATGATGAAGATAGGAGTGGGCCACCGGAACTTTTACTCACTAGACGAAATGTAACAGCAGAAACTGTTACTTCACGTTTGTTCTGTGCAGTTTTTCACAGTCGAACCGGCGCAGTTTCATGTTGTAGCCAAGATAACAACAGCACGACCACAATAATTGTTAGGTCTTGATTTTAAAATTGAAATGTATTTTAACTTTAACATCAAAAATGCTTTTTGTAATTTCTTATGAACATATGAATCCTTTCATCCAAATCATGGCAACCTCTGTTTCGGCAGTCGGTTAAAAGCAACATTACGAGCCTTGGGGGAGGGACAAATCTACGCGAGGCTGACTCCCGGAACAAACTTTACACTTTAGTAGCGAACTTGCAAGACATTTTTCACCGTAAATCTATATTGTTTACTTCCTTCTATTTTTTTCCCCGGCGATAGCAATTTCCTTGATACGGTTTACGAAAGTGATGGCTTATAGCAGAGTTTTTGAAAATCAGTAGTATTTAATTATAAATTTTAACTATTAAACATAATATTTATTTTAACGTTTAGTAAAACCGACTTACTCCGTCGCTTTAAAAATTACTTGTTAAAATTAAGTGTTAACTGACAGGTTTTGTTAGTTGCGAGAAGCACTTAATGTACTATTCTCAGTTTCGTATATATGTGGCAATAGCTATGGACAAAAATGTCAAAACCCGCATTGTGAGTATCACATGAAAAAGCGATAAATTAATAGAAATCAAACTGGCTCTAGACAATCAGAAAATCATTAAGATTAAATCAGCCTCACAAACAAGGTGCACAGAAGTTAAAGAAAGCAGATTTCTAGGAAGATCTAGATGACTTACAACATGGCATACCACCCAATAAGTACTAGAGAATAAAAGGAGATATTAATGAACATGTAGGGCAGCCCACGGTGGATTTAGAATGGATGAAGCCAACAGGCAGGGTAAAGGTATCTTGGAATTTGCGGTTAGACACTCGCTTATCCTGATAACGTCAGCTTTCAAAAGAAACAAGAACATCTAGTTACTTCTACATGTGCAGGACAATACCGATTTTGTAATTAATTCAAAATTAGGCAAACGTATACCGATTTTCTAATAATTCCATTATTTTCTCTATAATGTATATCTGCCCGAAAACTTTTAATTATTAAACGGCCGGGTACTAGTATATGTTTATTACTGCTCAACGAGAGGGTATGATATTTAACGTCCTAAATTTCATCGTATAAATTTACCAATAAATGGCGGACCGTACCTGCTACATGCCGAGATTTTCTCTGTACCAGGGCACGGGGAGTTCATAAACACACACGTTCTCTATCTGTTAATAGGCGGGTGAAATCTTGAAGGCCAATGTGCACTACACGGACGTGCAGGCGCTCTAAGCTCACAACTGATGCCAATATCGACGCGCATGTGACACAAAGGATCGTACGGCAAAAATAACGATCACTTATTGGTCTATTGTGTGATCAATGTATTCTCATTATAGGAATTAAAGAGCTGTCCACTCAGCATTACTGTATGGATCTGAATGCTGGAAAACAAGAAAGAACAAAAGGCACATACCAACTAAATGAAGATGCTTAGATGGTCTGGAGATGTAACTCGGTTGGACAAAATGAGTATATACAAGGTAGCTTTGAAGTTGTAACAATTACTAATAAAATTATTGAAAACCACCTTAGTTGTTATGGTCATATCAAAAGAAGACCCGTTGAACCATGTAATTAATATAAATTGCATTAAACATACCAGAACAGAAGAAAAGCAAGGTCCGCCCGCCGGCAACCTGGAGGGCGCACATACAAAGATTCCTCAAAAAAGCCCAATTGCCTGAAACGACAACCCAAGATCATTTGACTTGTCGCAGGATAATGAGGAGAACCGACCCTAAATAAATGGAAACGGGAGAAGAAGAAGAAGTTTCATATATGTGGCAAATTTCCGAAATGGACTACGAAGGAAAATCCCGATTATTGTCTATTGCTATAAATGATTTAGATAATAATGAAATCAAAACCAAAATATACCGACTGTGTGTATACCGTTAATGTTCTAAATGGCAAAATGGCAGATTTGAAAGTTAACTTAGCATTTGGAGGTGACCCCGCGCACTTTCAGCACCAACTCTAATATTACGATTAACTGTCTGTTGTGAAATTGAAACACTGACGTGTTTAGATTTTAACTTTAACAGTTAGCAATTAATTATTGCAAATGAGAGATTGAAACTCACTGCTGTTAGAGTTTGTCACCTTATTCATATATCGATAGAAGAGGACTGCGATTATTTAACACTAACATTCGTTATATTATTAGTGAAGGGTAGTTGTTAAATAACTGTTTAACAATAATTTTATTGTGATATATAGTAATTAAAAAAAATGTAGCACTCATACAAAGAAATTATGTACTATAGACAAAGTACGTAAAGATATTGATTTAGGTGGTAAAAAAGATTGCAGAGAATGTATTTGTTATTGTCCTATTTAAATTAAATTTACAAGTTTTGTTGTATGCGCCTAAAATGTATGTGTGCCGTTTTAATTGACTATAATCTGTTACCATATCGTAGTTAAAGTCACGGTTCCATTTTTGTAGGCAGTTCGGGATATGTCAGAAAGGAATTGGGTTAAGTATTTTACCAGTGATCTATAGATCTATGGATCTATAGATACATAGATCTCAGATTATCCAAAAAAACACTGGGGTGACCAAAGTAGGTGGTACCATGAAGGTGTCAAGTCACAGACTCATTTTACTGAGTGACTGAATATGTGTGTGTCTCGGCTTCGTGATAGTGAAAAAATACACTCTTCATATTTATAAATGTAAGAAGTTTCTTCTCAACAAGTTGCTTTCATCTTACCAGTTGCCAGTAGTAGAACTAAGAATGAAAAGTTTGTCTTTGAAGTTAAATTTGACAATGGACGATATCTTTCCAGTCCCACCATACACAATATCACCTTACTTTTTTTATTGCATTATCCCATTATCATCACGCATTAAATGCATCATCATTATTATGAGTAAATCTCAAGTTCATCTTTTTTAATTTTGAGCTTTATTTATGAAGCTTAAAATTTCTAAACCTAGAAATCATGAACGAGCAATATAAATATTTATAATCAAATTTATTAATCAAAACTAGCTACAGTTAAACCGAGCTTCTAGTACACATATAAACAAAGCACGTAAACATGTAGATGTATTATTTTAGCTACATTTTTTATTTAAGACTGTTAGATAAATTTTATGAGCCTCAAACTGTAATAATTTTCTCATTAACAACGCAGCGGAAGAAATAGCTTGGACATGCGAATTCGGGGAACGAACGATATAAGTAATTTATGTTATATGTTATTCGACCGGGGATAGAATTGTGTTGCCCGTATTCTAAGCAGGCGGCATTAAATTCCTAAATTTTTTTACTAAAACAAATAATATTATTGAAAATTTAATTTTAAGTTAACGGAAATTGAAATATTGATTAGTTGATAATCAATCTAAACACGACAATTGGAGACACTTAACCAGCGTATAATCTTGCAGGTTGTCATTCGTGTTCTGCGATGGGAGGGTATGGGGCCGTAATCACCACGCTGAGCCTCGAATGCCATGCGTTTCGAGAACTTTACATGTGTTTAAAAGTTCTAGTATACTCTTACTTAGGAACTTTTCACATTAATGTTTTCTTTTAACGTTAAAGTTAGAGATGAGAGACATTTTTATCAGCATCTCTTGAATTTGTATTTATATAGATGCAGGCAAGGGAATCAACGTCAAATCTATCACGACTTTTGAACAAATGAACAAGTAACATATATTTATTTAATTACTTCATGTAAAAACCTGTGACAACACTAATTGAATAAATTAATATAGATTGCAATAATAATCTAAGTTTTATCTTTTTAGATCTTTCAAAATCGATGATTTGTTACACTTCATTCTGAAATTCTTTTTCAAAACTTTATGAAAATACATGAACGCAGAAATAAAATTTTAATATAATCTTCATTAATTTTCTAAAGAAACAAATTGTGCAACGTTATTTCTACTGGTGAATAGATTATAGGATCTAAATATTTAGTAATAACCTTTTTTTATCAGAGAAGTAGAAAAGTTTGCCGTTCCTCGCTAGAACTCGTAGCTTTGCCTTTCTCCTCGTAATGGAATATATTACAATGGAAAATGACAAATTATAATATATGTTACTGTAATTTGTTAGGTTTCGTTAGCAAGACCCTCAATTTACCTCAGTCCAGTGCAACCATTGAGCTAAGTTAAACTTTGGGTGAAGTATGAGATATATTCATTTAACATATGAATATTTCTATGTTGTTTATGTAATACAATATATGTATAAAAATATATATAGCATTGCTAATATAACATTTTTTTCATTTTCAAAATTAATATTTACCATTTCGCTCGTCACTGTAACGAAATTCGGTATTTTCAGGTTACGCATATGAATATTGTAATGATGAAAATTTTACAAATATAGAACCTTTGCTCGGAGTCCAACTGAAAACGCTACAAAAAAAAAGGGTAAGGGTCCTGATCTGAAATTTATTGCGTTATCAATAAAACCCGTTTGACCCACAGAATGAAGAAATGTCACCTCGGCCATTAAACTCCAATAGATTTGAACTATGCTCGAAAATGTTTAGGTCGACTATGTTTTGCCGTAATAAATCAAATATTTTACCATCGGAACTTAGTTATTGTTTTATTACTTTGACGTTACGCATTAATACGGGTTGTTTCCGAACTGATTTCACTGAGAACAATTCGCTTATGTTCATTTCGAAATAACAGTGATAATGTAAGTATCTATGTGTTGAAATTTAAATATTTTAACATACAACAGTAGCTTTTACTCGCATACTCTTAATGAGAAAATCCTTGAGAATGATAGCATTCGAAGGTATAGAGGCGCAAAGTGAATTAAGAAAAAACGTCACTGTTACATGTTAACTCTGTGACATGCTGTGACGTGCTTTCTTTAATTTTGAACATCCCAGCTTTGTCCATTCTTTTTTCTATTTACACTTGGCCTTCATCTGTGTATTAGCGGGATGAAATTATTGCTCCATTTTAATGTTTCGTCTGACTATGGCACACTAGCGAGCGAAGTTTTTTTTAATCATATGACTTTGTCCATTCCTAGGGTACGGTACACTTTATAAAAAACAGAGCTCATATAGAACCATTCTCGTGTCTATTTGTCTGTATATACGTCTATCACAATCTACTTTTATCTTTGGATGAAAATGTTGGTTGGTACGATTTGGTACATATGCTATATATTCGATAAGTGGTCAAATTTCGTAAGCGTGAATAAGCGAATTTTCTTAATTGGTTCTTGGTCTTAATCTGATTGGTTCTATAAAGAATCAATCAGAAAATTGTTGGTCTATTAAATAACAAATTTGTTACGAAAAATTAAAATACATTCCTTTTAAAATTTTGAAGATATCGCTTAACCCATTTGGCGCCAATTACACGTCGCCGTGGAATAATACGAGGCCATGCTTACGGCGCCGTGGAAAAACAAATCGCCAAGCACACGGCGCCGTCGATTGCGACTGTCTTATTTTGAAGTCCTAGTTTGCTGCTGGTTTTCGAAGCAGCGTCATGTCGCTTGTGCGGCCACACGCATATCAGTATTAAATCAGCATTAAACGGGTTAATAAATATTAAAAGGAGTTTATAATAAATTGAGAGCTCCCTTTTCATCTATATAAAATATTATTAAGTGCTTAAATTTTTGAAATAAACGCAAAATATAGAGCCTGACCAAAAATTTATATCGAAAAAGCAAAATATTCATAAAGATAAAATGTTTAATTTCACGAAAGACTCGTGACAATAAGTACGAACTCTATACACACGACTGGTATTCGTCCGTTTTCCTTTTACATATGACTTGTATATTTCACCCAAGGCAGTTTTGTTTCATTACCAATCATTGAATAAAAATATCGTCAATTTTAAAAGTATCACTCTAAAAACCTCCACCTTTGGACCGTCCGTTTTTGGGTCATATAATCTTAAGTTATCTACTCTTAAGCCGTTTATTCTCAATTCGTCTAATTTCAAGGCGTCGTCTAAACTTTTAAATCGTTTACAATAGAAAATGATAGACAGGAAAAATTTGCATTTTTAATAGGTTACCTTAATAATTTAGGAGCTAGAAGTAGGACATATTAAACGACAAACAGCGATGTATTTACAATACAGAAACGATTTTAAATTACTATAGTTAATTAATAACCTTGAACGTGGTGAAATAAGTTAATATTTACAATTCAATTTTCATTTTTTTTTAATAATGCCACAACTTTTAAAGAATATTACATTATTTTATACAAGTAGCTATTTATACTTAATACAAACTCGAGACGGCTTATGATCGGACTCATGCGTGCAAATAAACGACAAAACACTAAACGTTTTTATAGGGACAGACCCGTCGGATGCACTTATATTGCTTGTAAATATACTTACATGCACAATATTGCATTCGTTTTTTGGTACTGATAAGCTGCATTAAACCAAAAATACTAAGTCTCAAGTTATTAGTCTAATCACTTGTTTTTCTCATTTACACTGTAATGTCTATTTATTTGACATCAATTTGGACACCTGTAAAATTATGTAGTCGACAAAAGATGTGTTAAACAATTTCGTCAGTTCTTCTAAAAAAGGTGAAATATCAACAGGGTTATTTGTAGATTGTCTGTTATAATCAAAATTATTAAAATAGTACTATACTAATATAATTTCAAACTTACTAATAATTGCTCGCCATACTTCTCGTTTCGTGACTCTAGCTAAATCTATACCTTTGCTTTGTTCAGCTCTGTCTGCTGCAGCTTGTTTACTGAAAAATGGAGGTGCCCGCCTCCGAGTTTAGACGAAATTCATGAAAAGCCAGATAAAAGCGCGCTTTAATATATGATAGCTGAAGCTTCAGGCAATTTCGCTAAGCTTACCTTCATTACCTTATGTTTACTTTTAAGTCACTTAGATTTTTTGCTTTTTTTAAAAATCTTTTAAGCAAGAGAATATATTTCATAATTTATGAAGAATTTGTAACGAAATTATTCACTAAAAGACAGAATTAATGTTATTTATGTTCAAAGTGCCATTATGCGTTCTAATACGAATAATTATACTACCACTACGAATTAACTTCACACTAAAAACTATATTTTATTTTGTTTCTGTTTTTATAATAATTAGCTGTGCCACGACTCCGCTTGCGTGGGCTACACAATCATTGTTTATGGTTTTTTTTTTATACATAAATAGTAGTTCGAGGATAGTGCTGTACTCGTCTCTATCCGATGGTCGTTCGCCGTCGATAGCTGGGTGTCACTGCATATCCTAAAGTACCTGTTACGAGTTGTCCTTAAACATAGGCATACGCTACTATGGAGTTCTTTGTGGGTAATTTGAAGATCTATAATTGCCTAGTAGATCTATCCGATAGATCGCTTAGGTCCACTGTCCGCGGAGGCGTCGCTTTATGGTTTTGTGTGTAAGCTGCAAGCGGGCGTACAAATACCAATATGCGTCTGCGCAGTGACGTCTCCATGGACAGTGGACCTAATGGTTCACTCAGCTTAAGCTATTTAAGCGTAACTCAAGTCTTTTTTTCGACTTAATTCAACATTATCGTCACTACATATTACGTACATTTGTATGACAAAAAAATATATATTATATAATTTACTACAAATTATATTATATAGCCATTGAATGGAATGAAAAAAAAAATATGAATACATAATATTTTTTTCTTAACACACAGTTTCAGTAATGTAATATCTATAGGAATCAACTTCAGCTTTTAAGCGATCAGGCATAGAAACGGTTTATGCTTATTTTTCATTAGAATCTCTAATAACCGGCGTCTATTATAGCGGGGTGGAAGCAATCACTGACGTGTTCTTAGAAATATAACTGCCTCCTAAATGGTTTGGCCAACTATTCGGTCCATTCATCGGCAAATAACGACCCGCGGCCGGCGGTCTCGCGCTTACGTTTAACTGAAAGCTCCAAATCTGCTGAATAAGTTTTTGTAATTGACTTTCGGCTCGAGAGTGCTTTTTTCGGGTCGAGCTTTAATAGGAAAACAGGGCCTTTGTGATGCGAGCTTTTGGTTATTTTGATTAATAACTTTAGATCAGTTCGGCGGTATAGCATATTTTTTCGAGGTTATTCGACAACCGTATTTTTTATTAATTTTCAGCAGGATTTGCGGCTTTTCATTATTAAAAAAAAAAAAAGTGGAATTACAAATTTAATTATACAATCGTGTTAATGTTGCAGAAAACTCAAAGGATGTGTTCAAAAGAAAATATTATTAAAAGTCTGAGTTATTAAAATGTAGGTCAGAATAAGAAAAAATAAGGTAGACAAATTAAATATTCTATCACAGAGAATAAAACCTTTGGCTAGACGACATTGTTATTACAAGTTATTTTTTGTTGAAGGCAAACTTAAAAGAAGCTCCCAGGGGAGGCTCCGAATATCACAAGGTTATTATTTTAAAAGAATATTTCTATACAAAGATGAATTATCAGAAGTTCTTGATCTGATACATTTATTTTTATGATAGAACGTATACTGTGCCATAAGAATATCATCACTGTTAGACACATAGTTTAAGTGTGTTGATTTTCAATCAATTATTTGGTTTGGTTTAATTTTATAAACACTATAGCGGTCCTGTTATTATTACGGAAAGTTTTTGAAATGTAAGATTTGATTAATTAATGATTTATTCAGCATTAAGTTAGAATTAAATTGGTTTATATTGTATTGCTATAACCTTACTTAAAACCCTATAGAGTGGTGTTTTGAGAGGGGAAATAAGACTAATGAAAAAATCATATCACTGGGTGAATAATCATAAGAGAAAACTTCTATAGGATGTTTATTGATTTTCCAAATGGCTTATGATTTTCAAAATGAATATTATATGATTTATTGCGCACGGACCCTATAGTGAATTGAATATTAGCCTTTCTACAGCTATGGTAGTCACTGCATGATGTTAAATTTCACACTATACTTAATTCAGTAAGACTCGTCAGGTTGGATTTCTTTTCGCCATCAAACTAGATTAGGAGTAGCCAAATCTAGTTGGGTGCTCCAGCCAACGTAGCGGTTTCAAAATCTTTACCGGAATCCCACATACAGACGCATACCGTTCACGATCGACTCATAAGACTTAAATCACAATACGTCTTTAAATTTTCGTTCCCAGATACATTTTTCAGGAGCTCATATAGGCATCTCATTTCACTGACGATTCTCAAACGTATGTCACTGAACAAACCTACCCGACAAACTCTGAACGCGATGAACACGAGAAATGTGGGATTGACATTGAACACTTATTTTAAATGGCAACAGACGCGCAATCAAAGCGATTTCACGTGTCGTTGGGTTCTGATAGAAATTAGGGAGTTTCGTCGGAGCTCCAATGGTTCAAGATAAAACCTATGCTATTGTTGAGATTATATTGAAATTCGAAATGTTTACTAAAATCTCCCCAATTTGTAGCGATTCCTATATTGTAACGTATTTTTGCTTTAACAACACTCAACCCTGTGTTGTGTCCAGCTCAAATTCTAGAAAATTCGTTAGTGTTAAGATGCTATAGTCACCGAACGCCTTAACAACTCGTACACCTGTTCCTTTTACTTTCACTTTAACACCTATATTTTTTTCTATTTCACTCGTACTGAGGTTTATGTAACATGATAGTACTTAAAAAATGTATGTATATCTATAACAATATAACTTCACGACTATTTCCCAGAAGGCAGATACCATAAATTTCTACATGATAAGTTTTTTGCATATTTCTCTTGCTTCATTATGACCCATCAATCTTTTCATGTAAGCTCGTCAGCTTTGGGTGCTTAAAATTTGACCAATTTTTAACATGCCACTTGTATAGTCAGCACAGAATTTTATAGGGCAACCCTTACCGCCCGCTACACACATTCGCTCCATAGATGTGCTTCGTCTATTTTCATTCTTCCTTACTTATGGGCAAACCACCACAAAATACCTTTATCTACTTTAGCCATTACATGTTCTTTTAAACCACACCGTTCTATGACATCACTGTTCCTATATATATATATATATTTCCAAGACATTCCACACATACTACGTAGAGATCGCATCTCCACCACATTGATTCTACTTTCATTTTTATTCTGCCACACCCAATTTTCACTACCACACACAAGCATAAAAATTAGAAGCCCATTATGGATAGTCAAAGGCACTTGTTGTGAGACACTTTTGCTATTCATGGTAGCAAGCAAAACCCAATTCACTTTATTCCTGCTTCACTCTCCTTTAGATACCGCTATTATATTTTCAACATTTGTAAATAGACTACCCAAGTATACAAACTTTTTTACTTGTTCGACTCTCTCACCTTCTATATTTATATAGAATTCAGTCACGCTTTCGCTTCTTTCGAAAACAATCACCTTAATCTTGCTGACATTTACTTGCCTCTTTCCTTAACAGAATTATTTATTTTCCTTATCATCCACTGCAGCTCGGAGGCTGACGGCGCAAGGGTTTTACTTGGTTATTGGCGCGCAAGTAGCATTCGACATACAGATCATTCACTCACCTTAGCCTATGGCCAACACGTAGTTTTGACAGTCCTCTCTTGATGTTGACCTAAGACTATCTAAAGAATTCTGAAGAGACCAAAACAGGTGAAAATATGAAAAAGCAAAGTCAGGGCTATATGATGCCTGCATTAACACTACCTAAGCATATTCTTTCAATATTTTTTGAGTGGTTAAACATGTGTGTGATCTGGCGTTATCATGGTGAAAAACCACACACTTTCTGTTAATCGATTCCGGCTGCTTTTTCTCTACTAGTAGAGATCCAAATCGATGGTTTTGTCCGGTAAAAGCTCATAATGAATAATGCCATTCCAATTCATACACATAGTGTCAACTTATTGCGAGTTGATCTGAGTTTCGCTATAGTTGTGGCGCTTGCTTGCCTTTTGACTATGATCTTTTTCGCACATTCTTGTCGTAGGTAATCACCAGTGATATTTTTTTTAAACGGTTAGGTTTCATTATATTTCAATAAAGAATTGGAAATCGGTACACGATGCATTAGATTTCTTTCAGTGAGCTCGTGTGAGACTTAAGTATCGAGTTTTTTTCTATGGCCAGCTTTGTTAAAATGGATTAAAACTGTTTTGTGGCCAATCTCCAGCTATTCAGTTATTTCGTAAGAACTAATATGCCCATCTTGCTCTACCTTTTCCAATATGGTATCAACTTATCGACTGTAACAACTCGATCAGAACGAGGTTCATCTTTGATATCAAAATTACTGTACTGAAAACGATTGAACTAGTTTTATGCTACTCTTACCAGTACTGCATTAGGTCCTGTAACAACCTAATGCAGTACCGGTACTATAGTATATACCGGTACTAAAATACTACAGCGGAAGCTGCCACTTTACGTCCATATTCTGTGAGAATGTGGCATTTTACCGGTCGAACTGGTCAATTTTTGGGGTGCAGCTGATATATATTTGTATGTTTCTATTTCATTTCTAATTAGTATTCTTATTTCTGCAAAAAGCCATCTCAGATTTCCGTTCTGTTAAAGTAAGTTGAAGACTTCTAAAAAGCAGAAAATTGTTTTTCAAACTTTGAGGCTCTAAGCTACTCTTTTTGTGAATTTACTATTATGATACCTAATGATTTTACACCGGGAAAATGTACACAATAAAATGGGAACCTAGTTATATCATGAATGCTAAAAGTGTCTCACAAGTGTGTCTGGGATTCTCATGATGGAATCCTTCTTTCTACAGTTACTTGTAATAACAATAATTGGATATAATACAGAAGAAAAGTGTAAGTCAAATTTATGCAATGGAGATGCGGTCACTGCCCAGTATGGATTGTCTTTGTAAAATAGATAAAAAATATTAATGTTAGAGAATAGTGCAGTTTGAAAGGTGTCACTAGAGTAAAAAAAAGTGTTTCGAGTCATTTAGCTTTATAGAAAAAATAAACGACGGATGACCGACAAGAGAAATTGAAATAGCGAGTGCATTGGATGGAAGTGTCGTCAAAGAAATCTTAGAAAATTTTAAGCCAGGCAGGCCAAATCGGTGCATATTGGGTGGAACAACATTTTAAATATCAGAAGTCGACGTGCTTGCATGAAAAGATTGATGAATATCAGTGAAACGAGAAAGAAACGCAAAGGTTGTACCGTGTGCTATTTGTCTATCTTCACGGAAAATAGATGTGAGTTTATAAATGAACTAACAACAATAAACCATATCCCTAATGCATCGAAAAATTTACGTAGGTAGTAAATATTAAAAATTATATTGATTGTATCAAGAGTGATTTTGTAAGGTAATATTTACCAACTGCATTATTAATAGCTGAGTAAATTGTTATTTATTTCATTTACTTTTCAGTCCTTTCCACTTAGATTTTCTATACTAACAGATCCTTTACTAACAAACGAGTAAATATTCGTCTTCGGAAGATTTTATAGAACACTTTATTCTTTTTTTCTTCATGATTATAAAAAAACGGTTATTGGTATTAGATTCGTTTGAAATTTTCTACGCACGCGTGCATACGCTTGTATATTTACATTATGTTTTGGTTGTGAAAATTTGTGGCAACCCGGTGGCCGACCTGCTTCTCAACATTCGTGTTAAATGAAATATAATTTAGTATTCGCTCTGGTTTTCAAACTTAATAACAGATAAGATAAAGCCCTGTATGGTGCAGTTTGTGGCTGGTATGAATTCTGCATCCAGAGTTATCACCTCGATCAGTTTCGAAATAAAATGCCGGCACTTCTTATATGTATTCGCTTGGTTAGATATGAAAATTGGGAATTTTATGGGAGAAGTATTGCCATAAATATAGGAGGAAGATCATGGCAACGGAACTAAATAATATAATATTCGGAAGATTTTCACGTGAACAGTTTCGTGAACTTTTCGTGTTAATGTTCTGTCTTTACTTTTTATGCTTAAACAAAACCAAAGTTGAAGCTGGCTCCGAAGAAAATGTTAAAGAAAACAAATGTTTCGGTAATCTTGAATACACTGGGATTTTTTTTTGTGTTCTGACGTTACGGTTTGATGAAGAGTTGGATCAATACAAATTTTACTCAAAAGTTGATACAATAACGAAGACCAATAAGAGACATCCAGTCTTCCTTCATTATTGATATCGTCAACAAATTCAAAACCTCTCAACTTGCGACGGCAAAAGCTAAAATCGGGTCTCCATTACTTGACACATTTTAGGATGAAGGGATTCTCAAATAAAAGTAAGTCTAGTAGTCTGTATAGTTCATAAAACCTAAAAGTTGTAGTGACTAGACTAAAGGTACTCGAGTGTCCAGTACGAACAAGGTCTAGTTCTAATAGTATTCTTCAATAACAAACAGCACTACCACTGCGTAATTTCCATCGAATATCAAATGCAGTTGACACTTTTCTTTCATTTCTGTAATTGAATATTTTTTTATCGAGAAAAAATGCATTGTGATAGTTTTATGAAGAAACTATGAAAGTAATGAAGAATCAATCTATTTGCAAGGAATTGATATATTTGATTTTCCAAGTGGGATAATATCTTAGCAAAGCAAAACAACGAGGTAAAATGATAAACTGGATATCAGTCTTGGTTTGAATAACTTTTTATCGAGTAAAATATACATTGTAACTATTTTCTGAAACAACTATGAAAGCAATAGAGACTCAGTCTATTTGCAAGAAATTGATAAATAAGATTTTCGAATTGGAATAATATCTTAGCAAAGTAACTTAAGAAAGTAAAATGATAGACGGGATATCGATTTCGATTTAATAGATATATATGTCTGGATAAAACTGAAAGTAATTGCTGACCTATAAAATTGTAGACGTTAATACAATCCAATTTTTTTTTTACACAATAAACAACCTCTATAATACAATCTGCGATATCGAGCACACTGGTACTCGACTCAGCCCCGATGGCGATTCAACTGTAAACAGGATTTCGGGTCATTAATCAGGCGAGGGTTCAATTTGTATGGGCTTATGAATATTTTAAAGTTATCGAGGGTATATAACTTTTCCATTAACGACGGTTTTTAGGGATGTAATTTTCGATTGTACGTCATTTCCGAGTTTTAATTATTATACAGCTGTAGATTTATTTCTCGTATTTCGTACGTTGCTACATTAATGAATAAACGAGAAATAAGTAATGTATTACTTGTGGATTATTTTCATTTAAATTGTAAAATTGTGTATTTAACCATAATGTGTAATTTTATTATGAACAAAATTGCCAATAATTAGGAGTATGATAAGCGACAGAAACTATGGAAACACAAGTTCAGATATCCGAAAGCATTTGAAAGTTCTAATAACAATGAAATCAGTGTAAAGATAAAAGTCCAAAAATAAAAATCCAACTAAAAAAAAAAAAAATTATTAAATAATAAATTAAACGAGTTAGTTTTCAACCCTTCCGGTCTACCAATTTGAGCGTGGTCACTATGGATAGTGACTTGCGCTGGAGTGCAAGAATCAGCTGAAATATCTATTTTACTACCTCTTAACAGATCAAATTCCACCGAACCAACTAGCCTCGTCGTTAACTCTTAGAATTTTGGATTTATACATATATATATATATATATATATAAGGTATGTGTATATGTTTTTTTCAAAATATATATTGTAAAGATCTCGTATTAAATACGCCACTAAAACTTAATACAGGGAAAAAAAAATAGTTATTTTTAAGTTGCTGCCTCCTTTTATTGCATTTGGTACAGTAATTGTCAAGTTGTGACTAAATATACATATATTCATGCATAAATATATACTCACATACACACATATATACACAAACATGCATGTAAATTCATTACCTTCGTTTTGCCGTAATCGGATAAAAAAATTACACCAAATTTACTAATTTCAATCTAATTTAAAAAACATTATACACACACTACTGGTTTTTTATGCGTTCCCCAGACAAATAAGTAAATATTTTGGCTAGTAGTTAAAATTGTAATATTAAATAACAATATATAATAATTATATTAATTTATCTGTGTGTCTTTGATATTCAGTTACAAAAAAAGTGGATATGAGTCTATTTTTACAAAATAAATTTCATTATTTTCATATTTCCTCGTGTGTCGTATTTATTATAAAGAATATTAACGATTAACGTAATAAATATTTCTCTACAAAATGTACATTTATCGCGGATTTATCACGGAATAATCTTCCAAAATAAATAGGCGCTATATTTTTAACCAACACTTAAAGGGTTCCATTTATGTTATTCTAGGTGAAGTGCCCTTTTTTGTAATTGGTACCTCTTCACTGAAATTGAAACTCAACTTTTATCGATCATAGAAAAAGCCAACTCACCGCCCTCAAAAAAAACATTTTGTATATTAAAAGTTTTACCTTCCAAAGTCTTTAAATTACTAAGACACTAATCAAATTTTTTAATGCTAGTTTTTTTTTTAAATGATAGAAAACGCCCACGAAAGCAGTCACCGGCATACGAAGGGATTACATGTAGATACATTATATGTTTATACTACCGCATTATCACGTTATACATTGCGTATAACGTATCGCAACAGGAGTGAAGGCACGCAGTAAGTAACAATTAAGCAAACGTATGCAAATGAAAGGGGAAGGGAGCGCAGATTTCTGCCGCGAACTTGAAGTCGTGGTTGTTGATGCTGCACGAAAATAAAGAAATACGTGGAGCGTGTTCTTTCGAAAAAAAAAATATTAAAAACCCGAAATAAACATAAACCGAAATTTAATAAAAAAAAATTATACATTTTTCTACGCATAAGAATGATTTATTAAAAGTTTTGAAATATGTATAATGGTTGATTTTTTAATACACAAAAAAAAAGAAGTAAAATTCTGAGACCAACTAAAACTTACTTTGCCACTATTATTATTAAAGTGATATAATATTCATTATAACAATGTTATGTTATATTTACGTGATCCCATTTGTTATTCATTACTTGTCGTTCATTTGAACTAGAGAGATTATTCCAAAACGCCTTAAAATTTAATTACAAATTATTGAAATATTAAAGTAACGTAAATCATCTTAAAGTATGCTCCACAGCATGCCCATTTCCAAGACAGGACAAAGTAAGTGGAGCATACATTATGCCTCGCGCGACGCCGCCGCAGTCGGGTTCATGGGCAGTAATTGCGCGTGAAGTCAAAATCCGTGTATTTGATAATTGCTCATACGCAGATACAGGATGTTGCTTCGCTTCAAGATCTTCGAGGAAAGGCGGCTTCGCGAAAAGAAAGTGTGGAAAATAATTTCTATTTATTTATATAGATAAGGTATATAAATTATTGATTAAAGTAAATACATTCAATGTACAGACACACCGATTTATACTGTTTCATTACATGTACAAATACCAATCGTCACAATTATTTATGATTATTTGTTCTTTATTTTTTCGCTATTGGAATAAAAATTTGTGTCGCTTATTAACAATCTCAAGGTATCCCGGGAAGCCTCCACTTCCAAATTTCTATAGACCGCAAAGTTCACGGCGAATTACAAGCAGATAATAACGTAGCGGTTGACTTTGGGCGGGAGCGTACGCTAACTTTCCACGGCGCTGACGTCATACCCCCGTGTGATTCACCGCATATATCGTATACGAATTTCCACGAGGACTGCGGAAGTGGCGTACAAAAGCTTCCAAAGCCTACATGTATATTGCGGTAAGTAGGTATTATGTGACTATCGTATTGTAGTTTCGTGTTTACTTTCATTGTTTGACGTATTCGAATACTATGAGTTTCTATCTCTGGTACGAGTTATTCTAACAATACTCGTATATTGATATTGATGTTCAGACACACAACTGAGGACTCGGTGGTCACATGTGTACAGACACACAAGTACACACACACACACACAGCATGCTTACACACACACGTACACAAACATAAGATTGTAAAATGAATTCTCATTCACCATTTACCGAATCAGGGAAGCAGCGTGAAGTCAAATTTATTACGACAATTTGCGTTATACTTTTTATCCATAAGTAAAAGAAAATATTAAAATTACATAATATGATTTATTCCTAAATCAGATAAAAAAAAAGGTCGTGGAGTAACTTGAAAATCGAATTATATCATAACGACAAGAATAACATAAACATTCGTACAATTTTTTTTCTTTGACATTCACCTTACCCTATCTTACATAAAATAAAAACTAAATGCTTTACCAAACACATCAAACAGGCACACACTCCGTCTCATGTGAATGGTGATATATATATATATATATATATATATATATATCCCCATTCATTTATATATATACACAAACTTATTTTTAAACCTAAAATTAGTATCCCTGAAAATATTTCACACGGGAGGTAACATCAGCCCGGCTAGACATTCGAGCACATTAAGGCCTCAACGCAACGAGCTGGCCCGTTTTTCCCCAACTTTCGCCCCAGGAGTTAGTAGGCGGAGGCAACTATAACAGGCTATCGTGTGGAGGGTCCTCGTTCCGCGTACGGCCTTTGTCTGAACTGAAACCTGAACAATATGTAATGTACAAGTTTCAGGTGAAAACCTCCTGTAATAGGGCTCTCGGCCGCCTCTGTAAAACTGTTATGGAGTAACTAGTTTGTTGTTTAAAGCCTTCGTTTCGCGGTATCTATTTTAGTAGTGTTTAATTGATGATTGTCCTTGGCGGGCAAGCTTAGAATAAAAAAAAACGGTTTTTATGTTTTGTTTCGCTCGATCCTACTAAAAAATCTGTTATGTTAAAAAGAAAAACAAAAAAGTGGTAGCGTAGCGATTAAGCGTGACGTCTAGGTAGAAGATGGTTTCAGGTTCCAGTTAGACCACGGCGGATTGAATAACAAATTTATTTACTGGTGCCAAATTAAACCTCTCGCTCTGTGCCTTGGAGAACACGTTAGTAGCATCTGTTGAGTGTGAGTTAAATTAATATAATTTGAGTACTTTATCGCGAATTATGAAAATACTTCAAATTACTATTATATTTTTTACGCGTATTTCCAGTAGTTTTTTACAAAACTATTAAACAGAATATAATAATATCGTTTTGAAGGTAAATGAAATTTGAAGTTGAGAACTTCAAATTAAAATATTTCCTTTCCTTTGAAATCATTTAATCAACGTAATAGAATCTCTGAACCTAAATTTTATTACTCAAATAATATTAGCTTTACTTTATAAAGAAAATGTACAATATCGAATTTTTGTGTTTATTCAATAATCGCTTGATGGTTTTTAATATTTTCTATCTAGATCTCTCCTGTTCCCTCGTTCCGGATCGTTTTACAGCCTGAATTATCTATCTTGATACATTGCATATCCAACTTACACAATAAAATAGAACCTCTAATATAAATATGTAGCATTATGATACCATGGTTATTGTATCACTCTCATATTAATACACGAGACAAAATAAAAATGTGAACGTGGTAGTCCATGACGAGATGGATTCCCTCTCCCGCTCTTTTTTTCTCTCTCTGTCTTTCACCGTAATTCTGCACAATGTAATTGCAATATTCGAAGAAAATAAAAATGATTTCTGGTTTTAAGCGGTGGAATATTGACAAATGAAGAAAATTTAAAGTACTCTAATATAGCTTGGTTTGTAAAAATTATTAAAATTTTTTATATAATGTGGTGTTGGAGCAAAATGCGAAATTTGAATATTGGATATTTTTATTCATTAAATTGTTTTTTTTAATAATTAAATATTACGGAGTTTTCATTATTGTGCAGAATAATTTAACATCTGAAAATTTTTATTGGGAGTAATATATTTCTAAAAAGTATGCGTCTGAATAATATGTAACTTTGCTATTAAATTTTTAATAGGAAATTCTGTCTAACTAAATTGAATAGATTATTCAACAACAAATCTCTTTGATTTATTTACAGTAAAATAATTGTGAAGATCAGCGACTATGTTGTCAATACAGCTATTGAAAAATACGAACAAACGTACATTGAGATATATTTGATATATGACGGCTGGCAGTAGCTGTCTACTGGTGGTAGGCTGAGATCAGAGCTACTCACTTCATACACTCCTTACTTACAACTAATAATCGTTTCTTAAATTAAATTTATTTTTTTTTAATTTTAAAATTTCTATTAATTTGCAGAAAATTTAAATTTTCTTTTAAAATAGACAAATCGTAGTGTTTAAAATTTGACCTTCCCTATACCACGTTTATTTGTCATAAATTTGGTGTGTATAAGGTGTTATAGGGCGTCCTTCGCCGTCGCAGAATTCGTCGCACCCATCTTTCCTTAGATTCATTCCAGTATTTTATCTCCATTAATTCGTTATACTACGTAACTACTACAATATACCATTTTCATACCAACACACCAAGCGCGATAGTAGCTCAGTAGTTAAGCAATCTCTATACCAAAAGGTATATAATTCGATCCCGCCCACAGGCGAACTGAAAATAACGTTAGAGTCAAATTAAGCCATGCTGTGGTCTGCTTGGATGCACACGTAAATGGGCCGGCTCGACCGGTGCAATATTATGTTGTCACAGAATACCCGTGAAGTAACCGTTTCCGCTGGTGTTTCTTTTATCAAGTGAGAGTTCCGGTGGCTCAATCTCCCTCTAACAACTCACAACCTCTCCCCATGAGCACACTCTCTTCTACAACAGCCCACCAGATATTCCATTCACACCCACAAAGCCGACAACGTACTGGTGATTCCTCCGGAGTCGCGAGTGTCCATGGGCGGCGGTGACCACCCATACGCTAACGGCTCGCATGCTCATTTACTCTTATATAATTTTTTAAAAAACTATTCCCTCCGTGCCTCAGAGACACGTAAGCCATCGGTCCTGGACGTTATCATCGCCTTGAAGAGGACTAGCACTGGGCTAGAGTCGAGTCGAAAGCTTTAAAGTCCAAGCTCCTTTCATCAGAAACAAGAAGATTGTCGGACTGAATGCAATTCGGTAGACAAAACCCGGAAAAAGTATATGTCAATTTTCATTTTTGTCGCTGTATATCCCCTTACAGAGTGTGCCGGTCTCTTATGCGTTGCCGTTCTCGTGCATTAAAATTTTGCGGATATTTCACGCATCTTGCAATAATAGAAGAGGTTCGAGTGCGCACAGGCAGAATTTAAATATTAATCGGGCACCGTGGAAAGCTTACGCAAGCTCACGGCCACCTCGGATGTTACCTTAACAAACGTGGTGTAACATTCAGAGGGGAAATGGACGAAAGTGTATTTTCTTGTAGGGGCCGTAATGCTAGACGGTTATTGCATTATTTGATGGGGCCAGGTGAACTTTTGACTTAATTCACTTAGCATACAGCCGTAATAAAGGTGAATGTCTGTTTGTTACTTTTGTTTGAAATGTCTCATAATCGTGAGTTTTATGCGAAACTTTCTCCAGTACGCAACGTTTTCGACTTTTTGAACCGTCTCCCTTGGTGTTTTCCGGAGTTTCTGCTGTCGTGATTTTTAAATTATGCGCACAGATATAAACAGCCGTTCTTTTTTACGCCGAAGTTGCTAATTAGCGCCGATCTATTCCCATGGATTTTCTTATTGGCCGAGCGGCGAAATATTCTGGTCGTTGTATGGGATATATAATAGTATTTGTGCCATAAATATGGGAGATGCGAATGGATTTTACACAGGAACGATAACGTTTAAGTATATGGGTCTCATATGACTGTAGAGATATGTATCTTTGCTTTGTTTTCAGATGCCGAATTTTAAGGAGAATATTCAAAAAAACCTCATAAAATATATGATTTTCAATAAACTATTATTTGTCAATTATTTCTAAAACTTGCTATTATCTATTACTTATTTAATCCTATAAAACATAGAATAATTATTTTTTTTTATAATAATGTACAAATTCCATCTGCAATTACACCGCGGAAATGATATTTCTATATCTATATCTCGTTTAAATTCTATGGGAGATTTAGTAACAGCATTATACCTTATGGTACACGATTTATCATATTATAACACAATAATATCTAAATGTAAATTATTCTAAGGAATAATTTGCATTTTGATTATGCTGCGATTTTTTTTATTTATTTGCTCTTTAAACACACAATTTCAATTAAACAGCCCGATTAATTTTATTAAAAATTTTTCAGAATAAATTTAAGTTAAGAGTAAATTTTGATACCTTACGTGGATCCCATAAACTTTTTAGACTGGCGAGAGGTCTTGTTCCTTGGGTGCAATATTGACAGATGAACAAAAACTATTTTTAATTATCCCCATTTTGATAAGGCCACTTTTGGATTGTTTAAAATAAAGTATCCCATCCACAAGAAGCCTAAAACTTTGAAAGGAGAAATTAAGTATTTAAGTATAAAAGATATTATTGCTATTGTATTCTTATTTTTATTATAAAAATAATATTATTTCTCATTCTTCAAAAACATTTGATTTTAGTAATCTCCCTTTGAAGTTGGATTAAAAGTTATTCTATAGCCTTTCGTTCGGGTTTTTTCGGTTTAGCTCTTATTCGCCAGTGTGCAGACTGTAACGTGCAATAAGGAATTTCGTTCAAATAAAATTTATGTATCGAGTATTGAGATATAAATATCATTACCATATCAGTGTACGTAATCTCCAACAGTGTTATGATATGGAAAACACTCAAAATTGTCAAGATATCGAATATTAAACAGAGATTACGCACATGTGTTTTTACAACTTCTGGCCATTTGAACAAGCTTGTGCACCGGCAAACATTTCGCAGTCCCGCGTTACATTTATTCAGTTACAAACGCCCAGACAAGAAATTAACATTCCCTAATAACCCTGAAACTTTGCAGGCGCGTAATTATAAATTGAAATGGTGTCAAAGTTGTAACTCGCTCGGTAAGTTTGTGGAACACAATTATTACACGTGGTGAATTTTAATACAAGGGCGACGAGAGCTGTCTCAAATAAATACCTTGCAACTATTTGTTGAGCCTGGCTTCATCTATACTGATGATTGTGTGCCATACAGGTTGAGGCCAAGGAACGGGATGATACGATACTATGAAGCATCGTTTTATATTCTTGTATACCGGTTATCTTCTTATTTTAGAGTAAAAGGGTTCTAGATCTTAACTACACTCCCTCTCCCTTCCACTGTAGTCAAGTACAGATGGTGGGTCCCTAATGACTGTCACCACTAACGAGGCGACGATGTCCTAAAAAAGGGAGTGGCTAGAACTTATAGTCAATGGTCAATCGCCCATGTCTAGGATTCATACTCAATTTACAATCTCTGGTTCAAATGCCGCGCTCTTATGAACTCATGAAATTTACCATTACGTGGTATCGTTCTTAGTATTTTTCGTATGTTTTTGGAAATATTTTTTACACGAAAATACAACCATGTCGATGTATCGGTGAGCCTTTAAGTAAATAGTTGCGTATGCGTTCCTATCTTTCCCGTCTGCCTTTGATATCTGCGTACGCGCATTATACTCTTTAAACTCTTTGAATGATACGTAAAGTCACATTAATACACCGTAATATGATATATGTATCTACTTGCAAATCCTACTAGTATTATAAATGTGTAAGTTTGTATGATTGGATGTCTGTCAAAGGGCATTGGAAAGGAGCAACAAGCCAAGAGAAAAAATTGCTAGTACCCAGAGGGCAATGGAAAAAAATGATGTTTGAATTCAGAGTTAGTGATAAAAGAAAATCTGAAATAAGAAGAAAAACTGAAGTTGTAGATATAATAATTCATATAGATCATTTAAAATGCGATTGGACAGGACATATGCTACATCGCAAAATAAACAAATGAAGTAAACAAGTAACCTTATAATATTGAAGAAAGGATTGTAGAAGAAAGGGGCGTCCGGAAACAAGATGGAAAGACGACTTCCACCTAACCCTGGGACCTTAATGGATCATAGTGGTAGACGAGAGTGTTCAGTGGAGAGAGCTGGAGGAGGCCTATCTCAAGAGGCACATCGAATTGCGAGACATACTATAATAATGAGTACTTGAAAACATGTCAAAGTAGTAGAGAGTTCTGAAGAAAAGGGCTTATTATTATTTTTTAGGTCTTTTTTTTAATCTTCAGAAGTACTATACAGGTTCAAATTAATTTAGGGGAAATTAAAAAAAATCATGTAATTTTGCTCCATTGGTATAGATAGAACTCTCGACTTTCAAAAGTTTTACTTCGACTTTGGGTGTTATTTTTTTATAATGTAATTGGGTAAGATTAAAAACGTATTCTATAAACTCAAACAACACCAAACGCAAACGCATGATTCTAGAGTTATATACATTGTTTCAAAACGATTTTTAATACTACATGATCTGAAATGGTATGCATATTGAAATGAAATAAGATACGTATTTTTAAAATTTCCATTTTCTCCAATACTTTAATTTTTGCATGTTCCATACGTCAAAGTATTATATTAAATGGACATACATTCATCATGATCCTGCAATGACTTAAATTAGGGCTGATATGTGCATACTGGCATATCCGTCCGTAAACAAAGAAATGTTTTTGTCTAAAACATGACATACGCTTGTAAATTTATGGGCGATTAATCAAAAACTAGTTTGGCATTTTGGTACACAATTAAACTAAAAATCAATATGTCATACAAAAACATAAGCCTAGACTGGGATCGTTATCTCAATTGAAAAAGAAATAGTTTGGTACGGCAAATAAAATAATTAAAAATTATGTCCACCTGGGCAGAGTTATCAGCACATGCTGAAAATTATCACGAAACAATAAAAATATTAGGGGTTTATATATTGATGAACTGGGCGTTTTTGGATATTTCCCACTTTAAATTTAATTTTTCGTTACCTATGACTTTGATACTGAAACTAAAAATGTAAAAACTGTTTACATGTACTGTTTACTGTACGTGTGATTGAACGTTAGTTTCGGACAAATAAAACTAAATGTGATGCCGGGGGAACCCCGTTAATAATGAAGTTTTTTGTTTTTAATATATATATATAATGCAAATTAAAGGCAAAAGCAAAGAGTTTCATTTAATATTTTAGGAAAAATGTTTATTTATTATATTAAACATTATATGTACAGAATCATAAATTACTTAACAATAAAATCTCAATAGAGAGACAAACTATCATGGAGGGGGTGTAACGCTTTATCGTTACGTAACGATTTCCACCAGTCAATTCTTATCGCAAGCCGCGTTAAAGAACTGTGTTCCAAAACATTTTATTTAGTCCCAAGTTGTCCAAGTTCGCGCCAAAAAAAATGTTACATGAAATAATGGAGCAATTATTCTATGTCCATCCAGGCATAGTCTTTACCACGGCTAGCCACTAAGAAAATAATTAATATTAAATGTTTCAGGGGTTTAAATAAGAAGTTACAGTTATCTTTTGTTAATATTTTGAGTACGAATGTCTTTAATTTGCCGACGTGTTAAAAATTTGCTTTGTAAAGGAAGAAACTTAACTATAATTTTTATTGAACGTTCCTTCCATGAAAATTCCAGTTACAGTCAAGTTAAAGATGTTTTATTTCAATAAATTACACCCAGGTACACGACAAAACTTCATACAAAATCGTGCTAACCTCTACCTAAACTCGATAACACTATAATATAGTATTTGTTTAGTACTAGTATTTTTTTTTTTAATTTAGTACTACTAGTAGACAAACTGCAGACAAAACTCGTCTACTGTAGTGATATATTGCACGCGTATAGGTGTATTAATACGGCTAAATGAACTAAAATAATAGTTTCACCTTTTCGCTACTGAATCCAAAACATATTTAGTCTCGAAGCATGTTACCGTCACAATTAAAAAGTTTATTGCTTTCTGAGCGTGCGCATTAAATTTTCATGCAAAAAGTCCATAAGCCACTTAACTGTCAAGGGAAGTTGCTTACTTTTAACATGGGGCGAGCTTTTGTCGGCCCCTAAGTCGCTCCCGCGCTGAAGTTCGTCGCGTTAGTTCGTCCGTAGTTCTATAACGATGCGTTTAAAAAACTTTCCTTTGTCGTTTGTATCGCGCTGGTTTTTAGCACATCGTAAGGAAATTCATGATTATTTGTGTGGCGGCGTTTGGAAAATGTACTTGGAGGAAAAGCTTCGAAAAGAAGTGAATTATTGTTTTTGAACAAATGGTACAGATAGAAGATAATACAGAACAGTGAACTTACAGATCACTTTCATGAAGCTTTTAGAGTTTTTAGCTCTAAAGATTTTAGAGTAGAGTTTACAAAATTATGCTAAGAGCTTGGTCATGAGCAATCTCATTGCTTCAGCACATTACCAGATGAGGACTTATTTTGCCTGGTCGTGGCACTTTGCTTGGTCTGCGATGTCTATGAAACACATCCAAGTGTTTGTTTTTCAAGAGTAGACTAGAGGCTAATGATCATCAAGAGTCAAGTTGTGGACGTTTTTCTGGTAGATTCCCGAGTTACAATGCCCTTAATTACAATGATATCTATCATATCTCTTACGTTATTGAGTCTCCCTCCAAATTTTAGACGTTCTGATGGAAACTGAGTGAACTGACCAATAGTGGGATCTCGGCACAGCAAGTGTTGTTAATCTGGAATGCTACTTGTATTCACTCGCTGTTACAGAGAGACCTAAGGAATAGAAGTTTCTGGAGCTAGATCAGTTTACCATAATTTCGATATTTATGTTGGAATATCCAAATATGACAAACTGGAGGATGCGTACGTATGTATCCCAGTTGCTTTTAAGCAAGCTGACCTTTATAGCAGCGAGGTCAAGATTATTGTAATACGTTTGAGCCAAAGGTTCAAGGATGAAAACGACGAACCTCGCTCTAGTCGAACCGGGTTCGACTTTTTTCTTTGGCGGTCCAAGGAGGCAATGCCGTCATTATTGTAGAGTAAGCATTGAAACGAATTAGGTGTATCATACGAGAAATTTTTAAAATAGCGTCGCATTATCGAATCGTATTAGTGTACTAGGATAACGCGTGAAAATGTATACATCGAATGCTTAATTTGTCTGTTATAGAAATAAGACTCAGCTAAAGCGAAAATGTAAGAAAAACAACGATAATATGAGGATCAGACCGAATAAGTAGCTTTATTACTTCAAACAAAATGATGTCATTTCAATTCGACAACCGATGGAGAGCTGCGTCGTATTTATTTATTCGAGTGATCTAAAGAGGTATTTAGTAGGTTTGTTATAATTAATGGAAATGATAAATTTCATTTATGTATTAATACAACATGGGGTCTTTATGTGGTGTGATAATAAATTTAATATAATTTAAAATCTATTTAATCCAGAAAGTATATTTTTAAAAGGTAGGCATAGGGTCAGCTGATCTTCTGGTGTAGGAGGTGTGCATGGTTTTTGCTAAATCGACGACGCTCTTGTTTGTATTCTTTTCATGAAAAAATCATTTTACAAAAATTGATATTCGTCTTTATTCAGTCATAGGCTGATTTTATCTGAAAATATTTTTTCTGTCTAAGAGTGGTAGGCATGTCAAACAAATATATTTTTAGAGATTGATTATAAAATTGCGTTCGGGACTTCAAATGCACTGATTAGACTCGCACTTATCCATTTTTTTATGGGACGCTTTAGTCGATTAATTTACTTGTATGAAACTGATATATCATTTGACCTCGGTACTTCAAAAAGGGTTTTTAACGGAGAATAGTATCAGACATATGCAAGCATATCATTATTTAGAATTTCTGAAAATGTATTTACTATTTTTAATGTAAATAAAAAAAATATGCACTTTCATTGAACAGTATTTTTTTTTAATTTTCCTCGCAAACTCTTTTGTTTCTTTGAAATAGAAAGGGGCAAATGAGCATAGTAGAATAATTGATCACCGTCGCTCATGAGCTCTAGCAACACTAAAAGAGTTCCTAGTATTTATTCTTTTTAATAAATATCTTATAGATTTTTTGTAAAGTTCGCTTTATTTGTGAATTTATCCTTTTTCATAATAGTTTTTTCCATTTCGCTTATGCATCTACTACATGTGCTCATTTCTAACATTTGTTTATTTTTCTATTATACTTTCAAAATTCTTCCTCGGAATATATACATAGTACTCGAAGCATTCATTTTCGCACCACAATCCCACAGAAAGCAAGAGATACAAATTAAATAACTATTTTTCTTAATTTTCACTTTAGCAACAATTAATACAAATGCGATGATAGACTATTTAACTTTTAAATATATTAAACTAAGAACTTATTAATTTAATTACATTAATCGGATATTTTATCTTGTGCGATCAAAGAGAAGTATATTATACGGCTCTACCTGTTTTAAAATTTACTATTAAACACCTGTTATTTTAAAGATTGTCGGTCTTATCTGAAATTTTGGAAAATTTCTAAAGAAGAGTAAATATCAAGAATAACTCTCGCTTAAACTGTATATAATGTCAAAATAAAATATGAAATTCGGTCTCAAATCCAATGAAATATCCGGCTTCAGTTCGACATAGGTATATTTATATACTTTTCTAACATGCTTGGTTCATTACGATTCGCTTGGTACGGTCAAAAGTTACCTTTGCGAATAAACCCAAACTAGTATTTCGCTCACGTGCACCAAACCTTTGTCGGGATGGCTGTATGTAATATGCAGCCGTTATTTATTTTTTATTGGTTTTTTTATTGAATCTTTTATGTTCTGTTACTCGTAATACGAAATTGGGTGTGTTATAAAGATAATGCGAAAGAATAATTTTTTATTAAAGCACGGCTCGTATCTAATTTCGCCGAAGCGTTCGGTGATAATTGTGTTATTTTCTTTATTATTAAAAGTCTATGGCCTATAGTAATCTCCTTTATACATATACCTACATAAAGGAGATTATTGTTGGTAAACTTATTTGTAATGCTTCTTTCTCTTTAATAAAGAAAATGAAAGTCTAAATGTATTATAATTATTTTTTCTTAAACTAACAATATTTAGAAACTAAAGAATATATTTATATGTATAATAGAAAAGAAAGACTACCTATATAACCTCAGCTTTTTATATTTTTTAAATAAATTTTAAAAAGAATTTAACATCACGCACACAAAGTTAACACTAAAAAACGTTATTAATAAATAAAAGTCTTAAACCTGTTTATTAAAGAGAAACTTATATAGCAAATAATTTTCAAACACAAATAATAAATCAAAATCATAAGAATAAAGGCTTTTGTCTGTGGTTATTTTTTTTTGTTAATTTTTTTTGTTATCTAATTTCCGCGTTAATTGTATTGATGAATCCTTCTCTCTGTGTTTTATTGCAGAAGATTTATCACAGCTCTGACTGTTTTTTAAACTGCATGTGTATGACAGGGATGACGTAATAAATCGAGTGTATTTTTTCTCCTTTTTCTCCAACAAACAAACGGAGATTTTCTTCGGTTACTGATTTTAATATCGTTGACTTGTGATATCCTATTACCAGTTCAAAACGTAATAGTATCTTGATGCTAATTAAATTTTAGTTTTGGTAACTCAACCGGCCGCAAATATTTGGTATCGCTTCTCCAGCTTTGAAAATTTGACGGGCAGAGAATTTTACTAATATGCAGATGAGGATTTGTTAGTATTACAAACAATAAGTTTCCGCATGTGCGAAATTGCTGTTGTCAATAACAACAACAAAGTTGTTGATAGATTTCCGGTTAACTCGATGAGCTTAAAAAAGTGTCGCGAACCAGATGGTTCGCGACACTTTTTTAAGCTCATTAATGTCAGATACATTGACGCCTCTTCTTGATGAGTAGTAAATATTAGATGGATTTAAAGTATTATTATCTATGAACTCTCGTATGTATTACTTGAAAAAGGTATTATTAATGTGAAGTCACAAATTTGCATTTTTTCCAAAATTTCTACCACAACCCGGAGGCAATTAGACTTATAATATGTAATAAATCTTTACATATAATTTAACCATACAAAAATGAGAAAGTAAATTATGTCTCAATCAATATACATTGGGTGTGCTTTAAGTTTCTGGAACTGTTGACTAACATTAATTACGAAAATAATACAAAAGTAATTACTACTACATTTTAAAATATAACTTTTTGTTTGTATAACAGTTTGTTTCATTTGTCAGTGGTTTTTACATTGTGACGTCATTTTAAAACAGCGTGTCTTCATCACTATGGATTCGAGTGTAATTTGACAACTCAGTAGAGTCATACGGTTAAAATTGACAAGCAAGTGATCCGTCATGAGATTCAGGCATCCTTAAGCATAGGCATGAGTCAAATACAATCAATCCGACAAAAACATTTGGGCATGGAAAAGCTATGCTCGCGGTGGATCCCACACAACTTAACTGAGACCCACAAAACGAACTGTGTCATTTGGTGCAATGCCATGCTTACCATGCCAATAACGATAAATAACGATAACAATAACGATAAATCGTGCCAATGCCATGATTTATTGTTATGATCTCATAACAAAGCAGCAATCGATCGTATGGATCTACTGAGTTGAGCTGAAACCAACCAAAGTGGTACGCGAGCTAATTGCCTCCAAGCGGATAATTGCTTATTTTTTTATTAAAACTGGTCATGTAGCTACTGTTGCTATGGAGAATTGTCGCACCGTGAATAGTGATCGGTGCACGACCGTTTGTTTGCCTGAAATTATTGACAAAGTCTATAAAAATAACCGTAAACGCCGTATTAACTTGTAAGACGATAATGTGCCAGCTTTCGCACGGCCAAACAAATGAATACACTTTTGAGAGAAAAAAAACGCAGAACTTATGTGCAATCCTGCATACAGTTCCGACCTGGCACCTTGTTAGTTTTTTCTGTTCGCAAAACTTAAGAACCAATTACGCGGTCAACGATTTTCATCACCAGAAGGGACTATCGAAGAGTATGATACACATGTTTCCGAGGTCACCAGGGATGAGTGGCATAAATGTTTTCAAATTTTTTTTATACGTATGTAAAAGTGCATTATGGTAACGGTGAACATTTTGAGAAAAAATGAATTCATTTTTGATCAATCATAGTAATTTTTTCTCATTCATTCCAGAAATTTTCAGTGTGCCCTACGTATCTTGGTCGTATGAATATATTATCTGAATACTCTCCTCATTTTAGAATTTCTTTTTATTTGACAAATACAGATTTAGGGATGCAGTTGATGTTTTTTTTAACTGTCTGTTTTTAATTATAAAATATATAGTATAAAACAACACTAGACGAAAAATTTGTCAAAACTATAAATTACAGCTAAATGACCCTTGATGTGATGCTAAAATATTTTCACACTATCTGGTCTTAGAGACAGATACCGTTTTATTCTAATCCCAATCAAATACTAAGATTTGTGAAACGTGAGAAATATCTAACAAAGTGTTGTTTGTCAGAGGTACTGTCTGTTAAGAAGATTTAAATATAATTAAATATCGTATTGTGTCCACTGTACCATAGAATTCAGCGGTCTAAAACTGTTAATAACTGGTTTGGGGACGGTAATAACTAAGATGAGTGTTTGAAACCAAATTTCAAATTTCTAACTATGATAATGGCCGAGATCGCTTTGTGAAATATGAAAACAGTTGCAAGATTTTGGAAATAACTCGATTCTTTTTCGCAGAATAAGAAGTATAGAGCAAATATCAAGTTTCGGATAAAAACAGAACAAATTGGAATTGTTTGTTGGAATTTTACTTTTATTAGCTATAGTGCGATAGTCAACAAACAGATAGGTAGATATGACGACACAGTAAAATTTTCAAAACAACTTGATCGGTTTTCATTGAAAATGTAAAAGCTAAGCCGTATTTAAACGAGTAAACAGATCATGCACTCTTGATCAGAGCTAATTAACAGAGCTAGTTAACTAATCGAGCTAATATGTAAGTTTCAAGCAATACTTAACACAAATATATGTTACATGTACATATATTACATGTTTTGTTCAAATTTATTTACATAAGGCGATTTATATAAAAAAACGATTGAAATTTATAAAACGTTGTAATATTTTGTTTACTGTAAATCTGAATATAATAACTTCTTGGTTACTTTTCGTACAACATGGTCCAAGAGGAATTTTTCGAACGTTTGGCAAATTAGGCGGAACACCGCTGTCTGGTCGTACCATTACGACGTCTCCCAAGGACGTAGCCAGCGTTGAAACGGGGTTCCATTGCTAAATTGCTGTGTTTTTTTTTTTTGCTACAAACATTGGCTTGTAATGCACTACCGTCTACTGTTGTAGAACGTAACACATGTTGAAAACGCAAAATTAACTTTCGATGAAAAATAATTATGTTGTCTAAATTATTAATATTAATATTTCTGTAATTATTAATGAAAACCAGTAACAACTAAAAGATTAAATACGCTTATCCAAAATAAAATTACATGGAAACCATTATTCACGTGTTTAATGAGTTAGGCAGGTATTTGGACATCTAAATAAAACCAAGTTACTGTTATGTTTGCGATATTACTTGTCAGGGATCCCCTTTCTGTTTATTAATAATTTTATATTTCTGTTTGCGGACCATGTGATCCTCGAAGGCTTTGATGGTTTATCTTTCGATCAAATTTTCTTTACAATCTTCGACTAAAGATAATAATTCAAAATATTATTTCTTTTTTAAAATTAGACAGTATGGGCACTCTTTGTTGTCTCATTTTGTAATATTATATTTTAACAACAAGAACATAAAATAAATGAAAACAAACTAATATATTGCACATAATTCAATAAAATGTAAAAGCCATGAGCAAATCAAGACATATGTTTCTTATTAGTACAACCACTGAGACTATGCGTCTCAGTTGTTATACTGAGTGGTTATCTTAATATAAAATGACTAGCGACCCGCCCCGGTTTCGCACAGACAGCAGTAATTATCAATAGCTAAATGAATTCTGGTGAAGGGATAGGAACGGTCATGTGACAAGTCGTATCATATACGTATAACTACAGTGTTTTGCTGCGCTCAGAAAAAAAAATATTTTTGAGTGAAATGTGACACAAAATTGCCATTTATTGTGGTAGTGTTAACTTTCCTCCAGAACGTAATTGGACTAGCTCGACCGGCACAATTATTACACACACAGAATACAGGCGCGAAATAACAATTTCCATTGTTTTGTTTCGTCAAGTGAGTGAGAGTTCCAGTGGTGTTTCTCCCTGCATCACACCACTACCTCTCGCATTCGCCATCAAACTTTCCCTTATCCATAAGTTCACTCTTTACTCCATCAGATATCCTAGGGCGAATCTATATTCCTACCCAAGAGGCAACGTGGTGGTGACGCTTCCGAAGTTGCTAGTGTCTATGAGCAGGGGTTACCACTTATATTCTGGTGATTTGCATGCTCGTTTAATCCTCGATGATGCTATAAAAAAAAAAAACAAAAAAAATTGTGCATCTAGATGCACAACATTTCGTAGCAACTAGTTGCTACGAAATTAGAAAGGATTACTCGCTGGACTAATCTGAAGATTGATTAAAAATTTAATTTAAAGCGGTGCAGCCATATTGGAGTTCATAGGGAACATGCATACACACATCACCTTTTATATATATAGATAGATATGATCCATCTATATAAAAAAAATCGCCAACATTCATGTATGCGCATCACTTCCGAAAGATTTCAATTCTTTTTTTTATTGTACAATTGATAATTATTTTTTTATTGTATTCGTTATTGTTGGAACAGGGTTTGTATGAAATAAAATAATCCTTTACATCTGCCTGTCTGTTTGTTTGTCCGGGGTATCTTCGAAACGGCCAAATGGATCACGATGCGACTTTCACTGGAAGGTAGAGAAGTTTACTGGACTATATTAAGGTCGCTTTATATCGCCATCATTTTTAGAGCACATGTGTTAAAAAAAAAACCATCAAGAATGGGATTATTTATTGGAATGGAATCAAAAATGGAACCGGATTCGAGGTCGGGAGTAAAACCATGCGACCCTTGCCGACCTTTTCACCACCCACATCCGCTCTATAGATTTGTTTTGTCAGTCTACTTTCATTCATCCTTTGCAGACGGCCAGACCACCACAACATACCTCTCTCTACTCTAGTCACTACATTTTCTTTCAAATCACACCGCTTTCTGACGTCACTAATCCTACGTCTATCTTTGAAGACTAATCCTACATCTATCTTTCAAAGACCCTCCACACATATTACGCAGAGATCGCGTCTCATTTTTCTTGTGCCATACTAAACTTTCACTATTGTATGTAAGCATAGAGATCAAAACGCCATTATCAATAACCAAACGTGCTTGTCGTGAGACACTTTTACTATTAATACTAGCAAACAAGGCCCCATTCACTATATTTCCTGTATTCAGTTTTCTTTTAATATCTAAATTATGCTTACCATTCTTTTTTAAACAAACTTCCACATTAATATGTATCACTGAAACCGACATGAGCTATCAAATGTCGTGGTATATAACTGTAACATGCCCCAAGTACTACCTTTTCACCTCTTCTATTATAACAGTCCCTTTCTCGTTGAATCGAATGAATAATAGGTTGAAGAGGGTTGGCTTAAATCATTAGTCGTTGTAATATAATCATATTTACTAATTAAGGTTGTCCTTTAAAGCATTTATATTTGTTACCTAATTATATATTTTAAGCGCTGAAAAGTCTTATATCCATAACTTGTCAAACATAAATGTATAAACGGCTGTGATTTTTAAATATTAACAATAATAAATGAGTGAAAAATTATGTGGTAACGTTACTTAGACTATAAAATTACGTTGTTATTTAAAAACCTATATTATAACTAGCTCAAACAAAATTTGAGTATAATGATAGGGTGAAATTAACGTACCTCTAAGTGAAGTAAATCTTAATTATATCAAGTACCTACGCAGAGATAGAAGTTTCTCACCCTCCCAAACTTGAGTCTTGTTATCCTTGTTTTAGAAGGGTGAAGAACTAAAAAACCCTCGTATTTAGTAAGCATTTGTGATTTTTAGGATTCCGTACCTCAAAGAAAAAAAAGGAACCCATATGGGATCACTTCGTTGCCCTTCTGTTTATCTGTCCGTCGGAACCCTTTTTTCTCAGGAAAGAAAGTTGATATTAACATCAAGAACTTATGTCTACGGTCCCTTGAAGGTAGTATAGTGGTAGTACGCTACGATGTAGCAGATTCAGTGTCTCAAAATTCTCAGCAAAATTTCACAACGTAGGAAAGGGTCAGAATATGGAGCGGTTCCTTACACTAAAAATAGTACTTGGAATGATTATAAAAACAAGTCCAAAATGATACGGGAACGTAATGAACATAATGAAAAAAATTAAAAAGAGAAAACTAAATAACATGCAACCTTTATACATTCAACATAAAATAAATATAAATAATGAATATAAATAAACATTGATTATTTAATCCATACCAATGTATAAATATCAGAGTATGTTTTTTGAGTGTTTACCCTTAACTCGGGTTAAAACAGCTCGATGGGCTGTTACCAAATATTGACCAAAAGTAAATTATTGCCTTAAATTGATCAAATATTAATTTATTATTCTAAAAAAAAACAGACAAGCGGGTATAGGACTGACACCCTAAAGGTTCTGTATAAACGTCAATATGTATTTACTTCAACATGTCATCCATTGAGTGTTACAATGTTTTTTTTTCTGTTTTAGATAGAAATTTTGATCTTGGTTCGGTTTGGTTGGTCCCATAAATTCGAGACCTTTGCTTTTTATATATGTTTTATTCAAATTTTCTTAAATTACCCGCATTTTTGGAAATTTCAAGTTTTCATAGCGGGAAGATAAAAAATGTTCTCCCATACATCGTGATCGATAATACAAATGGAAATGTAAGTTGATAATCATAAAAAATTTTTTTTTTCAGGTGATTTATAACAAATCAGCAATTTTCGTATCTTTCCTTTGCTTGCGCTGTAAGACCGATGTCTTACGATCGAAAAAGACATCGGTCTTACAGGAAGAAGCGATCTTCTTCCCAAGTTTCTTGGATGTGTAACAGATTAATGAGAAGTAATTTATGGGCTTTAGTTTATTTGCGAGTTTTAAAATATAAGGGCGTATTTTTTGATTAAGTTTACATAAACCTTGATTAGTTTTCAGTTCCATGAGACTTCAGACATGATTATTTGGTAAGTATAAACCTTATACTTCAACGCTTCCTTGAGGAAAAGTATCTTGAGAGACAGACGGACGAATAACGAAGTGCTCCAACGAAGAACCCCTTTTTTTTCTTTTCGAGGTACGGAACCCTAAAAATCAGGACAGTGACTAAATAGTTATCAATAGCAGCTATATGTAAGGGAGACCCAAGATTGGTATCGAAGCTTGCATTCCAATTGAGAGTGGAAACGGGATAGGATTTAATCCAGGACTCTAACGGAAACTAGAATTGACAGTATTTATGTCTGCTTGAGCAAACCGTAGTGTTTAATTCGTAACATAGAAGGACCGCTGCTAAATTTAAATTTACGCCCATCGAACCTGGCGAGTATTCTAGAAATAATTTCAGCCGATGCAACGACGTCAAAACAAAAATATTCTTTAATAATTAATTAGGTATGTGAAGACAAACAGAAGTTTCAATCAATTTCAATAGGGTGACTCCCGTTCAATAGACATTAGAGACTTGATCGGAGCGCCTTAATTGGTCACGTGCTTCCACTTTTGTCATACGATGGCAAGTAAGGCGAACGACAGACGTGTATTTTAATATTATATACACCAATAGGGTGAGTATGATGAAGTGAATTTATAAATTTTATATAATTAATCGCCATTTACTTAATATATATGTATGTATATTATGAGCAACTATATATCAATATGATCAATAGTAAACGAATGAAGCTTCCAATACGACGGACATTATTTGGATTTGCTAGAGAGCACCTGCAAGAAAATTGCGTTATATTCTCTAAAATTTCTTATTTTAATACATAGTAATAAATAGAATCGGCAGAGGTCGACTGAATAAAAACTGTGCCTATCGTCGCAAAGGAATCTGAGGAAAGGGTACCTAGATGAATCATCCACGGCAGTACACAGCACAATTAAACCTTCAATGTAATCAATGTAGCAATGAAATCCTCTCAATGTATACCAACGAATAAGTGTATTTGGGTCACGTGTCTCATAACTAAAGTTATGTGGGTCGTGGGGTTATGAGACGCAGCCGTTCCAGGGCTTGGAATATGTACTACATATTACATACATATGCACTATCAGAGTAATTAATGTACTACACATTACATATATATGTACTATCAGAGACATTAATGAACTACATAGTAAATATATATGTAAAATAAGAGAAATTAATGTACTATATATAATGTACTATCAGAGTAATTAAAATATATAATTTGTTGATTCTATTATAATAAAATGCACTAAATACTTATCAAATACAGTTTCTTACTAGGATGGATAAAGTTTCGTATTAAAAAGACCGTCAAGTGCGAGTTGCATCATAAATCTTCGATTGAACACGCGATCAAGATTTGTTTAGTTCTTAAAAAAAAAGTTTTACTATGTTGATAAAAATTACAAACTCAAAATTAAATTTTGAAAAAATTTTTTGTCTAATATCTGATAGAATGTCTAAAAAAAATTTAAAAAAAAACCTGATTTCAAAACAAAATCTATTCCAAAACAAATTAATATGCACTAAAAAGTAAAAAAAATAATTGCGTATTCTTCTACAGCTTAATAATCAACTTACTTTTTCTACTCATCAATATGTAGGTACGATCTATGTGTTTACCACGCAAGAGGGTGGTAGGTATCTACCCACTTCAAATTTAACTCAACACATACCTTTGAATAACAAACAATGGTCAAAATATTTTTTAGAGTTTTCCTATCTAAAATGAAATGAAAAATATTAGACTACTTAAAAGTCAATCAAATTATTACTATAATATAATGTAGCAACAGTTATTGTTATTTTTGGAGTGGGTGTCTAGTGCTAGGTATATTGTAGTGTTTCCTTGGCTGACATCGAGAGATATCATAATAGAAATATGAAAATACCATTTTTGAAAAATAAATTTAAATTTTTGAACTTGAAGAGCTTAAAACGTATTTGGACTGTATTTCTGAGCCCCGATAACTTTGAAAAGCACTATCTATATTTTTGAATGCTTTAAGCTCTAAAGTTACAAAAAAATTCAGGAATGACCTGCAGGTTTAACCGTGTTTTCGAATTTTTGAACTAAAAATCTCAAAATAAAATCAAACGGTTCAAAAACACGTAAATATTCTAACGGAGAATTTTAAAGATGGCTTTCTGGATCAATAGTTTTCATATTTCTTAAAATAGGTTAATTTACCTTTTAAAATGAAAAATCAAAATCAGAATATACGTATGTAATATACACCGTACGTGTATCACACTATTTGACTCCATATACGAACCCAAACCCGTTTTTTTGATAGAGTTTTAGAAAGTAATTTCTTCCATATGAACAAAGAGACGAGAATGATCCTATAATCGTTTCGTTTTTCCACCAGACTTACGGAACCCAAAGAGTATTTTTTTTTTTGTATTTATATAACCTGTATTTGTACAGTTGATGAAGTTGAATTTATTGATAAAATACACAATTTAAATTCGTAAGTATAGAAATTATATCGGGTATCATTGTATAGAAATGATACTGGAACAGTATTGAAAACCAAAGGACCAATTCAAGTACTAAATATGAAGAAAATTTTGATAGAGTGTAGCCAAGCAATCTGTGCACTGATTCTAATTCAGAAACTGCCTTGTTCCATCCTTGACCATAAACGGATTAATTGATAATTAATGAGTTATTAAGTCAAATTAAGCCACCTGTCCACCTTCTACAGCTCGTTAAGCCATTACCCGCAGACGTCGTCCTCCGCATAACAGACGACCGGTCATCAAAGACGACTTGCAGCGCGTGCGCTGACGTGCGATACACTCAAAGTCTAAGTTATTGAATCTAAAATATTAGTTATTATAGGGTACGCGTCCGATGGGGTGTCCAAATTTTGGTCGAATCGAGGTAAAAAAAAACTATAAGTTCTATTGTCATTTATAAACACTTTCGGGAGTACCGCGAAATTGGAAACGTGGTCACCCTACGACGCGATGCGGATAGGTATATTTATCAGCTTATAAGGGCGGGTGTGTCTTATACCATGGCTAACGAGACTTTGTTAATGCCGTGGGGCTGGGAGAGTCCTTCAAACTGCGCTGTGTGAGCCGAGTGCCGACCCGATACGGCTTCTATTGTTAGGTTATAGTTTGTTCGAGGCTTCTTTTTAGGCGATTTCGGCAGTTTTTTTTTTGCGAAGTTCTGTATGAACTATATAATGGGTCTTTTTGTGAGGAGTTTGTTCTCCTTTTAACGTGTTCTTATTTAACTTTTTAACGGGAACACACGCTCAGTTATAGTCGATGCTGTTGAAATATTGTACTGAATAGAAAGTAATTAAATTGAATTAAAAAAGATAGGTATAGCTTTAATTTCAATATTTTCAATAAATAGATAAAGTTTAGATAAAGTTAAAGTTTTAAGTTAAGATATTCATTTTTTAGAGTTCTTTACAATAGAAAAATGAACTCTTAAAAGATCACTCCGTTGCTTGCCTGTCTATCTGTCTGTCTAGACCTTTTTCCTCAGAAATGCATGAAGACATCAATTTCAGTCAAAATATTAAGACCCGCATTCCCTTAGACTTATAAGAAAATGCGCTGTATTTAAATACTCGCAAGTAAAGAATAACCAATTGGGTAATTTTTATTGACCTATAATCATGAAATTTGGCAAAACGCAAAGTCTGACAATCAAGAAAAGCAAGGTCAAAAAAAAAAAATCTGAAATCCACTTATTTTATGTCATATCATTGTTGTCAATTATTTATGCCTATATTTTATAGAGTAAATTCTCATTTGCGTAATTCAGAAGTGTCTCTTCGTATCTCGTAATCTATCTAATTTGGCATCATCTTAAAATATTTGGTTTGGTCCGCCAGATACAAAGTAATGGAAAATTTTCTAGTTCAGTTCTAGGTTAAACTAAATTATTCCTTCTTATAAAATTAATTCACATCTTTTGTTTTTCGTTGTGTCATCTCTTATCTGATTTTATGTATATTTAATTATATCAGAATCTCAACATAAGTATAGGATCATAAAACATGCAAATCGTAATGTTATAACTATATGTGCTACAACATCGGAAATCTACCTAAAGTTTACGAGAACCCTCTGTTATAATTGTGCGAATACAGAAGACACCTTTACGTCGCCTCGTATTAAGACGGATTTTGAGTTTTAGAACTTCGGCACCATTGAGTAAGCTGAATTAAATATTGACACACTTTGCTTAAGTTTAAAATTTCAATACTATTGCAAAGTTCAGGCTGTGTTCGCTCTCCCCCGATTCGGAAATTTAATTTTCAGTTGTTTATTGACAGGTCGCCTTTTGTGATTTCCGCTATAAATCGTACTCAATGCCGCTTCCAAACTTGATCTAAGCGTTACTGAGCGTTTTGTTTTATTTGTACGAGTTAATAAATAAATTGGAAAGTTTACTGAGTGACGATATAAATCCGTTGATCGATACCGGCGTTGTTTTCAACAAAATTAATGAACAGATAGCTTAATCACCATATTTAAATGCGCATCCTGAATATTTATATAACTAATATCATATGTAATGTTAGGACGTATTATACGGTGTGAGTAATATGAATTATACATCGTTTTCAGCATTGTGTAGTAGAACTGTTGTCAACTTTTGCGCGCGTGGATTATCCTTGACACAAAAATATTTTTTAATAGCATTAAGGGATCACCGCCGCCCATGGACACACGCAACCTCAAAGGAGTAAGTAGTGCGTTGCAAAATAATAGGATATTTGATAGAGGGAGCAGTGGGTCACTTGATTTCCCATTAAGTGGACGAAACCCAACTGTAGAGTCTACTACTTCACGTCTGCATTCTGAATGTTTGTAATCTGTGTATATATATATAAATATATATATATGTATATATATATATATTTATATATATGAAAATTACAATCTCAAACTCAATAACATTAAGCATTCAAGAATGCTCGATTTGATTTCACGAAAATAAAATTTATTCAGAATTGTTTTCAAAATAATAATTATTAGTCCAATTATTGTCTTCGTTAATAGTGATACGTCATGGATAAGCGCGTTTCTCTTTATTATATTCTATTTATTATAGAATTGTCATAAAGTGGTGGTAGTGGTAAAAGAAATGTAAAAGCAGAATAAAAGCAGTGAAAATGCGATCTATAGCTATTATACAAAAGAAAAAGGTGTTATAGGCGCTGATTATCTTACGACAGTAAAGTTTGAATAAAGATATAGTGATAGAGAAAAATTAGGAAACAAGAAAAAAATTATTGAAGTGTTCTGGCGTTCATGAATGTAGGTATACTGAAAAAATTAAACTATAAAGCAAATGTGCAAAAGCGATTTCAGTACCGCCGCGTAAACTCGCACTTCGGATTTATTTTACAGTCGCCCCGGAATACGGATTCTTGCGGTGTTTGGGCAAAATGATGGACAGCATTTCGATGTTCAGTTTTGTTTATTACAGCACGAGTTTCACCAGTGGCGGCCGGAGTACGACTACCATGGATGCATTTTTTTTTTGCGACGAGGAGGAGTTAAAAATGCATAACGCACACCCGTGCGCCCCTGTAAGCGGTTAGTGTGGGGCTAAAACCCACTAAAAAAGATCCCCTGAAGAAAACAGTGCTGGTACGGCAATGCTGTTAGCTGGTACCCTACTCAGCTTTAACTAACGCGGCCGGACAACACACAGGGGTGCTGACGGCGCGTGTCTTGCATTGTGGAGGATCTATTAAGGTGGTCCTTTTGGCACAGGAAGTTACTGGGACATCAACACCGTTTGAATCCATTTTGATATCCAGGCGCGAAAGCAATCTGGAGCTTCAGGGAAATAACCTAGATGACTAAGCCTTAATTACAAAAATGACCTAGATCTAATGACTACTCAGTTGTCATTTTATTTATTAATTTTTATAAACCTTTCGACTTCGGCTGAAAAAACGTCAGGTGGATCTGTGATAATATTCCGTGGTCTACGGATGAAGTGACAAGGAGGCGGCGCCTCGTAGGAGGCCGCTGCGGTAAGAAACGGGTTCAGATGGAACTTCGCGATTAAGAAGAACCGCTCGGTTGCGTCCTTCATATATTTAGTTATTGAGGGAAGATCTAAATCCCTATGAAGGACTGAATTTTTGACACATAAATTCGCGTTGGTGGTTGATCTGCAGCATTTATTGTACAAAACTTGAAGTTTCTTAAGTGTAGTCGGGGCAGTGTGAGCGAAAACAGGAGATGCGTATGTAATCACCGTCCTTATTCATGTTAAATATACATCACGCTTATTGCATTATGAAAATTTACTATTTCTACCCAGAATACCGTTAAGGCGTGCTTGATAGAAAATTGCCGTTTTCCTAACACGCTTGTTATGATTTTGGAAATGGAGGTCCATATCAAGCGTGATACCTAATTAATTATTGATGTGTTGCCACGGAATAAGACCATTGTAAATGCGAAGGGAGGAGGGGGTACCGTAAGTAACGACCACTGGGCTCCTACCTTCCCTATATGTAAAAGAGATGGCGGTCGATTTCGCAGGGCTTACCTTAATCGTCCTGCTTTGTAATCATCGAGCCATCTTGACGATGGCTCTTTGAAGATGAGGGCAAATGCTATTTTCGGTTTGCTCGCGTAGACATAAAGCGGTATCATCGGCATATAATGCGAGCTGGACGCCTGATGACGGTCGCTGTATATCATTAGTGTACACGAAGTATAGAAGAGGAGAGAGCGTGGAGCCTCGAGGAACTCCGGCTTTTATAAGTATTCTAGAAGAGTGAGTATTTTCATGTCTGAATATCAAATGTGTGTCAGTTAGGTAATGATGTATTATATGAATGAGACGATCTGGGACTTCCAGGAGGTTAAGATTGTAAATAAGATCTGCATGCCATACTCTATCACAGACTTTTGCAACATCGAAAAAGACCGCTACGGTCTTTTTTTTCGTCTTAAATCCCTCCGTGATATATATAACTATGCGGAGGGCTTGTTGGAGACAAGGAGTATTTGGACGAAACCCACACTGTTCATTAATAATAAGGCCTTTACTGAATAGATGTTCGCTTAATCGAGTCTTATAGAATTTTTTCGTAAATTTTGCCAAGATCGCTTAGCAAACTGATGGGTTTATAGCTGGATGGGAGGCGCGCTGTTTCCCAGATTTAGGGATATCGATTACTTCGACTTCCTTCCAGACGGGAGATAAGGAACAACTCTTAAGGCACGAATTAAAGATTGCGACCAAAAGTGAAAAGAAAGTTAAGGAAAAGCATTTAACAGTTTTGTTACTAATACCGTCATGGCCCGGAGCCTTTTTAGCTTTTCGATTATTGACGAGGTTTTGAACTTTGTCGAGAAAAATAGAGGGCAGATCGTCTTAGGGATCGAGGGAGGTTTTATGACGAACTTCCTCTTCGATGCGTGTAATGTGATGGTTATCACGCGGTGGTATAGTACGAAAGCATTGGAGTTCTAAGCTATCCGCTAAGTATTCCACTTTTTCTAGATCTTCCACTACGACGGAGCTATCAGCTTTCTTAAGCGGTGGAGTGGGTAGATACCCTTCCGATTTTAAAGCCTTGGTAAGTTTCCAGAAGGCTTGATGTGTGGGAGTGATGTTTTCCATGAGGTTGCTCCATTCCTCATTTATGACTTCGATCATGCGGGCTCTCACACGACGTTTTCGTGCCCGCACTCTGGACCTATTCTCTCTGCTGGGATATGCGTACGCATGACGCAGAGCTGCGTTTTTAGTTCTCAGCAATTCCAGAGCGTTTGCAGGCAATTTCTGGCGGTCTACAGATGCCGAAAACTCCCGCAAACATCTCTTGACCACCTTTCTGATGTGGTTGGTGAGAGCTCCTATAGAAGTGTCGATTTCGTTAGTCGTATCTATGACGTAAGGGATATTATTTAGTGCAGGAGTGTCGACTTCCTTAAGCGCGGTCGACACTTTTTTCCCATTACTTATTTTGATCATAGGTTTAGGGTACCCACCGGCGAGAGATCCGATTCTTAAAAGAACGGAACGGTGATATGAAACGAGGCAGTGTGATGGCTAGATCAAGGGTATAGGGTCTAGATGTTAAATCATCTGGATATTGTGTCGGTGTGAGGGACGCGATAATATCAAACTTTAATTTTTTGGACAATTTGTTAAGTGTTATACCGTTTGTATTGGGGACTGCAGATCCCCAATTTTAATTTTTGATATTAAAATCACCAAAGAGGATGACGGAATTCCCTAAGGCAAGGAGGGTTTCTCAGTCGCTCCGGAGCAACGATTTAGAGGGCGATAAGGTGATCGAGACTATGAAAAGCGTACCGTGCCCTGTCATGGCAAGTCGATATCCCGTCGCATCTATGTTAATGAGATTAGGTAAATCAATTGGACAGCAGCGAAGAGATCGTTTGTAATAAATTGCGGTTCCATCTAGAGGAGCGTCAGTCCTGTCCGTACGTAGCTGTACATATCCTGCTAAAGCTCAGGATTTAGGCCTAATTGGTTCCAGGAATGTTTCCTGAACCAGTACTATGTTGATTCCGTACTCTTTTGTACACTGTTTAAGTTTTAAAATATTATTTTGGAGACCGCGCGAGTTAAAAGGAGGGATAGTTATGTTTTTAGGTTTAAAACGTCCACTTAAAAGGGAGGTAAAGCACCCGGGTGCGTTAGAAATTCCTATTTAAATTGATTCTTACCTAATCATCAAGTAACAATGCTTAAAGAGGACTTTCCCGCGCTATTACTACACGCCCTAAGGTTTCTAGCGAACTCGGATATCTCCAGGCTCTTAATTATGCGTAGTACTGATATCACTGTTTGGATGTCGTCTGCAAAAGCTGCCACAGACTCTATTACAGGGCGTGCGGGAGCCAGCCCAGAAGGACACTGACGAAAGGCCTCCCGTGACGGCTCTGGTTCGACTCTCGAGGGCTGTTTTCTTCCCGATGGGTTGACGGAGGGTGCGGGTGCGGGGACATTCCCCTCGCCGGTAGTCGCAGACACTTTTTTCCCCTATGAACGGGAAAGTGAGTAGTACCCCTTACCGGTGGAGGTGGAACACAAGTACTCTCTTTTCTGTCTGTTGTTCTTTTAAAATATTACTTTGGGTGCTTTCGGGCATCTTTTGTAATTGGCTGTGTGCACTTGTCCGAAATTCACACAGGAGGGTTTTTTAGTCGACTCCTTTGTGAGCGGACACTCTCTAGTCCAATGGTGGACTAAACATTTGACGCAACACGGCTGCGCGTAGCAGTTGACATTTGCGTGACCATAACGCGGGCAGCGGTCATACTGCCCCGGACGTCCTCCTTTGTGTGGGGCCTCCTCGCGTAAGCTGGAGAGGCCATACACTTTCGAGAGATTTTGAGTAAGTATCCTCTTTCCTTATGTATCCTCTTTCTTCAGCTCTCGTGTATCTCTCGTATAATCATTAATTAGTCAATTTTGCTCTATGTCACATGAATGGAGCATGACGTCGCCCTCGGTCAGCGCGCAACATATAGAGTCGTTGTGAGCCCGGCAGGGCGCCATATTAAGTAGATACTCTTACGTTGGATTTAATTTCGTTTAAAATCGATGAAGTTAGTCGAGAGCAACCAGTTAGACCAATTTGATCCGAGAGATTTAAATAATTTTCAAGGGAGCAACGCGAGCTTTTCCTACTATGGTTCTTTGACACCGCTATGGTTCCTTGTCTGAATCGAACGAGCACACCTAAAAGTGCCTGTATCAAATCAAGACGTATGCGTAAAACAATTATTTCGTATTAATAATTAAATAAGATATAACACGATAAAGATAAGAAATATTCAAAAAACACAATAAATATACTCAAATAAAAAAAAACATTACATATTAGCAATTCCTAATAATTAATCCCTATCCGGGTAATTAAGACAACTATTCAAATTATTTTATTATCATACACAAAATACAATTCATTGCATTGTATTTTGTAATTGTATTGTATACGAATTTAGTATAGTTTAAACACAAAGAATTCTTAACCTATGTTCTTTTTTTATAAAAGAAAATAATACACATTTATTTACACATTGTCCAATTTAACACTAAGAGCGCAGCTGTCGGTAACAAAATGCTTATGATGAAATTGTTGGTATATTAAAAAAAGTCAAATTTTCAAATTTTAAACGCCTGCAAGCGACAAGCTTGCATGAAGAAATTGAACGATGTGATTGAAGCAGGAGAGATAAGCAAGCGTAGATGGAGAGCCATGGTTTCTGTCTACTCTTCTGAGAAATAGGCGTGCATTTTCGAATAAGGATAAGAAGTTAAACTTACCCTTAGGCTTGAAAATTTGAGTTATTGGTTTCAAATAAGTATCAAAAATTAATTAGTAAGAGTGATTAATGTTTTAGGTAAGTTCAATAGCTCTCTAAATTTTATTACCTTTTAATAAATTTTTAATTAGTTCCACCGATAGAGGTTAAGATACTACAGTCGGAACAGGCCAATTTATTATACTTTTTAATTCTTTATTTATTTTTAAATTTAAATTTCTCATTAAATAATTCTTATGAAGAATGATCAATAGTTGCTTTTTAAGAACTTTCACAATTGTACAATACATGCGTTTTAATTTTATAAAAGTTTTATGATTATAATTATTTATCTTAAATACATTGATATATATATATCCATAACTCTAAGTTTGTTAATAAGCAACTAAAAATTTTGGAGATTATTAAAAAAAAAATATTATGGATGGAACTATGTAACATGCCTTAGTTTACGTAGTTATTCCGTTTTTAAATGTCGGAGCATTTTGAAATTTCTTTTCTATTTTTAGCTATGTAAATCAAATATATTTCCCCTGAAGACTTCTGACCTTTTCGATGTGTAACTTTTCAGGCTCCACACGAATCACCTACGGGAGTATACTTTCCCGGAGGGTTCCTTAATTGTTCTCAAATATTCCTTTTGAGGGACCCTAAGTAACTTTACGATTCAAAATCTTGTTGCTCCTTGAATACATTCAGTTTTACGACTATTGGAAGGGTTCAGTTGAGTAGCTGTTACACATCCAAAGACACAGGGCGAAGTTTTAACAAGCTTTAGCATAAGTTTAGCAAATCTAACAGGTTTTTTCGCCTGTAGGTTTTGTAATACGAAAGTTTTGTGCATTTGATTATTTTGAGTCGGTTATTACGTATTTTATTCTTGGGATACTTCGCATTCATCTCGATCTTATTTCAGAAGGCTTCTTTGCCTTCCGCTCGAGTTGGTCCACGATGAGGCCATATCTAGGATCGACAACGAAAAATCGATTTGTGGAAACGGATCGACTGAGATATGAATTAAATGCCTTCTTTACACATTTTATACAAGAGAGGTGGTAGCAATTAGTGTGTACGTTTGCTACAAAATATGCACAGTGTATTTAAAAACACAATAATGACCGATGCCTTGAACGGCTTAAGAAATTCGATATCGTCCTTCTTGAAAACAGAAAATCTATCAAACACAAATAGATTTATAGTCAGTATAATATACTGCTTGTTAATGAGCAATTGAAAGCTTTGGAAATTGAAAACGATCATTAATCATTTCAATATTTCTGACTATTAATAATATTCATTAATTGTCAAAAATGGAGGAAATATAACGGAACGATGGAAAAATATTAAAAATATTTCATCACGACAGTTATTTTCGGGATGTGCAGACGTTGTTACACTTAAAATATCCGTGGCAGTAATCGTAATTTTAGTGTGTATATAAAATATGTCCGACGATTTATAATTTGCGTTTTATTTAAAAATCTTTTCTTATTGTATAAGCTCTAAGGAAATATTATATTTTGATCACGGTGGAATCTATGACACTTAGAATATCCGAATCAAATACACTTAAATCAAATCAAATCAAAAATATCTTTATTTCGTAGGTAATTAAATTACACTTGAAATACGTCATTAATAAATTCTTTTCGACATTACTGCCCATTCCAAATGCTGATTCACTTAGAGAAGAATGGGCAAGAAACTCAAGGCTTGCTCATTTTACTCATCAATACAAAGGATTGAATAATTAATAATTTAGTCGACATTTAAAAATAATATGGAGTAATCTGATAGCCGAGCAGTTCAATCCCAAGGGATTTTTTCATTAAGATATTCAGACACTGTATAATAGCCCTTGCCATATAACTTTCTTTTAACGAAACTTTGAAATTTATTAGATGGAATATTTTGAATTACAGCTGGGATTTTGTTATAAAAGCGCACACACTGTCTCTTGAACGGTTTGTTAACTTTGCTTAGACGGGTCTTATGAGCGGCAAGATCGTTCTTACGTCACATAAGGGTACATTCGAAATATGTTTAAGTACATTAAATCATAAAGATACATTCGAAATATATTGAAATGGAACTTGTACAGTTTGCAATAACAGAAACATAATCGTAAAACATGTAGAACTGATTCCGTTAGGTAGCGAAGTATAGAGTTGCAAACGTAAAAAAGTTGCCCGAAACGAGTTTCAAAATTAATGTGTATATTTTGCGAGACTTTCGTTCTTGCGGGCTTTCACCGACGAATGAACCGGCGACGGCGGGATTAATGTTTGGTTAGTGAAATTAAAATTTGATACTGGGAATTGCTTGTACGGCCTTTTGAAACTGTAACGTTAATACCCGGCTCGTAATAATCTAAACGTTGCCGGTGAACCATTTCAGTTTTCGTTGAAGTTCAATTTTCAGTAAATTTATAATACTCCTTTTTGTCTGTGAAACGATCTCGTCAATAATGACGAAAAAATAAATTGCAATAATTTGAAAATAAATGTAGAAACAGTGATGTCAGAAAGCGGTGTTAATTGAAAGAAGATGTAGTGACTGGAGTAGAAGGATGTATGTTGCGATAGTTTGGCCATTGCAAAGGATGAATGTAAGTAGACTGACAAAACAAATTTACAGGGAGAATGCATGAGGTGGAAAGATAGGAAAGAGTCGCCTAAGAAAATTCCGATGCAGACCATTTTGAAAGCGTATTAAAAAATGGCCAAACTTAAGCACCCCGAAACCGACAAACTTGCATGAAAAGATTGATGGATGTCAGTGAAGCAATAGAGATATACAGAGATATTTCACGTGGAAATATTTAGTCTCTGCCTGCAGAATATTTATTCTCTGGGAAATAAGCGTGAGTTTATATTATATTTGTTAATATTATGATAAAAAAACAAACGATTGTTTAAGACTATCATACGTGTAACATTCGTTTGCAAGAAGCGTATGCGTCAAATGTTAATCATCCCACTGCCGTGAGGCTTTTTATTTCAGTTAGTGGGGTCTTCAGCTTTAAGCCGTTCAGGCTGGTTTAGTCATGACGTCAACGATCGACGACTGTCGCCATCAATGTTATAACCTCCGAAGGGGTTTAAACATTTTTTGGAGGCACGGAATGAGTGATTTGATTTAACTTAGAAACATTAAAAAACTAATCATTCAATTGCTCCATGGCCGGTGTTCGAAGCTAGTGCTTACTAATTTGAAGACAATGCGCAGGTTATTAAACTATCATCGTAGAAAACGAACTCTACATTATTTGATGTTCTGATGTATTAATAAGCAGACCTATAGTGATGGGCCATCAGTGAAGCATAATTGATGAGCTTTAATTGTTTCTTGCTGCGAACCGCATCGAAGGGAAATGAGCAGTTTCTAAATGTGGTCCGTAAGATACGTATAGATGAGGTTGCTGACTTAGCACTGGTTTAGCATTCAGAGTTTCCATTATTCGGTGCAACTCACCGTTCCTAGGTATTACTTCGCTTATCCATTGATATTTACAAAGTTTATTGCAACAAAACGAAACGTCTTTAAAACGGGACTTGCACCGTAAATAGTGACGCGATGTCGCGTAGATCCTTCGGTTATAAGATTTGTCAAGATGTACCATTTCAAGTTGGGAACCTTCAACAACATAGTAGCTCAGTGGTTTATAGTGTGTTCTTCTAATCAAAAAGTACCTAATTGGATCCTAAACACGGGAAAGAGTTTTTTTTCCATAAGAACTAAAAAAAAATCATTCCATGCCTAGGATGGAGCGTCAAGCAGTCGATCCTGCGTGCTATCATCGCGTTTACGACGACGGCCGTCAGCGGCCCTCGAACTCACTGGACATGGGGCACTTAGGGTCCAAAGCTCTCGACATTCAACAGAAATATTGTGAGAGGCTATACATTAACGGTGAGGTCGGCTACGCCACTTCGTCCCATTTATAAGTAATATTTCCTCGACGGACGCCGAACATAGACAGCGTGACATAGGACTGTCCACGGTCACGGATAGGTGACTTTTGAACCGGTCTAAGGAATCACATTTTTTAAAACTGCTCAAAGCGTGATGAATCTCATTATATATCGATGTAAAAACTGTTACTAGCGAAAGTGACGTGTGTTGTGGTGCCACTGGTGGAACTTGGCCACGATTTCTGGACGTTGGAAAGAACAGAGACGGCGGTGAGGTGATTTTCATCTAGCTCACAGACATACTCGCCCACGATCTGGGAGTCTGGTGTGGTGATTAAAACGTTATGTAACTGTATTCTATTGTGTGAGGTATATTAATTCGCAGAAATGCATAAGACGCTTGCCTACCACATGCGCTAACATGCAGCGTGCAACCCACCGCTGACCCTCGAATCTGTTCTTCCACTACGAATCCTCATCCAACGAATTGAATATTGGTTCTAGAGGATTGACAGACATCGAACACCTAAGCAAGTGTTAAATGTTTATTTATAAGACTAATATGAATAAATTATTAACACTTGCTTGGGCGTTCGATATCTATCAGGTCTCTCAAACATGCAGCATGCATTAGTTCGATGAGGGTTCGTAGTGGAAGAAGAGATTGGAGGGTCAGCGATGGATTGCATGCTGCATGTTATAGCGCATTGCAGGCAAACGTCTAGTTATGCAACACGATTCAATGGACAGATTTCTCATATGACTTCCCACCGAGAAGGGTATTATTAGGCATATTAATTTAGCTTATTTTCACCAAAACCGTGTAAGCTTGTCGCAAATGTTGCTCTAAACCGATTCGTAATTATACGAAGTCGTAGCAGGCGGACTCGGAATGGCGACCCGAAACAATACACCTAATTCAGATCTCTGTTTTGTACTAAAATGTATAATGGTATGGACCTTTATGAAGATGATGGTGCAATATCATAACCTTTAGAGTTTTCTTAAGACTTCTTTATTGAATATTGTCTACGCATTTCGGCTTTTCTTTCTGAAATGCTAAGAAGAATCTAATCTTGATCACTTATAGTTATTCAATGATTGTATCAGAACAAGAACTGTAAGAAAACAGTGTTGATATTCTGATCGCTGTCATAAAATTTTTTGACCTCCTACGTGTTAGGTTGCATATGTTTGCCAGTACGTGTACTTCGGTTTGATTAAATAAATACATTACCATCCGTTTTGCGGACAAAAAGTGATAGAGGAGGTGATTGATACAAATAACAGAACTATTTCTTTACGGATATAGTTTTCATAGTTCATTCAGATGACGCAAGATGCATTCAAGGAAATTGAATATGACAACGGTTTATGTCACGAGTCACGATGAAATTATTTTGACGTTTCTTTTGATGCATCTCTATGGTGTAAATTTATCTATGCCCGGTTCACTTCGTCCGCCCAATCTGAGCACTGGTTAGGCGGGTCATAGATAAATTCCTATAGACTGTATTGTCATTTCTGTATCGATTAAGCGTTTGAATCTTAGTGTAACAGGACACAATTTTTGATTTACTTACAGAACTAAAATACAGTCCACATAAAGTAAAAATGGTAAAATTAATATAAGCAATATTGATGTTTTTTACTCTGTTATTTTTAGTTATTATATATATATATATATATATATATATATATACATATATATATTATACATAAACAATTTATACTTAATGTGACGTTCTCAACAACATATGACACTTAGTCATATTGTTAACGTGAGAACAGGTAAAGGATAAAGTTTGCATAATATATAATATACGTGTATTATATATCTCTAAATATTTATTGTATTAAATGAACAAGATTGTCTTTTTCCGTTGGAAATTATATCCTGAAGGAAAACTCGAAAGACGATAAAAAAAAATTGGTTCTTCCGGGTATTTTTTACAATATAATAAAAGAAATGGACGGCGAACTCATCAAATATTTCGTGTACAAGCTGAGCTATGGCAACAGTCTAATCAGCAGCACAATTATTTTGTCTGTCTGTCTTTGACAGGGGATTTCGCAGTTTTAATTGGCGGGCCGGCCTCCAGGTACGCCGAGTCGTTCACGTAACATACCTTATATCGCTTTTGGTAGCATTTAAGGAGCTTACGCGTGTCTTGTTATGGAAGATGAAAGGAAAGTGGGTACATTCAAACGTCAACTCATCTCATTTATGTCACGAAATTTATTAAAACAGACGTCCCGGCGTACGGTATCCCGCGACGCGTGCGCAAGCATCCACGTTTCTCATCGTTTTTCAATACGTTTTTAAAAGCGAATATTGTTACATAATTTTTGCACAGATAATTTAGGTATTGCGGCTCGCGTTGTAACCTTGTCGGTCGAATCACCGAATTGATTTTATCAGAACTAAGTCTAGATAGATTGAATAAAACATTTTTCATTCAATCTAAGTCAAAAACTTCTCCGCACATCCAATGTGCTTTATTGGTATCTCAGATTTGCCTACTTTATATAATCATACATTATACAACAAATATATAATTATACAAAAAATAAAGTAAAACAGACAATTTACATTAATATATATTATACTTTGTTAAGATAATGTTGTTAATTATGCTGAAGAATTAATATAATTGCTCAAAATGCACTGCATTTGACAAGAAACGTATCGTAAATATTCACATTTCCACCGCACCGAGCGCTGGAGTCGATTTTATTCTCTCTGGCGTATACTTCGTGCATATGGAATATCTATTCCTTATGTTTATCTAAACAAATAAATATCAAAATCTTATGGTGGTATTTTTAGGGTTCCGTGCTTCTAACAGGAAACGGAGCCATAATAAGATTACTTCGTTGTCCTTCTATCGGTTTGTCCGTTTTTCTAAGACTTATCTAAGACTAAAAAGAATTTTTCTTAGAAATCAAGAGTAAGTAATAAAAAAAATACGACTAAAATATGGACATTTATGCCTTATATTATATAACTTATAAGTAAATCAAAACTTATAGCGCACTTTCCAATGACGCTAAAAACAAGAAATTTAGCAAAAAGAAGTGTCTAACACTATAAGAAAGAAAATATCTAAAAATCATTAATTTCTATGTGCTATTTTTTCATATCATAAGGATTTTTTTTTTATGTTTAAGAACTTACGTTTGCAATTGGTGCATGGACCATGATTTAGAGCAATGTATACGAGAAGTTTTTATAACTTCGTGTTATGAAAACTTAAGAAATGCGAAAGTTTGGAAATTGATATTAAATTTGGAAAAAATATTGAAAAAAAAATTAGTTTCAGAATTGCTGAGGATAATTTTTCACTAGTATCTGTATCAAAAACAGATAAAAAGCATCGAGACTCTTAATGCATAAAATCTGCATTCATATTTAATTCAAATTCATAAATACGGAGTCCTCAGGGGGCGAGTCATTCTCGCGCTTGTCCGCTTTTCCGAATTTATTTACGGATATTCTAAAAAAAATGTGAATACATATCTGCATGTCGCACATACCCATACGTTCTATGTACAATTTATATTCCTCTATACACAAAATTCGTAGTTATTAAACAGGTATCGAGCTATGTTACCGGCGAATCCGGCGAGTTTTCATCAACTCGACTCCCCTCTTAAAACAAGTCAAAGTTAATCCCTCCCGCACGCGAACGTACACACGAGACTACCTCCGGCCGAGGAGTTTTATCGATTCAAGTCACAGGCCAATAAAGGGCCCTCTCCCGGGACCGCCGGCAAGTTTTTCCTTCAACAAGTTCAATTAATTATATTGCCAGATAATGAGCGGCGCGATGGTGCGCCCTCAGCTCCGTGATTTTGCAAGTTTTCAAATAATATAGGATTAATTTAGGCAGCGGGAGGGATTAAGAGAACGGCCGCTATATTATTGAGTGTTTTATGCCCGGGCACACTCGTATCGCGCCCGATTTGAGCCCGTAACCCGGATTACATAAATAACGATGTTTGGATGTTTATTTGCTTGGATGTGAAGTTGTGCTTGATCTGCGGATACTTGTTCGCTCTAATCTTATCTGTGTATGACAGTATATCTTAACTGGTCTGTTATTATATCGTACGTTATGATATTCATGTGATTTATATGACCATAGGTAAATAGATAGATGTTAATTAAATTCAATTTCGAGTATGTTGAAAGAATAGTTGAAGAGAGTTTTACAACTATAAAGATCAAGAGTGTTAATAAAAAACCAAAGTTGAAGAGAGTTCTATTGAAATATAAGTCTTTCTATGAAAGGTAAAAAGTACAAATATTACAACGAAATCTCTTAACGCTGGTTACGGTAAGAGTTAGCTGGTGGAAATCGTAACGTAACAAAAAACGTTACGCCTCCTCTATCTAACATTCTTTCTCTCTCTCTCTCTCTCTCTCTCTCTCTATACATATATTGAAATCTATTATTTAGTATGTTCTCATAATTGACTATTTTATATCTAATTTATAATGAATGAATATTTGTTCTGAAATATTAAATAAAACTTGATTTTATTCCTTATTATCTATCATATATATCGAAAAAAAACTTCGCTACTGACGGGAATCTCCCTACCGCACATTATTTTTATTTGCAAAAATTACGTTAAGAATACAAATTAAAGAATACTCCATTTTTGATAATAAGAAAGAGCGATTTATTACTATACTGATCACGTGACCTACACTTTCATAATCGAGATGTCGTTGTCGGGTTGGTGATATTTCACTGCAGATATTAAATTAATATTTCCGTAATATCTTGGATTAAGGTATTTAGATTTTGAGTCCCCCACGCCAAGAGCGTGCAGGTTGGGGATCGCTGGCGACCGATTGTACCAATACAATGACAAATACGGGACCGACGACGCAACGTGCTTTCGGAGGCACACAGCACGTAGTTTTATTTGGCCTGAATTAAAAACTCGGTTAATTTACCTGTGGATTGTATTAAAATCTTATAATTTTAATGTAATGTCAATAACATTATTATAGAAAAAAATAGGCGTGTTTTTGACGTGCACGTACAAAATAAAATTTCGTTATGAAACATCATTTGTATTTTACTTTAAATATAAAATGAGTAAGGTAAACGAGGTTTGAATAGAATAAAAATTGTACTGCTTTATCCTATTATGGAGTACCAATGCCTACCTTCTGGCTTCATCAACAGACCATGAACATCATCCATGGTCAAAGTGACAATGAAGTTCAGGGTCACGCTCAAGACATTTTTCCAACAATATCAAACATGCTATGGTACATTGTCTCATTATGGAGTTTTAGTACTAATCTTCCAGTTCCACCGTCAGCTCAAATTCAAATTCAAAATATATTATTTTATAGGTTATAATACAACACTTGCAATACGACATAACATTTCAAGAATTTACATTTTTTTTTAATAGTTTCCATTTTTTTTATTACCACTCGTTCATAACGCATCCCTCAAAAAAAAAATGAGCAAAAAACTTGAGGATAGCTGTTTTCAAGCCAATTATATAGAAATACAATCATATTTAAAACTATTTCAGGAAAAAACCTGTAGGAAGGTGAGCTCATTATATCCATTTATCCTCTAAATATTCAGAGATTGTATAATACCCTTTTGTGAAAAGTGTTTGCTTAATAAATACTTTAAATTTGTATAAGGGTAAATTTTGTATGTCCACAGGAATCTTATTGAACATGTGCACACAAAGCCCCCTAAATGAATTTGTGACCCTATGCAGTCGACTAACATGTAAACACAGTTTATTTTAATTTCTAGTATTGAAATTATGCCTATCACTATTTTTATTAGAACATTCTAAATTTTTTTTTAAGATATATTAAATTTTGATAAATAAACTGTGATGCCACAGTTTAAATTTCAATTTCTTTAAACTTACTTCTAAGACAAACACGGGGTTCCAGCCCGTAAATTGCGCGAATGGCTCACTTTTGCAAACGAAAATTCTGAGAACATCGGCAGCATGTCCTCAAAGCAGGATTCTATATGACATCGAACTATGGAAACAGCCAAAATAAATCAATCTGGTTATTTTATTATCGAACAAATTTCTTATTTTTTTAATTGCAAATGCAGTAGAGCTAAGCCTTTTTTTCAAATCACCAATATGAGTACCCAACTGAAGTTTATTATCTAAAGTAAGACCTAGGAATACAGTAGTGTCAACAAGCTCTAATCCCTCGTTTCTTATTAAAATAGTACCAGATCCATTTTCCACATTAGGAAGTGAGAATTTCATACATTTTGTTTTGTTCCTATTAAAAAGTAAATTATTTAGAATAAACCATTATTCTATTTTGGAGATATCAGTGTTCACATAGTCATAATCGAGTACATGTCTTTTAACTTTGAGTAATAAATAGGTATCATCTGTAAACAGTACTATCTCGCGAATATCCTTAACAAAGCTAGGTAAGTCATTAATGTAAACTAAAAACAGAAGCATGAATCGAATCCCTGTGGCACCCCCATGCGAACCATGGATCCAAAAGGTCTCATGTTGTCAGCCTAATTATATCATATTATTGTATCATCATCGGTTCTCGATAAGTTTTAATTACAACTAACTATCAAAAAGAAAATAGCCTTGAAGGTTGTTACATTTTTTTTTAATATCGTAATAAATTTCTCCCCCATGCTAATAAAGACATTTCATTTATAAAAAAAAATGTTTGACCGTCACGGAACACCCAACAGCTGTGAAAAAATTAAAGGCAACACTAGAATTTATATTCAATAAAAATAATTAAAGGAAATATGTAGTAAAATAATAAAAAGGAACAATGTTTGGTTAATAAAATCAATATAATTTTCTTATCATTTCAATTAAAATAATAATTATAGAATATGTATAGAAAACATATTTCGCTTCATTAATATCATCAATTATTCCAATTCTTTTCAGCAGTTTAAAAATAATAATATTATAAAGGAAAGATACAATGCATGCATACTAGTGGTAAACGTGTCAAGTTTACTATAGTCGAATAGAAATAGTACGAAGCTCATATGTACAAAGAAGCAATGAAGTGTACGTAATAATATACGTACGCACACATACAAGGTAGTAGAAAGTGGTGACGTAGTCGAGCGTGATGTCATGCGTCATGCCGTTTAGCGTAACGGCATGCAGTTTAGTTTTACTGCTAAGGCTCGTTATGAGTTGTTTTATATCAATAGATAACAAATAATCAAATCTAGATATTGGACCTTTTGCTCTCTACACCACGGAGATCATTGAAGCATTTATAAAAAGCATGACTTTTCTTTGCAAGGGTGAGTGTATTTATTGTAGTTTCCATGTATAGTCCACAAAACGTGGCATTAGATGATATCATAAAAATAGCTCAAGTTTAAAGATTATCCGCCTCAAATATCGTTTATCGTAAAACTTAAATAAACTTTCACGGATAAAAAGATGGAATGACTATCGTCTCAAAGCAAAGTACAAAGCTCAATGCTCATCGAGGTGTGTGTTTGTTTTCTACTAAAATGTTGCGTAAACAAGCGCACTATAACCCAGTTCTGCACACCCACGCCGTTGTTCAAGGCTTTTTAAATACAAATCTCGTCCGACTGGATACGGCGTAAGTCGGATAAATTATGTATTTGTGTGTTTATTTTGGGACGTTTTGTAAGGCGACCTTGTTGTTTCGATACATGGCAACTATTGTGATACGCGGCATTGGGAAACCTATCCAAATATTGGTGGGAATAATCTGTCTCGACGGTCTACATACTTAGCGATAGCAACGTAATGCTAAGGATTTGTGAAAGTCATAAAATGACAATCAAAATCATTTTTCAGCTACAACATACAAAGCTTACACAAGAAACAAAGAAATTTCGCTTTATTTGACAGGATAGGGTTGTTGTGTTTTAAATTTTTACCAACGTCAAATTCTATGATTGAAAATAGATATTCGCTTATTTGCAAATTGTGTCTTGAATTTCGTTGTATCCGTTATTTGAAGTTCTAATAAAAAATAATAATAATTAAAATTAGTTATTAGGCTAAATAGTTGGACAATTTAAAAATATTATTATTTCACAGCATTACTATTTCAGGCTGAGGCGTTTAAATTTCAAGCCAGCCATATACCTAAGTGTACTTCAAGAATAAAGATTTATTAGTGAATATTATCTCAGAATCGTGACAACTCACGGCTCGACCTTCTTTTCGAGGAACGTAGCGAATGAGTCGATTTGACTCAATTCAAAAACTCACTATCAAATTTCAATGTAAGTGTTAAATTATAATCGCCATTTTTAATATTATTATATATAACTACAAATCTACGATTTTCAAAATTTTTCTTTTCATTGTGCTGTAAGAACCTGCTTTTTAACAAACTTAATCATTTTACGTCGACGAGAAGTAACCTATAGTTTTTGATTCATTTGCGAGTGTCTAAATATGCGTCAAAAATAGCTGCATTTCTTGATTGAATTAGTTGAGAAACTTGAATTTTTCGGTTCAAGGAATGGAAATCTAAACAAGTGCTTATATTGTCTTGAAAGACGGAAACGTAAAGGACAGAGGAAAAACTTCGTCATCCTAGAAGGGTCCTTTTTGAGGTACGGAACCTTATAAAACAAAAACAAAGTCACCTTAATCGTATTAGCTGACGTATAAATTGATGCGTTGAGCTTTAATATTGACTCATAATTCAAGAAAAATAAGTTATACCTTCAACTTTCAACGCAATCACTTCCTATCACCTGATATGACACGCGCTTGATTTATTAATAACCGTAGCTTAAGGTTAGAAGACACTGACCAAGCTATGTGATCAATTAATCAAAATCACCTTCTATCAGATGAACTTTGATGGATTAAATGAGTTATAAATTCAAGTGCATATTTGAAAACCCGTCTGTCGTACATTCTACGTGGTTTTTCAATGTTTTACCGTCTAAATTTCTGTCCAGAATTTAAACATGATTTTTTTTATTAATATACACAACAAGTGCTATGCTTAAAATACAGTTTTTTTTCCTTTGTATATCTCCATTTTATATCACAATTAATGGTAACAAGTCATAGGTCCTAATTGGACCTTAGAAATAATTTAGAAGATAAATGTATATTACGAAACATTTTCTACTTAGCAGATTTGATCTATAATTTGTTTTCAGTGTACGTATTAAATAACATATTTCCATTTTCAGTAGTAATAGAGAAAAGTATATTAAATAAATTCAACAACGTGTAGAAACCGAAAGTGATCTGGTGAAGTTATTAAGGAATAGAAACAACTGCTCGAGGGATGTATAATTAAGAAAAACATAATAATGAAGATACATTACTAACTCAAAAAATAATTTGGCATAAGAAATTAAAGCATCTTAGAAATAAAAATTGGAAGTTTTCAACAGCCGTTGTTAAAGATATGAAACTTGAAAGTGATAGAAGAAATTTCCAAAAACTGTGACATCTATCTCATTCTCTATTGAAAGAAAATTGTAATTAAAATTTTGGAATAGAAAAAGATGTAATTTAACAGTATTAGATGACCTTAGTAATTTGTTAAAAAATATGTATTTATTGAGAAATAAAGCTGAACTATCAAATGATTGGAATCTGTTTTAGAATTTAAATAAGAACAATAAAAGAAGTCTCTAGTTTGTTATAACATTAATGGCAAATAGAGGGGTGTGTGTAGAGTTTAAAAAAATAAATCTGATTACGTTGTACCATATTCTTTTTAGCTGAATGGAAAAGAAGAGAGGATAAATCATATAATTAGAAAAAAATAGAGCTGTTTTATTTTATAGAGGTGTGACCAATAAAAATAGACTAAAAAAACCATTTTGCTACATACTTGATCGGACTGCCCAGTGAAATACAGATATTTGGCAGTAAATCATACATCAAAAATTTAAATTTCATAAAGAAGTTAAAACTACGAAATAAAAAAAAAACAGAGATTAATGTAAAATTATTTGACGACTATTGAATATTTTCCTTCAACATTCAAAACGTAAAATTGCATGAGGGGGGTCTTTTAAAACCTAATGAAGACAGGTTATACGTAAAATAAAATGGAAAGGTAAATACAATAGCGACCGTAAAGAATAAAACATGAAACCAAAAAGTTGCAGATGAACCATACCGACTCGCAGAAACGAACACTGAAATCTCTGCAATAAACGAAGAGAACGGACAACGGAAGGTAAACGGAAGAAATATACCCATTTCCACTATAATTATTGACACATTATAGTATCTATTACTTATCCTGACTCCAGTCTCTGGCTATAGGTTGCACGAATACCGCCTGATTCTATTCTCCCGTCACTCCTAATCCAGACTTGAACCTGAACACCTCTCCTATATTTACGCTCCTTTTGGTGTAACGAAACTTTCAGTCATTGCAACTGGCTGAAAGTTGAGCGAATGATGATGATGATTAAGATCAATGCAAAAAAAGACAAAGAAAAAAGCATCGCATAGATACATCTGTAGGCTTTAAAATCAATGCTGGAATAAAGAAGTTATCTAATCGTTACTAAGGTGGTTTTTTTGACACGTATTTATGATATATCTCAAACAGAAGTAACGGACGAACGAAAAATATACAAATTGAAGACAGTACTGTCCAGATTTAAAATATAAATGGAATAGAAAAGTTGAAAGTTTCGAAAAATTTAAATTCACTAATACTAAAAGTGAACCTTGTGTCTTACGAAGAGAAAGATTCATCATTACCTAATCTTAACTATAGATGTGGACGATGTTCAATAATTGCAGAAAATAATGCACAAATCTATAATGCACAATTATATAATCTGAATATATATGTTGCGGTAGAAATAAGAAAAATTGACAATGAAATTGAATTGACGCAAACTTCATATACAAAATATTTTACAAAAATATTGTTCTGATTGTTAGTTAATTTATTAACATTTTCTAATCTATTAATGCTTTTACTATATTTGATTATAGTAAAAATAATCAACTAAGACAAAAATTTCAAACTTCGATATAAAGAAACAGTACTCAGTTTACTTTACTTGAATACTTGATTATGATAAAATATAGCATTCCTAATAGACACGGATAATAGAAATGTTTGAATGATCATTTTTTATATGTAACAAAAAATAAAATAAAATGCTTCTGGTGATTCAGACTTCGCAAATGATCAGCAACCTAAAAAAAGTGCCACTAGTTAGATAATATTTATTGGATGGAATCCAGTTACTTGATACTCTAGTAAGTAATCAATGGTTGGACTTTCATCAACAGAGGCAGAATTTGTTGCTGTCTCTGAGTGTAGTAAATTATTTTTTTTATCATTTAAATAGAAAAAAAAATTACTTAAGTAAATAAAATAAAGTTTTTTTCTGTGTAGACTATCAAAATATATTACAGTGATTAAAAGTGGCAAAAGAAGATCTTTGTATAGTAATGTTAAATTTAATTATGTGCATGACCTCTATGTTTTTAATGAATTCGAAGTACATTATTATTATACAAAACTTCCGATCCAGAATTTCAATTATAACAAGATCATTAATAATAAGAGAGAGTAATACATAAAAGTGATTATTTGCGCCATTCTCCCCCTTTTTAATATTGTAGTTTGTCTACCCTGAACCATAGACAACGAACAGAGGCAGGGCGGAAGGAACATGCGTGGGAGGACGTCATAGAGACTTGTTTTGCCGGCTGTCATTGAAAGTATATCGCTCACGCACGGACGAGTGAAATAAAACCGAAAACCCGAGCCGGTGCGGGTTCATCTCAGTTTTATATAAAACTATAATCTGCGGCATGAATACAGACAAAAGAACAACGCCATTAGACGATCGTGGCTCGAGTGCCTGGACTTTGGAACCACCGTCAGAAGTCGTACGCCGTTTTGCCGCACGAACTGACCATATCTCAAGCCGTCGAGGCGCGTATATTTTTGGTGCCGTGACCAAAATTAAAGTTACAGCGCGGTTAAAAGGGGTTCATTTTTTAATATACGCGGATTTCGTTATAAGTGAATAGTAAAATAATATTTTTTTGTTTCGATTTTTTCGGCTTTTATTATATTTGGAATTCCTTAAACTTCGAAATACATTACGGGGTTTATTGAGGTGACGTGCAAGCTAGTTATCGAAAGGTGCTTGAAAAAGCAATGTAAGTCATGCGGTCGCCGTTCAAAGGGCGATAACATTTTATTTTTAATTCATAAGTATATCGTGTAACTTAAATTGCACAAAGCGGGAGGTTTATTTTTAGTTTAATATAAGGTGGTCATATTTATTTAGATTTAATATTACTATTTACAATTAGGTTAAGCGGTTTTTCTCAGTTAGGAATTTTATATCAAGATATATCGTCGGAAATTAACATAAAATTTATTAGGTAGGTATTTCTTAACGGTTTGGGATAGTTCGTTTTTACTGCGAATTGGTACACATCGTAACCCGCAGGCTATTTCTTGAATTGTTTTCATTTATTTATAAAATTTCCTTTTAATATCTTAGTATTTAACTAATAGTTTATGTATATTTGATTCGGATGAAAGGTTTATTGCAGATAACATTATTTAATACAGATGAAAGTTTAGATTTTTTGTTTAGTATTTTTGGCGAGCATTATTACGAGTACCATATTGCAATATATTTTGATAGGAATTCTCGGAAAAGGGTTCCGCGAGCGGGCAACAATATTATTTGTTTTTCCTTTGTATAACAAATATTTTTTATAACGATTTGCGTGTTTATGCGGGTGTTTATTTCAAATTTACTTTTTCAATTAATTTTGGTAAAAACATTTTAGGGTTCCGCAGGGTTACATTCCTTACTTTTTTTCTTTAATAAATAAAATAGTTATAATTTTTTTCCACACATTTATTTCATACATGTAGAGTCTCATTTTTGTTGTTTTCTTCTTTTATTTGTGGAGTATGTGGAGGTGGAAAAATATGAAACTAGCTTTGAGTTTTATTTCAAAATATTGAAATAAAAATTATGAAATAAATACACACTCAGTACACCTAAAAAATTGCTTTAATCCGACTAAAATGAATAATATAATTTTACTGAATATTCTTCTTAGAAATCTTAGTAGTACATTAAAAGTACAAAATTTATATTGTATACGATGTTCCATTAATATTGAAAATTAAAAATTGGGCTACATCTAAAAACGGCGTTATATTAAGTAATAAATATTTAGTAAGTTTCTTTTCATAAAGTTTAATTTGCAGCTTTCAATAAAAATAATTAAAAGGGAGAACTGACTAGAATCTCCTTGAACTGGCTAGGACTTTTTTCCAAGTCTGTAACTGAAGTCTATTACATCGGTAATTTGATGTTAAGAACGCGTGCGGTCGTCCATAAATTATTAAAAAACTGTTCAAATCAGACAGAAAACTTAGAAATCGCGTGCCTTTATGATTTCTTTTTGTATCAATAGCGATGGCGACATGATATGTCGCCATCTATAAACACCGATTTACACTCTAGCAAGATCTTTTTATTTCGGTTTGGCGCGTTTGGATTTTAAGCCCCCCCGTGACGGCCTGTTGTGAGTTGATGGGCGCCGGTGAGCGACGTCACCGATGCGGTAACAGCGTCGGGAACAGGCTGCCTAACGTGTTATCCGTTCAGCAGACCGAGTGGTTGATTTTTGACTTAATTTGAAAACTCGTCTTTCAATTCGTCTGTGGTCAGAATAGAATCCGACACCTATCGTTTCGAGCGTGATACTTTTAATCACTGTGCCATCAATGATTAAAATTATCACGGTCAGTTACACTGTGGTGAAGAAAAAATACAGAGAAATAAAATAGTACTAGCCGCGTGTCCGCGCGTGGCTCTATAGGTTTATTTTTGAATCATTAACGCCCCCGCAATGCATTTCAGAAGTCCAACACTTAAATAAAACTTAGCTTAGGTCAATAGTTATAACGGAACAACAAAAAAAAAACCTCTAGATATATATATTAGTATAGATATTGCATATTGTATTATATTTAAATTATTATATACATAACATTTTCGAAAATATATAAAAAATTATGCGGTACGACTTTTGTTTTACTTTGAGATTTTACACTATCGTTAGATTTTATGAAGTGAATATTGTTTGAATATTGTCAACTTTATTGGAAATTTATTGTCAACTCTTTTATAGCATATTCGAGGGAAAAACGAGTAGGCGAGCAGCTGAGCAGATGAGCCATCAGGAAGTAGATATTCACCGACGCCCATGGGTACTTGCAATTGTAAAGTAGTCACCAGTGAGCTGCTGATCTCTTGAGAAGGAATGGGGTATAGAATAGAGGGGGTAGAGCAGGGAGTTCGCCATTGGACGAACTGGTCTCACTGGACGAAAGCTCGACAGGAACTTTCTACTTCACGTCCGTATTCTGTGAGAGTGTGGCATTTCGCTGGCCCACCTTAGTGTAGCAGCCAAGTAATCCATAGTATGACTCGACTACTGTCAAGTCACAATTTCAAAGTTATCACATTATTTTATCTATTATTTTATTTGTTTTATTACAAAAACTGCAGAGTTCACTCTATCTAATGCATCATGCATTAGATAGAGTGAACTCTATCCATACCATGCCATGCCATGCCATGCCATGCCATGGATTAGCACGTCACTTAAATTAGTGTATGGCAGGGCATATACAGTGTGACATTGAAAAACGTCATAAGTACCTAGGAGAATCCGTGTAAATAATGTGAGAATGATGTAATAACAAAAAGAAAAAAAATCTTTAAAAAATCTACTGTACAATATTTTACCTCTTGAAAGAGATATTTTCCCATAAATGGCATAGCCCAGAGCTCCATAACGTAAAAGTGGGCAATCCGCACAGCCCCATGGTACCATTATGTTACAATAAACATTACCAAGAACAAAGCAAGGTCAGGTCAAAAATTATGCATAACTCCAAGATTTAGCGCAAGAATTTTACTGTTCTCTGACGTCGAGGATGTACGAAGAGTAACCATTGTTTTGGAGCGGGTGCTTGAAAAATATAATGGTACTAGACGAATATGTTTTAGTAAACTCTGATAATTTATTTATCAAGATTTCTCTTGATAGATAAATTATCAGAGTTTTGAATCGGATTTAACTTTGCCTTTGTTACGATGTGAAATTTTGATATGTTATTGTATTTACAAAATTTATGACTTATTTTTTTTATTTATGAAATCATATCTACTTCCCATAAAAGCAGGAAGTAGAAAGACAAATCTGCACATACATGATCTGCATGTGAATAATAAATAATTTATTTTACCAAAATATTAATCGAGTTGTAAGTTGAAACGTTTTGCTTATGTAGCTAACAAAAGAGAGAAGTATTTTTAATAACTTATGTAGATTGTAATTCTTTTCAATTATGCTATACTAAGTAAAAAAATTGAAACAGAAAAATATTTTTAATATACTCTGTTCTCTGAAAATATTGTATTATTTATAGAAAAAAAACATTGTAATAACTAATGAAAACATCACACACTGATAATATAAAAGTGCTAATTCGAGCGCTACACAACGTTTAGGTGCTTACGCGCATAAAGATTATTGACATTATAATTATGATAATTAAATAACGCTAATTTAGTATCTTTTTTACCTTTTACTCCATTTGTCATATTTATTATAAAATGTTAAAAATTTTAAAAAATATTGTTCAATCAGTAAATTTCGTGTAACGTATAAATGAAAAACGCCATATCCTTTTTTCATCCCGCACTCCCACATCCGTGTAGGAATGGCGCAAACAATGTAATATGGGTCGAAAAGCTTCGCTCTGTTTGCTGCCGTGGGAGAAGAGTAACGTACTTGAGGCGGTTAAAAAATTATAAAGCACACAGTTACATGGACTGTATTTCATCGCGTAGGTAAATGTACAGTCTGTTGAATAAACAAACAATTCGCAAGTAAACAAGCGATTTCATACTGAGGACTGTCGCTTTTTTATTTAACTTTTTATACTGCTTAATATTTGGCGTAATTTGTTCAGTTTTTGTATTAGTAAACGCAACTAATTTTTATTTCATGTAGAGCTTAATTTTCGTAAGTTTTTCCACGTGATTTCCACACAATTCCATTCGATTCAATTACATTTTTTATATCAATCTTCATTAAGCTCCTTTTTGAAAATCACAGTGCCTCCTGTAATGGTATCAATAGACGGTATATAAATGCATGCACTTCCATATTCATGTTAATAAAGAAAACTTTAAAGATTTATTTATGGATTGGTTATGCTAATATAGTATATGCTCTTTCTTGTTAATATTTCTGTGACATTTTCCTAATATCGAATAATTTTTTGCTCGTCTTTCATTTTAGAGAAAAGTAGCGTCGGCAAGATTAATACGGACAATACAAGAAAACTATCATGTGCAGATAAAGTTCTTGTTTAGTGTTTTATTAAGTTTTAGGTACTACATATAGCATCATACGAGAAGTAAAAGCCTTAAAATTTACATATACACTTAAATCAACCATTGCAGTTTCATAGTATAATACAATAATAATAATATAAACTCACGCCTATTTCCCATAAGGGTAGGCAGAGACTACAGATTTCCACATTATACGCTTTTGCATATGTCTCTCGCCTCACTGACATCCATCAGTCTTTTCACGCAAGCTAGTCGGTTTCCGGTGCTTAAAATTTGGCCCTTTTTTAATATGCCACCGATATGGTCTGCGTAGGATTTTTTAGGGCGACCCTTGCCGACCTTTTCACCACACACATTCGCTTTATAGATTTGTTTTGTCAGTCTTTCATTCACCCCTTCCAGGTGGCCATAGCATAAATAATGAAATACAATATTTAAGCCATTATGGTGTAATTTTAAAACATTTTTTTTTATTAAAAATATTATAGATATATATAAAAATATCTTCACTACCTTAATGACTCATCTAAACCCTTGGACCTAGACAAGTTGAATTTTGCACACGATTTTCCTTTACAATGTAGAAAAATAATAAGGAAGGAAATTCCGAAATTCAACTCTAATCGTGATGAAAAGGATGTTCAATATTAAATAGGAATTTCGACTCGAAATTTCGTATTAGTACTCCTAAGAACAAATAAGCAAATAATTAATAAAAAAAAAATTTAATGACCTCTGGTGGTGAAAATAAACCTAAAAATATACAGTACATGGTTTCATTAATTAGGTTTTTTGAGACGTTTATTACTAAAATAGCATTTATTTTAGTATGAGTATGAGTTTTTTTGTGAATTAAGGCTTATAAATGCAATAGAAGCCAAAACATTAATTCATCTTTTTGTTTATGTATTTATCATTATCATCAACATCACGAAAAATTCGCTGCACGAAATTTCATGCGATTTTGACAGGTATCTTTCTGAAGGCCTGAAAATGGGGCATATATAGTAATTCTATATCCACGCGATCTAATAATTGTCACGAATAAAATCAAAGTACTTAATCTTCTCAATTGTTTAAGTGTAAAATAAACTAGAAAATATCCAATAAAATGAAAAGCAATTATTTGTTATTTTTTAATTCACTTTGTTAATTCTCCATAACTAGAATAGGAAAAGAAAATTGACATTTTTGTTGAAAAATCTAGCATCTGTAGTCACTATTTATTATTCCAGTAATTCATTTAATAATTTGTGTACTTTATGTTCAATCCAACTGTACATTCTTCTACAGCGGTGGATGGTCGTAATTAAACTTTTTAGATCTCGCGATAAGGAACACAATATTTTATTGCTGCGTTTAGCGTTAACTGCTTATTGTGTATGGTTTTTGGCTTTATTGTTTCACGTACAAGGTGATACGCATCAAAAGGAAAATAGTTCATTACTCATATCTTTCGGTGAAATTGACCAATTTAAAATAAATAAATTATTGAAAGTAATCACGGAAAATTTTAAAATTACGGTGTACTGTGATTTCTCGTTTTTTTTTCAAACACTAAGAATTTTCAAATGGTATTACTATTTAAGCAAATGTAGCTCATGACCTTCAATAGAACTCTAGCCCATAGTAAATCCAGCCCAATGTTTGATGTCTAGAAGCGATTAGATCGTTATCACCATTCGATGCGTTGCTATTGTTAAATTTCTATGTAGCAAATAAAGAATTAACATAATCCTTCAAAATTCAACGGAATTTATCTGGAATCACTTTGAAAGTGTGTTCTTTTAAAAATGTAAAAAAAACCGTCTAACAGAATGTGCTAAAATTCAACGAAAATGACGAAATATGTCGAAGCGAATCGACTTTTAATTTGGAAGTCAGTTAAAAGCCTAATATGCCAAATAAAAAAGGGCTTGATCCAATAGCAAAAAACTAAAAATATACTTTAAAATAATTTAACCAGACATTGGTGTGTTCTATTCGATCGGTTCGTAAATAGATAATACAAAGGGTCCCCATAAAAATAAGGCCTTTTTCGATATGGACTTACTTTAGCCGCTGGTTACCTTGGACGCCAAACCGAATTAGTGCATAATTGACGCTGTTAGAGTCGAAATAGTCCAAGTGAAAAATTAATTATAAATTTGAGTTAATACTAAAATTCATTATAAGAAATCAATATTTAAAAAACCAGAGAATCCATAAATTGGCTATTTTTTGAAAACATAAAAAATAGATGGTGGTATTTCTAGTTTCTAAATACTATATTGAAATTAATTTCATGAGTGTGTAATATTCATAAAATTGATATTTGCATATGGGTCAGTCCGGTTCTTGTAGCCCCAACTTTTACCTACTAAATTGCACGCCTTGCGTAAAGATACAGTTCTTAAAGACTATAAGGTAAGTAAAAGTGCAATGAGAAATCGAGTATTCTAAGTGACAAGTGCCAAAGGTGCAAACCTACTGAAAATTTTAAACTAGAAGCATTTGTAGGGTTGCAAAAAAGTACTTTTGCAAACATAAAATTTATTTGTTTAGTGGGTTTCAAACTCTCAATTATTCTTGACTTGAAACTTGGAGGATACTTAAGTTGTTTAATAATTTGTATATTTAAGATCTACATTGTCTTCTACAAAATTGAAAATGTTTTTCTACCAAATATTCATTTCACTCTTAACCCAACGTCTACTAGATGAATTCCCTAAGTTTGTATTTTAACCTACAACTTAGATGTGGGTTTCCGACACCCGTAACTTTGGGATTAGACTTATTTCTACTTTTTTCTATACCTAACCGGTCTATTACAATTAGTCAATGAGACGTAGGTGGACAAAACCAGTAGTCGATGATACTGCCCTGGTACTCTCGGCAACAAACGGTTACAACTCGGCCCTATCTTGTAAACGACTACCACATACTGAATCGAGTTATTATACATTTGACACAAAACTAAGGAGCGTATACCAATTTGGTGGCCACGAATTTCCAACACCGTACCGAAAATAAAAGGTTAAGTTGTATCTCACGTCATAAATAGTCACATAGGATAAATACTGACGTGGAGATATGCTGTAGCCAATGTGGCTGTAGCATGAAAATGGACTTACTCTAGCAATGAAATACCTTACTCACGCAGAATAAAGATGATAATGTAGCAGCTTCCGGTGTTGTGTTTCGTTCAGTGAATGAGTATTCTGGTGGTTCACGCTAACTCCCCTTTTATTAAATATCCTATTCCTTCCTAAAATGCCGGAAACGCACTATTGACTTCCCTAAGGTTGCTAGTGTTCATGGGTGGCGGTGATCACTTATTTTCTTAAGTGGTTCGTATGTTCGTTTGTCCCTTAAAATGTTTAAAAAAACAAAAGAATATTGAATTGATAAAGAATTCGATTTAATCGAAAAATACAATCAAAACGAAAGATTTTTCGTATCTATCTGTTCATCGTCTACTCATTTGTATTAAAATTAAATTTCAATAGAAAAAAATACGATGATTTATTAATGTGGAGTAAAATATTTCTTTTATAAATAAAAAAAAACATCGCGTATAAGGCGAAGTAATAGCGTTTCTTATAAAACACACACGTCTCACTGCCTCCGACACTGTGTTAATCCATTAAGAGGGCAATACCTCGCAGCGACACCAGAGACAAAGAGTGAATTTAAATGGCGCTCCGCGATTTATCCCTCGCCATATTGCGATTCGAATGCTGATCGCGAAAAGATATCAGCTCGTACCTTTTAGAAGAATAACTTGAGGGTACAGATAGAGATGGCGGCTTCGACGATGTAGTTCAACGACGCAGTAATCTGGGAGTTAAGATTATCAGGGTGTGTAAGGAGTTTTCGGGTTAAGTGTGTGTTTAATTATATAGTAAGTTTCTTTATTTCGTTCTCATTTTATGAATGATATTCACAGAATTCTTCACGTAAGATGCATCCGTGGTGACTGCGAGCTCGGCTTCGCAGTTTGGCCGTGCTGGTGATGCGACGTTACTTCTTCGCACTGCTCGAAAGCCTTGAGCGACTCGACGATATGGTTAACCGCTTGTGAAACTTTCACAGAAGGGCGTCCTGCCCTTCAAAAGGGCGTTCAGCTGGGCTTGAGATTGCGCTGCATTTGGAAGGAATCGTAATAGATATTCAACATGTTTGAGAATCTCCCGAGCTGCTCGATTGTCTTTGGTGCAGGGAAGTCTCTAATGGCCCGGACCTTGAATTCTGTGGGTTTGCTACTTGATACTGAAATGTGACAACCCAGGAATGTAACTTTATATACATTGAAAACACATTTTGAGGTGTCCATCAGGATGCCGTAATCCTTTGTTATTTCAAAAAGTAGGTGTGTGTTGACGCTCGTCCTTCGAATAAACTAGAAAATAGTCGATGTAAGCAAAGCAGAAGTTCAGTCTCCGGGTCAAGTATATCAAAAGAATGTATATAAAGCGTATGAATGTTCATTACTGTCTCGACAGTTTTCTAGTGTGTGAGGGTCATGGCTGGAACGTTAAAACTGTAATTTCAACTTGTAAAATTTCACAAAAACAGATGGGCAGGTTAACTTAACCTTAGTTTGGAAATATGTAACATAACCACAACAGATAATAAGGTATTTAAAAAGAACAGTTTTTTTTTTTAAATAATGAATATAATTTTTCATAGATTAATTGTTTGATACTCCGTTATTCTGTTTCGCTTAGAAAACTGCACCAAATGCTATAAAGCAGATCAAAATAGAACGACGCGTTCAAAAGATATCACAATTAAAAAATTAAAAAAGAAAGATATTTTAAACACATCTATATATTTGAAGTCGAAGAACTTAGTAACTATTAAATCTATATTTTAAGCTCGAATAGCTTAAAAAAGTATTAAAATTGGTTTTTTGAGCATTATGAGCAAAATGGTTTACTGTTCTATATTTTCAAAAACGTTGAGCTTGAAAACAGGTAGAAGTTACAGGGATGGCTTACAAGGTCAACCGTCTTTAAAATTTTGCGTCCGAAAAATTCAAAAACACATAGACAATATTTGTAACTCAAGCAGCTGAAAGACAAATCGATAAAATATAACAGCGGAAAGTTTTTGGGATGACCAGCTGGGTTGACCGTTTTCCAGATTTTTTTATATCATCATATGTACAATAACATAAAAAAATACTGTCTTTATATCCACTAACCAAACCTTACTAGGCATAATACAAAAACGTGAACGGTCCATTTCGGTTCTTCAAATTCATCTTTCATGTTACATTACATAAGTCCTACATACTCAAAAAGCGAGCTGTACACATCGTCCGCATTGAATTCAAAAATTATTCGCCGACAAAGATCGCGCTGGTACGACAACGGCGTCATAAAACGAATCCGCGCCGTGTTTCGTTCGATCGCCCCCGTATTTTCGTATAAATATTTCCCCGCGACGCGCGCCCGGACTTCCGTCGACTAGGAAATTGCCTTCGCATCTACAATGTCGGGACGTTTTTGCGAAAATATTGTAACTTTATATACGTATACGTGTGAGCTTCGAGGGTTTACGTTTCGCGCGGCCGGGGCGACGGTGGACGCTGTGTATTCTTTTAATTTGTTTTCCTTTTTTTTTATATACAATTTGATACTTTGTAGCTTACAAGCAAATAAAATTTAATGGTGGGCGTTAGGAACTGGACTGGCGTTTGAGTTCGGTGTTTTCGCTAAAACAGTAAGATTTTTGGTGCACTTACTTAGTAATAGATTATTAGATTTCATCCGCGGCTGCGTCTGAACCGATATAATATATCTTAATATTCGATAAATATCTTCATCCTATTCCAATCTCAGTTTTGTTCTTCATCTCGATCACAGTCCCGTCCCCGAACCAATTCTAATCAAACTATTCGAGCGGAGCGAATACATTTATACCTACACACATTCTAACATTGCTGCTAAATTATTTGGTTGCGAATCAACATCGCTCCCGCTCTTGATGCTAACTCTAGCATCAACATCGTCATCATGGCTCAACCCTCAATCAGTCGTAATGACTGAAAAGAACAAGTCCCGATACACCGGAGGGGGCGTAATTATAGGGGAAATGCCGATTCTAGCTTGGATTGGGAGTGACGGGAGTGCACAGCCAGCCGGTATTCGTGCAAACTTTAGCCAGAAACTGGAGTCGGGATAAATAGGTAATAGATACTATAGTATGTCAATAAATATAGTAGGAAAGGTGTGTTTCGTTCTTCGTTTCCTTTGCCTGGTGCAGGCTTTGACGTCCATTTCTAAGAGTTGGAACAGTTCATCTGCAGCCTTTCTAATTTCTACTGTAGTCTGTGCTAATGTTGTTTATTCTTCTTGATTCCTGTTGTAAAAACTACTGTCTTGTTAAGCAAGTCTCCCAAGTGTGAATAACTTTTTAATGTAGTAGAACTTAAGCAGATTTGAGTAGATGCTTTTGAGCTTTTAAACAATTAATTCTGGATTTTTCTTTAGTCTATTTTTCATTATTTATTTTCTCAGCTTGGTGAAGAAGTTTTAGCGTCCGTAAAAGAGTTGATGAATTTCATCGACAACCTTTTAAGTTTCCGCTTTACTCTGTGCTATAGTCGCTTCTTCTTCTTGGATCCTGTTATGGTAGCTCGGTCTATACAAGTCTCGCATGTGTAACTAAGACCTCTAATTTTTCTTTCTTTCGTAGTAGATCTTAAGGCGGTGTTCATTAGTCATTTAATATATATGTATATATCATTAACGGGTTTTTATTTTGAAAGAAATCCTTATTTTCTAATGTCTCTTCTACCGTTAATCTGTCATTCTTTTTTTTTCTTCGTTTAGTGCAGACTCTCAATGTCGGTTTTTGAGAATTGGTAAAAATCATCCACAATCTTTGTAATCAATAATTTGCTCTGTGACAATGTCGTTCATTTTTCTTAGTGTAACAATAACTCCTATCTTGTCTGAGCAAGTCTCTCGATTACAACTCCATTTCTATTGTAGTAGATCTTGAAGCGGAATCAAATAAATGATAATGAGCTATTCCTTAAAAAAATCTTTAATTTCTTCAATTCATTCTTTATTTCTTTCGCGTGGTGCAGATTTTTCGTGTCCGTTTGTGGAAGCCAACAAAGTTTAGCCACAATCTTGTTAATTTCGTGCACCATATTTTTCTTACTTAATACGTCATAGCACATTCTTGTTTTTACGATTCTCTCATGTGTAACTATAATGTCCAACTTATTTATTGTATTTGATCTTAAATCAATATCCATTAAATAGTGTCGAGCTCTTTTTAAAACAAATCCTTTTTTTCCTAATTCTTATCTTCCTTTAATTTTTCATTTTTTTTCCTTCGCTTGGTGCAGGTTTTCAGTGTCTATTACTGCGAGTCGATAAAATTCATCCACAACATTTTTAGTCGCTACTTTGCTCTGTGCTAATGTGGTCCATTCATTATGATCACTGTTGTAATAAGTAGTTAAGCGCGTCTCCCAAGTAAAATTAGCTGTAATATATTGTAATGTAGTATTGTTGTAATGTCATGATATAGTGTTGTAGTAAATCTTAAAGCGGTGTTATACTCAACTCCATTAACTAACTGACACTAATGTGTCAAGCTCTCCTTAAAATAAATCCTTATTTCCTAATTAATTTATTTCATCATTCTTTCACCTCACGTGTACTACAGAATCATTATAAAAATTCATCTAAGCGATGGAACTACACCAAAATAGAGTTGGAGAAAGCCTCTTTAATCGAGAACGCGCGAAGTTAACACCCGGCCGGAACTTCCGGCCGCGATCCTGCGCGTTACTGTGCCAACTTCAAAATACAAATTTTAAACGGCCCCTACTTTATGGCCCTTTCTCACGACTTAACTGTTTCGAACGCGAACCGTGCATAATTGGCTTGTTAAGATGAAGTTTAAATTGTGTTTCCGAGTGTTCACCGTCGCGGACTCGACGAAGGCCGCCGTGCTCCGTACGCGCCAGCACATCCTATCCAACATTGAAGCACCCTTTTAGAAATCCCGACAAACGTCGTTCAGTTGAGGAGCGTCTGTTCAAAAGGTTATATTTACACTTTTTCCAATTTGCCAGAAAACGAAAAAAACAATATGGGGTTAATTACTATCTAGTTTAAATTTAACAATATTTTTTATTAGTAGTTTGTAAGTTTTTATTGATGTGAGCTATTATTTATTGGGGAAAGGGAGGATCTCGACATAAAAGATAAAACAATTTTTAAATGTAACTTTCTGGTCAGACACTTGGCAAATATAACCTTCTGTGTCATATATTTAATAAATATAACCATTTGATTGTGACACTCGAGCTTATGTAACTTTTTGAATAGGAATGTATGCATGCATTATTTGTTAATATTTCCAATAAAACAATACTACAATTTTAACAACATTTATTCATTTTGAAAATCACCACCAAGGATACACACAAAATAAGGGAATCAATATAAACTATACCCTTATGTTATCAATATCTGGTTCCAAACACATACAGTGCTCATTAGTCTCATGTTCATGATCATCATCAATGACAATATCTTCATCATCATCATTATTGGATTCATCACACAATACTCTTCTATACCATGCCAGCTCCTGCAATTCTCTCCAGTCATCACCATACTGTTTGGCTAGTAAATTTATAATATCCTTTTTTTTTTGTTTGCGGTAAGTTTAACTGTGCAACTACTTCCAAAGCGAGGAAGAGATATTGGGTGCTGCTTTTTTTTACTCAAACTGTCTTCTCTCTCTTTACCTGTTTCAAATCTGTAGTTTTCAAGATCTTTTACTTTAAAATCAACAGGCCGGCCCTGTGAACTTCTTATTTTTCTGAAAATAAACCGTTTCATAGATTGAATTGCAGAAAACTTTTTGTAAAATTTTTCAAGTCCTTTTATGTCGTAAAGATGCCACTCCTTTCCCAGTATTGCAAGATCTCCATGCTTTTTGTTAATGTCATGGTAATTTTTCTTGTTAACCTGTACTGGATTAACTTTGGTTTCTTTTTCCAAGCGTCCAAAAACTCAATCAGCCAGAAGAAAACTATGTTCCGAGACAGGAAAGAAAATGTGAATTTCTGTCACGTGATTTGGAGACATTCTCATCAACCAGAAAGTCAAAATATGCAGCTATGGCTATTTTTATTCTGGCCGCCACAGCCATCGCAGAAAAACCTGTAGTTGTGATATTTTATGGGACTTCTAATTCAGTTAAAAATGAATATAATACGAGGTTTCGTCACATTTTAAGCGACTCAGTTTCAAAAAACCAAAACATTTATACCTTTTTGTTTAAGAATAAAATACAAGTATGTGTTAATGTTGGGAAAATATAATCTTTTGGTTGAAATCTGTTGACTTTAGATTATTCTAAATTAATTTCACGTAATTGTAACTTTTTGATCAGAACTTTCGACAAACGTGACGATTTTATACAGGAAAGAAAGCGTTTTGAAAAGAACTCACACCGAAAACGGAAAGAAATGAAGGTTTGGAGTACGAATAAAAGGAAAAACATTTTATTATGTTATTGTAAATATAAGCTTTTAAACAGACGCTTATCAGTTTTCAACTGGATGCCGATTGTCGAAAAGTGATTTTATTTAATGTGTTTTAAATTTTATTTCAGAACTTCGATTCGATTGGGAAATTCAAGTTTTATAATTCTCACGCCTGTATATCCTTTCTTTCTCAACCATCACCGGAGGCGATTATTTCTCAGAGATAATCTTCTATCTTATTCTTTCATCATCATCAGTTAAAGTTGGCTTTGGAATATGGACTCGGAATAGGCTTTGTAGGTAGTAGGTAGTTTTTGAATAGTCATTGCATCATTTTGGCTATACTTTGCACATTACGTATTTGTACTGCTTAAATTTTATTGATTTATGTCAATTTTTCTATAATCTTGAGTTTTATTTCAAGCTTAATGACCTTGAATTTTCATTAACATCTACAATTTAACATTTTTAGATGTTCTATAAAGACGTTTGTCTACATCTATCGACTTTTCTTAGATATGTTCAAATATTAAAAAACTTACTAGTCGTTGGTGACGTACCATCTTTCTTTAAGAGAAATCAATACAAATATATAAACATAATAAATCACGTCCTCGTTCATTAAAAAAAAAAAATCAAAAACGAAACAAGGCAACATAAAATTTGTATTGTCTATTATTCCATTTTATACGGTGCCCGGAAATAAAATAATAGGGCCGGTTTTATCTGCGGCTGAGATATCACAATAATTTATAACTGCAAAATGAACTGTGGGCGGGTAGCAGAGTTACAAAACTTTGTAATTGTCGCGATGGGCGTCTGTTTGTCTGACGGAAGGAGCCCGCTACATCGAATACAGATTTAGTGGCGTCGATAAGACTGGTTTATTCTTATGTTTATTTATTTTTTTTTTATTAAACCTCCCTCCGTTAACGTTTCATACAGCCAGTCTATATTTCGTAGAAATACAATGCTTTGTATAGTGATAGCTTATAATTTAGGCAGTATTAATTGTATCATATTTCAGAAGTAATATTGAGATAAGGATTACAGTTCTCCATTTTTTAATTGTTAGTGACAGACGTATGAATAAATATATGCAGTATTAAATAAATATATATATTCAATGTGAAATATATCTGAATTGAATTTAGACAGACGTTAAATATGAAAATGTTTATTAAGATATTAAATCTTTATTACTCTATGTAATATTTATTTAGCATCTGATTATTAGAGAAATAATGAGATTTTAAGTTCCATTAGCATTACTGTAATTGCATTGCTGTTTGCAGCTTCCTATACTAGGGTACCAAATTAAAGGAACACTTTCTCATGTTGTTCATATATTCGAGGTTAGTTTGAAACCAGGTTCTACACGTAGGACTTATTTAATAAAAGCCTTCCAGAAAATGCTGATGAACTCACATGAAGATGTAAAAGATTTTTTAAGCAATCTTCAAATTTTATCCTTCATTGCATGTCCCATCAAATCATAAATAGTTATATAAGCTAGTATAACAATAGCATAAAAAATATTTTAGTAACATTTCCAAGAAGGCATAAAGAACAAAATAATTATTCGCTGTATGCATAAATATCATATGATATTCTGTCATTACGCCGATGTGTGAATGCATATATGTCATGTCACGTAATACATTTAAGTTATAAAGTAAAAGCCTACATTGTACATTTAATTTAGATATTTTGATGTTATTCTAACGACGGAACCAATAAAACTTTGTCAAAGATACACGACCGATATCACGCTGAGACTAATGGGTTTTGTTTATACAATACGGTACACCAGTCTTTGACGTAAAACACATTAATTAAACTTTATCACTCTATTAAATTTTCTCAAAGAAAGAAGAGAGGCTTTCAAAGAATAATGTATATTCAAAATAACGACGTATCTAAAAGTTTTCAAATTTTAAAATGTAATAGTGTTTTGAAAATAGCCCGTTTTAGAATTTAAGACGTAATAAAAATTTGTTATGGTCGAATACATTTTTTTTTGTAAGCTATTATTGATTATATTAGCCTTTGACCTTTGTGCGTAATTCAATTTTTGTTTTTTTCTTTTCTTTTTTTGTTAAGTGTATTTTATGCACAATGATATATAGTACTATAGAAGGAATTAAACGAACTACAGCTTAAAGCTCGAGATGACAACGTCGCAGATGTTATAAAAATCTCAAGAAGTAAGGTCATTTTCGCAGTCGGAAATGTATTGGAAAATTAGGGGCTGGTAGTTTCTGGATTGACTCTTAGAGATAATGACACCTGAGTCAGCTATACCGTATTGTCCAGAAGGTGCCGGGTTGAAAACCCGGCTACTAGTAATTGACCAATGAGTTGCACGAAACGGTTGAAAGATAGGAGTGGATTGAAGTTGTCATAAATAAAACAAGGATTAAATAGAGAGAAATAGAGAGAGAGAGAAAGTAGAGCAAGAAAAGGGAGGAAGATAGATTGGAATTAGAAACAGGATCTACTTGGTAAAGGGACAAAAATGTCATTTAGGATTAAAATTATAATAAAGATCAAAATCTCTTTAAAAAATGTCTATGCACGTGTGCAGACGAAAGCTAGTTCAAATGCAAATCCCAGCTTTATAATACTCAATATGTCAGCTATTTCATCGAGCTTATTTTAGTACGCGCGCATGGGGAGTTGTAGTTGTAATAGATGGCTTTGTTTATCGCTAGAAACTCATAGAAATTTAATGCTGGAGGTGAACCATATTGTAATATTTTATTGTACTTGATTTGCTGCTATAGTAGAATGCGGTTCACCATATACCCGTGGCGTCACTATATCTCTCGCTGATTTAATATCTGTCGCGGCAGAATTTGAATAATTATGGTCACAGTTTTGTATGATGTTTTTAGAGATACCAATGGAAGACATTAATATTTGTTTTCTGTAACATCCGTAGAGTCTAGAAACTTGTCTCCGATTCCCTCGACAAGGAAATATAACCTGATATGAGGACACTGTGTCCGATAGAACAGGTAGTTGGTAAACGCCGCACAGGGCGTCTCGTATTTCCCACACCACGGTCAACCGCAACGTTGACACGGTCATCCAAAAAATGATTCGTTCATAGAGCGACCGCTCCGAAGCGACCGAAATGGTGGCAGAGACGTCCGAAGATCTGGAATAGATGCGGCATCTATACATTTTGTGTGGTACTGAAGTTACTCTTAAGTCGATTCGTCGCAGAACGGAGCAATGTAGCAGGTAAAACTTGTATAGTGGCAAGTGAAGAAAATTATGTAACGGAATATTCGAAAACAATGATTAATTTAAAAAAATAGCATTGATATAAATTTGAAGTTTTAAATATATTCATCATCATAAAAGTCTTAGGAGATTTCCAGTTTAAATAATTGTAACGCAGTGATAGAATCCTAGTGATCAGCATAGGAATACAAGATAATGGCTTTGCCCTCAATCTAGGTGAAAAAATTGTGGAAGGATAGTACTTTATGGTACGGTGTAAAATCAAAAAAAAAAAAAAAATGCTGTTACAATATTATAGCAATTTTTTATATTACTACGATGTTACAACAATTAATAAAGTACTATAGAACTTAATTATTTAGTGCCTATTTGTGAAATTTGTTGCGCTTTTGAAATATTTTCGAATAACAGCCGGAGAATAATATTGATGAGTGGTATAGAAATGATACAACAAACACAAAAAAATAATCTTTATGGCTCGCAATTATTTATTAATATTTCAAGAAAATTTGACGTGTCAAGCTTTAATCATCCTGTTGCCAAAACATATATATATATATATATATATATATATTGTCGATATTTTTAAATCAGATTTAAGAGATTTGGATCCTAAGGGACTACAAAAAATCTACGTTATCCTTGGTAAGGCCTGCTGAAAATACTTATCACCAAAGCTTTGACAACCGACCGATATGGTGATTGGTGTTGACTGCTTAACTCGCTTTTTGAGGCACAGTTAAAGTTTTGAACTAACCTAAATTAAAAAAAAAAAAAAAACTTATTAGTTATGTACGAGCGTTGAAGAATAAGTCAGTTTGCGTGGGAACTCACTGTTCCGACGTCTTGCCCCAGGTGTCCAGGCGCTCCCAGCTGTGATAGTCTAGTGGCATTGTTTTCTTTTCATTTCACTCGTCTGTGCGTGAGCGATGTACATCCGATCCACCGGTAAGCCCCGCATCTGTCAGTTGTCTTTGTGTCTATGGGACACAACTATAATAATAATATAAAGTCACTCCTTTTCTCAGAAGATTGGGCAGAAATTATAGATTTTCACATGGTACGATCTTTTTATACTTATATACACATATAAAATACGTGGTACGTTCTTTGCATATTTATATAAAGATCTTAATACATGGGAATCCATAGTTTCTGCACAATCCTTTGAGAAAAAGGAGTGACTTTACATTATTACTATTTGACGTCAAAAGCTTGTAATCAAACCTAACAGTCGATAATTAAATTATATTATACCTTCTCCATTATTTTAGACCTCCTTGACCACGACTACGATAGCATCGCGACACTCCGTTAACGGGTATTAGGCCTGTGATTGATCTGGAACAGGTAAGAGCGGCTACACGAGCGACAGCCGGACGTTAAGGGGGCGACGTTTTCTCGAATGCTCGGGGAAAAATTGTAATGCGATGGCAACCCTTACGATGTTTAGGATACGCACCCGATGTGATAATAAAGAAATATTGGATTCGATTTCCAATAATACAGATTCAACCGCTCTAGTTACTTGGGCATCCAGTTCACGTCGTGTTCCTGTTGGATGCTCGAGAATATCGTATTTATGATGTAGTCTCATCTTCACTTGAAGCTAGTATAATGCGCGTGATCTTATTAAGTATGATACGCTTCTTCATAAACAGATATTCATATTAGTATAACGAAAATGTTTCGCAATCGACGGATGATTGCACCAAATGAAAAACACAATTCATAAAAGTAACTGCTACGTAAAGATGGGTATTATATTAAAATATGTCAAATCTTACGTTCAGATACGCAATTTATATTTTCGTCATTCGGTACAATTCGGAGCAGAAAAGACAAAAATTTAGTCAAAACCATCACAGACTGTTTTATAGTGTTCCCTAACCAAGTACTTAATAAATTTTAGTAGTTTTTCTCTTTACATAAGCTTTCCCCGATAAACTGTTATGTTCCCCTTAAGCATTGACGATTTCGTACAGCCGTATAATCCGCTTAAATACATGACGGAACAATTAACGGTAGATGGTTATTGGTGATAATACGTATTGCTTTTACGTACATGGGCACTTCCTTCGGCCTCGTTTCGGACTCGGCGTGTAGCTGCGTGCGCGCAGGCCATGAGATCTGATAGTGTACAGAAATCAGTCGATTCATTGGCGAAACCGGTAGGTGCGGATGTTGATTGTTTGTTTGTTTTTGTTTGCTGTTGAGAAAGAGAGAAATATTGAAAGATAGAGAGAGAGAGAGATATATCTTTGTTAGTCTTTTGGTTTCACATTGTGATGGTCAGATTACGCATGTTCATGTTCATAAACTATTATCATAAATAAAAATTATTTAATTTTTTCGTATTTTATTAAAAGGCTTTCAATATAGCCTTATTCAGAATTCAATGTCATTTTTCATTTGCACAAAATATTAAATAAGTGAAGTGCTTAAGCGTCAAAGAAACTCCTTTTTTGTTTACTTTGTACTTTTTGTTGATGAAGTGTTAATGCATAACTGCTATTTTAAGATTTCTATAAATACAACTTACTAAGCCGAAATTATCCTTACGACATCGTAATTAATGAAGGTACACATTGTTCTTTTACCATTTTCATTCACTTTAAGTTACGGTTTGAAATTGGTAAAAATAATTTACTAGTAAACTGGATTGCAATGAATAAACATTAAAGTACAAAACTTTATATATATATATTTGCTTATTGACGTATTATGTCCATCATTGTAAAGAAGTGAATTTTATCAAAAAAAAAAAAACAACTAAAATCATGTTATTAATGTGATAGATAAATAATATTCATGCGCCGTGATAAGTATTCCTCTTATGTCTCCGTAAACGCACGAGCGTTTTCCATTTGAACTTTTAGAGTCGAGTTTCGATTTACGTTGAAGAAATTATTTGATATGATTGAATAAATTACAAACACAGTTATAAGGTAAATTAGGCCTTTGATGCAGTGTGTCGCCATTGGTGAATGCGATTTTCGGCAGTCTAAAGACTGAGATTTATCTCGATGCCTTAATTCAATGTTGTCTCGTTTTCGATTTCGAACTCGGTCCCGATTTTGATTCCGAACCCTGTTTAGATCTAAATAGATACTGATTCTAGTTCTGCTCTATATTGCCGCTGAATTTTGATCTCGTTATTATTCTTTGTTAAGCTTTTGGCCAAGTTCTTGATTCTAATCTAGCTTTCAAAGTGGGTCTCGTTCTCAAAGTCGGTTCCGGAGTAAATTGTCTATTCAGCTCTCCGTCCCACTTGAAGTTTTGACTCCACTATCGATCGCGGTTTTTATTTGGGTAAAACCCTAGTTAATGCCAGTATAGAAATAAAATCTCGACGTTCGTTACTCGGGAATAGTTTAATTTTTATGAGAGAAGGAATTTTTAGTATCTGTAATAGCACAAATGTACAGAGTTCTTAGTCCGTTTTGCTCTGACAGCGTCTTGAAGGTGAAGGAATATTTTGGTACGATGTTGAGTTCGTGACCTGGTTCCCTTTTAGGAATAAAGGACTTATTAAAAGTGAATAGATTCAGTAGTTGGGTTCATTACTACAAATTTATAGACGAAGTGAGATATAAATGCTAGTTTTTGAAACAAAGTTTCTAAACGTGGCTTGCCGTAGGTTTTACTTGACAAAAATCATCACGTAAGGAAAAAGCGTTATGCCTCCTCCTCCTTTCAAGTCTAAGCGACTCTCTTTTTCTCTTTGTAGTTATTAAGCAAGTGTGTCAGTGGCCAAGCGCGGCGCTGTGCTAATTTTTTTACCAAATTTTGGTAAGAATATCTATCTATTACTCAATAAGTGTACTAATCTACATATAGTCATTAAAGCAATTTTTTTTAAATTTATTTTCTATTTCTTTTTAGTTCTGAAGATGAAGTTTTTAATTTCAAGTCTTTGATAAACTTATTTTATAGATATAAAAGCGACATCTACAATTCATTTCAAATATTATATAATTGTGCAGCTTGACGAAATTAACAAAGTTTTTAATAAAAAGTTGGAGCTGCTTAATGCTTTATTTAGTGTTGTTTTACATAACTTATTACTCACTATTTTATGTGTTACACAAAATTTTAGTAAATTAATATTTTTATTTAAGATATTATTTTGTACTTTTTTTTTAATTACTATCAAAAGTTGTTAATTTATTCCACTGTTCCTGTTATTTGATATAAAATAATATGAAGCGAAAGGAACCTAGTTCCAACCGGGTGTCCTAAAACACATACATTTTTTTTTTCAGAAATCTCGTTCGTGTCTACAATATATCGCCAGTTTCGTAGTAATCGGATGAATAGTTTAGGCCCACAAAGAAAACGAAGAAATTACACGCTTATCAAAGATATTCTATCCTAATACAAAATTTGATTACGATTTATTCAGCCTTTTCAGAGGCATTTTTTGCGTATGAGTCAGCAGAGAATAGGTGATCACCGCCGCCTATTTACATTTGCAACGCCTGATGAGTCACTGGTGTATTGTAGGTCTTTTTGGAGGGAATAAAATATTTGTTGGGGAGAGTGGGCCATCGGAACTATTAACTCATTGAAGGAAACACAACAGGAGGAGCTGCTACTTCTTGCTTGTATTATGTAAAAGTGTGACATCTCAACTGTCGACCTAGTCCATTTTCTTGCTGCAGCTAAGTTACCCAAAGCGTGGCTCTACAACAATAGGTTAGCTCGAAAATACAAACAGACAGACACCTTATCGGCAAAAGGTCTGAGTCAGATAGAAATCTGTTCGGCCATTTTAAATATAAAGCCCGACAAACAAACTGACAGACTATTTATCGAAATCTATCATTTACGAAATTACATGTTTTTATTGTATACCATTTTTAATAGGTTTGTTTAAACCGTTCTTAAGTTAACTAAAACATGCAGATGGACACACGGATTGACAGTTGGACAGATAAATATAATAAATAGTAAAATTAAAGTCAGTAAATCATAAAAGTAATATTTATCACAATATTTGACAAAAAAAAATTATATGTATATACAGACGGTACAAGTTTATGCAGTAGTACAGGTGTATATATATTATTAAAATTTAGTACAATAAATGGATATTTGAAAAAAAAAACATTTAATTTTTACTTACGCTAATGATTTCCTTCAAACAAATTACTTCTTTAGGGCTGAGGCTTCAGGATGCTTACATAAATGTTTGCACCGTTCTTATAAAGCACAAGAGATTAATTTATGTTTCGTACATTAAAATACATTCAGACGTGTGCTATTGTATTGAATGATTAATAAATTGTGACAGTGCATAGTCAGTTATGTGTATGAAGTACAGTCAGTTGCATTACAAGAGTTGCACATTTCCCATAACGACATACCTTAAGTGATTATAAAATAAATGTACGCTTTGGCGATTGTACTCAAATTAACCTCCCCATTTTTTTTTCTCTACATCCCACCTCGCTATAGATATGGGTTTTTTTCTAAGAAACGGGTTCATAGACCAAAGTCTCCCATTTACGAAAATCATACATCAAAAAGTCTGACGAATATATATTTACGAATATTTCATGACTTTTTTTTGTTAAATTTAAGACAAGTTAAGATTGTTACATTTGCTACGCCATAATCAGAGAGATTTAAATAATGTAGAATTTGGACATTAGCAATATTTCTATAAACAAACATTGGGCTCTGGCGTTTTTAACTGTTACCTTACGTTGTATAAAATTGACATACAAAAGGACGGACGCATCCGCGTTATAAGTTTAGTGAGCTCACTGAAACGTATGTCTTGTGTGTAGCGAGCGTATTGAACATTCTTATGTACGAATTTTGTACACAACGACAAACGCATCCCGCGCTCTGCGCACACGCATTCAATATGACCCCGCTGCTAGACATAACACAAGCTAGGCGACCTTCCGCGCGGACCGACTGTACCGCTACAGTTCAAACTCTTTAGGAACTATGACGTTTACAAATGTTTCGTTGTAATTAATATCAGAGCCCGCGGCGTACGCGATGGCGCGATTTGAATTTAATTGTTTCAAAGCCGCCAGTGAAATATTTCTCTTGTACTGGCGCGTTTGTGTGAACTTTTTGTTTGATGTGTTGATGCGCGGGACTTAGGCGGTCGTGAATGGTAGTGGCGTGTGAAGTTTTGCGCTTTGTGTAGTTGCCGCGTTCGATTCTTCGCAGTACCAGTTTCCGCTATCTCCTTGTCGACGATTGGCGGCCACATGTCTGCTACATGTGTTTATATTTATAGCGGAGATTGGTGTGATCCTCACAGTATGAAGCGATTTGTCTTTTAATGTGTGTGAAAAGTGTGTCTTAGTATTGAAGATGTTTCAGAAATCATGGTTGCATTATACTAATTTGACGTCTCTCATTGGGAATAAGTATTTTTTTTTATTTGTAAGAGCAATACATAAAAATGATTGGACTCTTTTTTATTTTAATGTTTACGGTTAAATAATAAATTACTTTTTGAAACTGCGTAGTATATATTTAATTAGGTCACAACAATACGAGATGAAAATTTAACATCCATTGTAAGGCGAATTTACGTTTCAAATACAAAATATGTCATAATTATCCAATCTATATCGCAGTAATATTTTGCCTGCAGATTGTATGTATGCCAGTCGTTGTTAAGAGAAATTCAACTTCATAAAATTTATACAACGGCTATAGAGTGCGACTCAAATGTTTGCTGAAAAGCGATAATAAAAAAACAAATGGTTTAGTTAAACTAGAATTGGATATTCACCAGTTTCAAACGAGGTTATTATTTGAAGTTACTTCTCAATAGGCGTATTTACAAAATGACTTCAAAACTACTTTAATTGATGAATATTTTAAAACCCTAACCGTTACTAGGTGTAAAATACGCAATGCCAATACTGTCAAGAGCGCAGTTGTGGTCAGGTACGACAATCATGTTGACATAAGTGTATAAAGAAGTTTAAAAACAGTGGGCACTGTTGACAGCAACGATGATGTAAATCAAAAAACAATACTTGGAGTGCTGTAAAGGTCAAACTGGTTATAGGAGCGTGGGTATAGGTAAAAAAATAACAGTGTTCACGATAACCTGGTTGCTGATAAATAGACAACATTGTCGATAAGAATGCAGCATTAGGTCAAAAGGCAACAATGTTGAAAGAAATGTTGATCTTGTTGTTATTTAGGGTGTTATATCAGGTTAGAGGGAACACTTATCCTATGATTACAATTAAACCTATTGAATATTGAATCAACAATGACGTCACTCAATATAGAGGTAGATATATTGAGTTTCATAAATAGTGATTTTATGCTTGTATAATGTATAAGCTTGTTATACATTTTTGTGGATTGCTTTAATGTGCCTTTTGTAAGCTAGTGACTAAAATGTCGCTAGCGAACAAAATTTTGTAAACTCATACAAGTAGTGCTGAATGTATACAGTTTCAGTTTAAATTAAAAAAAATTTAACACAGAACCTTTCGATGTTTCACTTGAGTTTTTTGGACATGTAACCTATAAAAAAATCTCGAAAATCGGCGTTAACTATGGATGTCCGTATTATATTATATTTTAGTGAAAATTTTTAGTTCATAACTCGTAATTGTTTTTTCCCCATTGTATTTAACTAACGATCTGTATCGATATATTAAACGCCCATAACAACGGAGATTTATTTGTCTGTTTGAAAGATACATCTAGATCTCAAACATCCACATTCAAACATCTAAAGAACTAATGGATGGATTTTCATGCAATTTTCAATGTCATATTTAGGGTACTGCATATAGCTTTGATTCGTTATAATTTGTTCATTGTCAACATCGCTATAAAAAGTAATAAAAGAGAATGAACTTAATAAGTTTAATATTTAAGATTTAATTCAAAAACTAATAAACTGACTTCTGGTACAGTTTTCACCATACTACCTTCAATATACATATATATATTACATAAATTACATAAAAAGGAATTAGTTCGAGATTAAAACAGAGATTGAGATAAGAATCGCGACCGGGTTAGGAAGTAAAAATTAATCCATAGGCAGGCGGGCGAGGCCGAGTGCAGCCGCTATCATATAACTTCACACAGCGATAGCGTATCGAGGTAATTGTCAGCTGGTAACAGGCAACAAACTCAATTATAATAGACCTTCGATTAAAATCTCAGCTTCGATAACTGGTTTCCGATAAAACGAAACAAATAATTGACTAATTAATCACGGGAAAACAATGGAATTAATATTGTGTAATTTCTAAAATACCGGATGGAATGGGGAGTATAAGGAGATGTTCCAAGTATACAAGTTTTGACCGCTAATTGTTCGTAGAACGCACACGCAGACTGATGTATAAATGGCGACAAGGGAGAACATCTCGATGAACCTTGCAGCATCTTGGAGATAGCAATATAATTTGATAGTTGAAGTTCAAGGGCACCGGAAGTCACTGTCATTCACTGAATCAATGTAGGGCCTGTACGGGTCAATAGGCACTTTTTAGAAAGACCAACGCGGTCAGAGTTCCTGCAGTGGGGCCTTGGATGCTGAGCTGTGCAAGTAACGATCCTATCATCATGTCACCAACAAAAGCCTTATTGAGATTGAGAATTATCATGAAATTAATATATTATAAATCTATTTTTTTTGTTTGTATTATTGAGCTGTTTTGGAAAGTCTTCCCAAACGAAAGATGACATTTCGTGGAATATACATACAAGATTGCTATTAAAAAATAGTTAGGCTAAGTAACTTTATCTATACGGACACAAAAAGTAAGGAAATAAGACCTTATAAAACATGAAATACGAAATATGCAATAGTTTATTGAAATCCCAGTTTTATATAAATAAATAAAAAAATTGTATTTTATTTACTTACAGTAGCGACTATAAATGGATATTTAAATTGATATGTAATAAATAATATAATTAAATTAATAATATATTTCTGTATTGTATTTATCACTTATGTTAAAACAGGTACCGCTCGAGACATGATATTCTCTCTTTTAGAACTTGTTTTATACCAAGTTTTGCTTCACGCTCTGTCTGTTTTAATTTTTTTTCCGCTATCGCTTTATGTATTCACCTGACTGTCTAAATGTTTCGCATTGCTTTATAAATTATTTATATGACGTGCCTCAAATTTTAATTGAATCTCAATAAAAAAGGTTTCTTCGAATTTTCATATAAATAATCTCTTTTATTATATCGTGGAAAAATATCGTAGACAGAACAGCAAAAGATCAATCAGACTGCGGTGTGTCAAATGGAAGTGTGTGTATCACCAATACTTAAAAGTGAAGTAATTTGTTACAGATAAGAAAAAAAAACGGTTTAAAAAATGGTCTAAGCACACCCAATAGATAATTAACCCAGCCGTAACGACCGCCTTAAACGGTGCACATTAAAAATCGTTCGCGCTAAGTGTTAACTAAGTTAAGTTTAACAGTTGCTTTTTTTCATATTCAGTAAATAATATTTAAAATTATAATTTTACTTTTAAATCGACCCGAGCTCTTCCGCTTCGAGTTAACTAATTTAAATTTAATTATGTGTTTTTTTTTTTTATAGGGTCAAACGAACAGGCTAGCCAATGGAAAGTAAATGATCACCGACGCCCGTGGACACTTGCCACCCCGAGGGAATACAGGTGCGTGTATGCGATGAAAAAGGTAGCCAGGGCGCCCCCATGAAAAATCTTGTGGAAGACCGACGCGAGAACAGATTAAAAAGAACCTAATTTTAAATACTTCAAATATACAAAGTCAGCATAAAAAGATTGATTGTATTGAATTGAAATGGATTTCAATTAAGAAAAAAAAGTCAAATTAAAATCGTACCAAGTGATGATTTGTGGTCTCTACTGATTTATCTAAATGAAAAGGATCATATTCATTATACTGTATTCGAGTATATGTATACATATTTAGAAAATAAATGCGAAATATAACGTAAAAAATATTTTTGGGCAATGACAAAGATAGTTCAATCAGATATATTTTCTATATTTAATTTTAAAATATAAAATTAAAAATATTAATAGGGTGGTAATTTATGCTTCCCATGCAAATAAAGAAGGGACAGGCATTTTTTGTTGTATGTATATATAATTTTATACACTGTTTCAGCATAGGCTTAATTTTGAAGAGTGAACTTAAAAAATCTGAACATCGAGAGAGATGTGCTCATATTGTCATAGTCTGTTATATATAATGTTCTATCATAGTTTAACCTATTGTTTTCAGGGTTCCGTACCTAAAGGGTGTCAACGGGACCCTATTACTAAGAGTCCGCCGTCCGTCTGTTACAAACTGTATCTTCTGAACCGTGATGGGTAGACACTTATAATTTTCATGTAGTGTGTACTACTGTTGTCGCTATAACAATGAATAATAAAAATAAATTTTTTTTTGGAGTACTTCGCTCGATTTAAACAATGCCTTTATATAAAAACATCCAACTAGTTATAGTTAAACGACAATTAGTTATATTATATTAATATAATAAGTATATAGTATTACAGCCGTAATGCATACTTTGAGGTAAAACGACAAATAGTGAAACCGGCCGACCGTGTGTCGGCCTCGCGCTAGCTTGTCCCCGCGCCGGGGCCGTCTAACTCGGTTTGACCTTAGTGCACACTGTTGAGTATGAATGTTTAATTTTTTATTAAATTATATTAATAATAAAAATACGTAGTATTAAGTATTCTATAATGGTACGGAAGCCTTCGTGTAAGAGTGCGATTCGCACTTGACAGCTTTTTTTTCGCTCTCATTCCATTGTACTATAAACAGTTATTAGATTATTTACAATATAAACAATTGTTAAAAACATGTCTTTTATTATTATACTAAGCGTTCAGCCATATTTGTTATTTGTTATCCGACTACACGATGTAAGGCAGGAAATATGTTTATGAGACTATCTGTGTATGTACGTATGTACGTTTGTTCCTTTGTCAAGTTCTAGAGACTAATCGTAGACACATTTTGATGATTCTTATGTCAATCTGTTTGTTCCAATCTTGTTTATTCTACGTAAAAAGACAAACATATTTCAGTCTACATTCATTTATCTTTAATTTATGAAAGATATTTTGTAAGGCTATCATATAGAGATAGATCTAAAACACTACAGTCGTTTCATTATTGGACAATTCAAAAATCTATTTGTTAAAATTATTTTTGAAAAAGACCTATCAGGTAATTTTAATTGTAACATAATCGATGGCAATGCCCGAATAACGCTCGCTAGCAAGATTTCACTCCTAGTATTAAATGTATAGCGAGGTATGTCTAGACGCCAAGTGTTAAAAAGAATGGCACGCATACTTGAAACAAAGAAAACTTGTACAAAAAAAAACAGACTAGTCATGTTAATCGTCACGCTCCCATCTAGAAAACCTGACTGGCAGAAGTTTAAGTGTCCAAAGTCCAGAAATAGTGACAATAGCTAATGATCAGTCTTGTACAACAGCCAAGTGATTGTTATGCAATTCCCTCGTACGAGAAAAAAATATATAATGAAAAATTATAATGTGAGTGCCGCAGTGTATATTTTCGTTAATATGAGAAAAATTGCAATATAAAAAAATATGAAAAAAAAAATACAAAATTCAATAGTGGAAGTTTGATTGAAATGATTATTGAAAATATCGAAAGTCCTTCATTTCAAATTTTTTAGGAAATATTTTTATAATTGCGTCGATCAACAATTTACAGCATTTTGTTAAATAAAATAATCTTTTGTTTTATAATCAAATATTTAATACCTTCTTTTCTGTCAGAAATATCTGAAACTTATTCACCAGAAAATTGGCGGTAAGACAGGTACACGAATGAATCTACGAGGGTTCCGCTTTATCTTTCATTCGCGCGTACAGAATCCTAAAACTATATTTTAATAGACAAAACAAATTAAACTGTAAGCTGAAACTTGTTTCTTTACATTTCGTGCGGCATGCGGTACAAATACAAATTCTTAGATATATAAGGTATATAAAAGTATATATTTATATATATTTTTAAAGCAAATAATTATTATTTGGCAATCGCGTCACGTGCGGCGGCCAGCCCTCGGTGACTCGCACTAGAATAATAATGCCCTTTCAGCTTTTATTTCATGTTTCGGTGAGAAAACACCGTAAGGGTTTCCTTTTCACTTTTTTAATTTTTTATTTTTATTTTTGGTCGAATTTTATATAGCCATTTTGCGGCGAAAAGGTTAAGTGAAGGCGGTTACCTCTTTATTATTTTTATTAAAAAAAGAAGCTGGTCCCGTAGCAGCGTTACGTGGCAACCGTTTCATTATTTTGCCCGTGGCCTCGACGCGAATGTATGCTAATATTCTTAAGGAGAACATATGAGTTTCGGCGGCCTAGCATAGCTCCAACCGAACTGCTATTTGTGTGAAATGGAGGGAAAAAAATTATTTCTCTTTGAAATATTACTCCAATTAATACTTCTCAACGGAAAGGTTGCGATCTGTCTGTGTTCCTTTTTCATGTTCGTTCTCCTGGCACGTCGTCGGTTGTGACCGCCTAACTCCTGCTGGCGATGTACCTTTAAAGTATGAAACGTAAATAAATAAAGGTAAATTGTGTACCAATTATATTGGCGGTTAAAACGAGTATAAATTTGTGACCAGCTTAGATGTTATTTTATATCATTTTTTCGTTCTCTCCTGTTACACATACGTGACAGCCTTTGCGTACTTTTTTCCGATTTATTTGTTCTCTTTCGTGTAGCCCTTTGTTCAAGTTTGGCAGGTTCATAAATAATTGTTACTATTTTGTTTTATATGTATTTTTTAATTTTATTGTGTTGTGTTTATTCCCTCGTCTTTTCTTATGTGCATTGCCTTTTCTTATTACTTATTTATGCTTTTTTTTTTATTTATCTTTTTGTTCCTTTTCTTATATATTGCATTCTTATGTTATATTCATAATTCTATTTTTATCTAAATTCTTACTTCTATAAATTGCCTTAATCAATAATATACCATACCAATAATACAATATATAAACGGTCATCTTACATTTATTTGCGGTCTTATATTTGCGTATTTTGACTTACTTTTGTTACATCATACACGTCATTCGTATTTTCTATAATAGATTTTACACAATAAAAGGTCAGAGAAAACGGTTTTTCATATTTAGTATACATATTCAAGATAATTTTTCATAATAATTTATTTAAATTTAATTATATAATAATATGTATGCTATTTCGTGCAACAATTTATATCCATTTCATTTTGTACGTAGTAACATAAGTCCATTGTTGTAGAAGTTTTGGGACTTTTGATCAAAAAACTACGACAAGTACTTATGACAGTCTTCTATTGATGTCAACCTATCACTACCTAAAGAATTCTGAAGAGACCGGAACAGGTGAAAATCTGAGGGTGCAAGGTGCATGTGAGGGTCAGGCATATATGGTGAATGCATTAACACTTCCCAATTAAACCTTCTTAATATTTTCAAAGTAATTAAAAATGTGTGTGGTCTGGCGTTGTTATGGTAAAAAAACCATTACCTCTCTGTTCATCAATTCCGGCCGTATTGTATATCTACTCCTTGCTTGAGTCTAATCAACTGTTGGCAGAAGAGATCCAAATTGACGGTATTGCCGGACGGTAAAACCTTATAATGAATAATGCCTTTCCAATTCACTATAGCCTTAGCGTCAATTTATTGGGAGTTAATCCGGGTTTCTCTATAGTCTGTGGAGCTTGCTGGCCTTTTGACCACGTTCTTATTGTACGTAGTACATTTTTCATCACTAGCGATCACTGTTTTCAAAAATGAATCAGTTTCATTACTTTTCAATAGAGAATGGCAAATGAGAACATGATTAATTAAATTTCTTTTGGTGAGTTTGTGTGGGACCCGATTGTCGAGCTTTTTTGAATATACAGCTTTTTTCAAGTGAGTGAAAATTGTTTTGTGGTTAATCCTCAGCTTTTCAGCTATGTTTAAATAACTAATATGACGATCCTGCTTCACTTTTTCCAAAATGACATCACTTTATCGGTAATAGGTCGACCAGAGCGAGGTTTATCTTTGACATCAAAATTACCGAACTGAAAACGCTTGGACCCGTTTTCTGCTACTCTTACCGACACTGAATTAGGTTCATAAACGTCATATTTTTTTTTCGCTGTTTCTATCACATTTTTTTTTTTATAAAAGAACTTCAATATGTATCGAATTTCTACGTAAGGTAGATTTTAAGTTTAAGGTACCTTCTAACCGGACAGAACCATTTCGATCTAAAACGGAAGGTATGAAACTACAGTTTTTTTTTCTAATACTCTTTCATAACTTTATCAATAATAAGGTAAAATAATCAATAAATAATTATTGATTATTTTACGTTGTACTCATAACATTTTGTAACGATAACTCATTATCAAATTTTAAATTTTTTTTTAACTACTCATTCGATTTCTCTTTACAATTAAGCATACACATTTTGAAATGTTAGCATGAAGATTCATAAAAATTGCAAAAGCTAACTGAATTCTTTTCACATCCTTTTGCCATTTACAACTTAACCGATCTACTTGTATGAACGCACAAACCAAACCGCTCGAGGCGTACACTAAAAATTTTAAATTACATAAACGTGTAATCAACGTGATATTTTTTTAAACCATCGCCATCATTTTTAAAGTCGTATTTCACGCAGAATCATCGTGTTTACTTTACTAGGCGCAACCCGACCATATATAAAGTATTTTTGTCAACTCTTTGCTGACGCACTTCGTTATCAACTTCTTCCTCAAACTTGCATCCCACGTTGAATGTCTCCAATCGACGAAGACCTATATAAGACTTAACCAGCTTATGCTGTTAGCTTTGCATAGAGGTTTCGCAACTTGTGCATTTTTTATCGCATATTCTATGGGGGTCGCTCTGAAGAATTATTCAACTTTACTCGTGCCGCTAAATACGTCGTTACGCTCTCCGGAAACACCATCATTACCATCTTGATAGATGGTGTTCGTTCATAGAAGGTTTTAAACACAGCGTTATGTCACGTGCATTAAAACTGTAAAAATATTTACTACCAACGGTGTTCTTAATCAATTGCGACAATGTCGTCTTCAACAAAGAAGTCCATTTCATCCCAAAAGGCTAACAACGCACTAGTGACTCTTTTGGGCTTATGGATGGTGTCTAAGGGCGGCAGTGTTGACCTATCTCTTGTAGCTTACATGCTCGTCTTTAAAAATATATAAACCAGGCAAATCAATATCACAAACAGATGTGCAACATAACTAGTAATTGAACCTAGATGACTCAGACTGAGTCATCTAGGTTCAATCACTAGTTATATTAATTTCGTGTCCTCACAGAAGTGGTATTCAGTAGACCACAAATGCAATTCGATTTACGCAACCGATCCGACTTATGATAACGAGGTGGAAGATTTCGAGTGGGCGACGCATAACGCGAGTCAAGCTCTCATATTTACCGTTATAAAGGGGGACGAAGCGCAGTTAATGTATGCGGGGTAATTTTGCACCGTCAAAAAATAGATGACCTTTTTATTTAGCGACGATGTACGGCGCGCGATATTTCTTGGACCGTTCAGCGGAAGGGTGGTTTAGTGCGTTTTCGTTGGGTAATGCGAATGTATGGCTGTTTGTGAAATTGATGTTTCATTATTTTTGGTGGCTTTTCTTTTTAAGTATTATTATGAATACAACATAAGCGCGAATACAATTAAACGTCGAGAATTATCTAAGCGATAGCGCAATGCAGTAATATGTCGCCCTAGCGTGTCTCATTACTTTATCTGATGACGGAGTTCTCTATAGTAAAGACTCGATATTCAATATAGTGTTAATTAATTTTAGAAAATATGGATGAAATCAAGTGTGTTTCGATTCATGGACGTAGGACTGAAAAATGTCTAATGCATAGTTTGGTAAAGTATTACACATTTTTGTCTGGATTAAAAAATTAAGTTAGTAATTGTACAGCCACTAAATTAATATATTAAAAGAAATAATACTTGTATTTACTTACAGAGCTTATTATTTATTGAAGTGAAACTTCTAATGCGACTTCCAACACGGATTACGATACTTCCAAAGGATTAACACCAATGTGTTAATCGTTTAACGCAACCATGGAGTGGGTATGAAAGCACTGTTGCGTTAAACGTTCAACGCTCCTGAGGAGGGGGAATAGAAAGAGACAGAGCGAGAGTGAATGCGTGGCACTCGAAGGCATGCGCGTAGCATACCTGTTACAGGCCAACGCGAACGTTAGCAATGAGTAGCGTCCAATATTCCAATAGATTTGGATATTTCTCCACACGAAAATGATAATTAAAAGATGCGATCAATTGTGAATTGTAAGCAACGTTAATAAAGTTTGTCTTAAAGAAACGATATGAGTTCACTAAAAATCAATTTTTACCTCTTCCTATTTTTATTTCCACATTACGAAGTTTCACTTCTTCCGCGCGGAGGGACTCCACGCACTATTTTTTTTATTTATGTACTTATTTACAGAGCGGTCGTGACGCAATAATTCAAAGCGTTGCTATCGAACCGGGATGTACCGGGCTGGACTACGGCCACGTGCGGTTCGACCGATTACTTAATAAGTCAACTTAGACCACACGCTCCATCCATTTCAGAGCAGGTTAAGTAGTCGGTGTTGCACCTCGTTTTCGCGTTGAGGACGACAATCGTTAGCAACCTCGGACTAGTACTAGGCCGGCATGGGGGGCTTAAGGTTGATTTATTAAATAAGGCTCTTTGTATTACCTTGTACATAGATTTACAGATATACCGTTGAATAAATGTATGTCAATAGAATTTGTGTAATTTTTGCATAATTTGTGTATACTATTATAGTGAGAAAATTTGTTTGTATTATCGTTGTATATTATGTATGTTGTACGTCGTGTATTATTACGTATGTAATGTCTGAACTGTCTGCTTGTTTATCAGTCGCATATAAATAACTGAACGGTATTCAATGAAATTTGGATTATTTTAAATTATTGAATATTTAATAACTACTGTTATTAGTAGTTTATGTTTTGGAATAAAATCTTTTCAAGGACTTCTGTACAGAAAAAAATAGGTAGATATACAAGATTACAATTATAGAAACTGCGGATAAATTTAAAAAATAAAATAAATAATCACAGCAAAATTTAATTCGCGTCGTACGAAGCGAAGTTGTTTAAATGTTAGGAAACTCATTTAAAAAATAAATATAATCTCTCAGCTTTTTTTATATCACAATATTAGATGGTTGCGATATGAAAGAATAGAGACGAAATTTGTAAAAACGGATTTAATCTGGCGTTGACAGCTATTTGTGTGTTTTAAATAAGAGATCCTTTGTGATTTAAATTAGAAACCCTTTGAAAACTCATCACACAAAAACACAAAATGAAATATCACACATCTAGTTGATATTTCATTTTATGTTCCGCTAATCTTTATAACACTTGTATCTTCTTTAAATGGTGATAGACCATAATGTGTAGAATTGTCTGGAAAAATAATTACTTGGTTCCCCTATTTAATTTCAGTACTTAATGTAATCTATTACAACATTCACCACTGGCAGAAGCTACAATACATTTTACAACAATACCAGCCGTTCTGTCTCTATTCCAGATGTTGCCGTGTGTGTTTTCTATTACAAGTGAATTACAATTGAAATCTGTTATTCTCTAAGTCGTTAGAATATTTTATGTCTTCTAATCTAACGAAGATTAGTGACAATAGTGTCACTAATCTTAGAAAATCCACAGCGTACGCCGTTAAGTTCGCAGTTTCTCTTGAGTTGTTAAAATGTGTTGTCGTAATTTTTGTTAAGCCGATTTGCTTTTTTAAGGTTCTTCTCATTGTGATGAAATCTATAAATAATGGAATCTTAATGTTTAGACGGTTCGTTCTCAATATTACTTTTACTGGTCGTCTTACAATTATAGATATAAATACCCATGTATGACTATGTATAACTATCTAGATATACACACATATACACGCACACGCATATACACGCTCACACATACGCATGCACGCACGCACTCACATACTTTTAGAAAACTCTTAATAAAATACGAAAAGAGAAAACTTTTTTCGTATTTTATTAGTTAAAAATAGCAGAAAATCTTTTTGGACATGCTGTTGGTATTGACTAGTTTTGATACCATTAAATATTTGATACTATTAAATAAGTACATTAAAAAAAAGTACATTAAACCGAATAAACTTTTGGTTTCCTTGGGAAAACAAAGTAAAAGATAGAATTATGCATAAGGTGTAATTACACCGTTGCTATGTAATTGGTTCTCAACAAAAGGCAGCACAATCTAAATACGATATGTAGGTAATTTTTTAAATTAATTAGTATTATATTATGCACCTAATAAGCATAAGCAATTTTTCCACGTGAAAAAAAGCAATTTTTCATGTGGGAAATAATCATATTCCCACGGGAAGCTCGAAAAAGATCGATTGCCCAGATACTAGCGATGATCACATAAGCCGCTTAGTAAGATTGCTTCAGTCTTTGTATGAGGAATTAATTTATTTGATACTTAAATTAACATATATAAGATAGATAATGAAAATTTGTTAGAAGGTTCTTGTTTATAAAAGGTAATGGTGTTGCGCCACAGTCATACGATTAAACTTGCCTTACGACTAAAGTATATTGGTACACGTTCGTAATATTGACAAAATACATCACTATTTTTTCAATGTTCCCAACGTATGCTTGTCTCTTATACGATTTATATGTTTTTATTACATTATGAAATATGAACTTCACACGGAAAATTATTTAAAAAAAAATGAACAGATACTAAATATCACTATTTACCTAGACCTTATTTACCTTACCTTAATGATTGTTTTTTTTTATCACACTTAACGGGGCAAACGATTATGCTAGCTACCAGAAAGTAAATGACCACCCCATATGGACGCTCCTAATACCCTGATGAATAACTAGTGCGTTGTCGGCCTGTTAAGAAGAAATAGAATATCTGATGGAAGGGCAGTGGACTATAGGAACTCTCTCACTGGTTGCAATATACAGCCAAAGCTGTTGTTTTACGTCTGTATTTTGTGAAAGCGTGCTATATAACTTATTGAACCGTTTTATAATATTGTATTTTATTCACCGTAGGACCTATTGCTATCGGGGAATTTAGGTCGTTGTCATTTATTTAGCAATAATTTAGTACTTCTTTTAAGTCTCTAATTGCATCAAGTTTGGAAATATTTTTTTAATTAAGTAATCTTTACCAAAATTACTTTTTATTTCTGAAAAATACCCTTTTTATTTGGGATAGTAATAATAAGTCTGTAATTAGTAAGCCAAGGTAAATGAAAGATTCATGGTTTAGTTTCATGTGATATGCCTCCAAAATATATTTTTGTATTTTTGTCCCATTAAAATGGAGTGATTTCCAAACTCAGTCCAAATTTACACGAGTCAAACCAAGGGGTAAGTAATCGATAAAATAAAATAAACGGCATCGACAGCGCGGTTGGAATTAAAATTGAGAGCGGTATTGAAAACAAAATAAAGAGTGGAATTTGAATGGGAATTGAAACCAAACCAACAATGGAGCTAAAAGAGAGACTACAATTGGAGCAAACAGTGGAACTGAAGTTGAAATTGGAAACAGAACCGAGATCGAGATCATGATTGAATAAACATTGTTTGATACGAAGTTTGAAGGAATTCATTCTATTTAGGCTGTAGATCAAAATTAGTCAAAAACAAAAAAATTACAGAAGAAAAAAATCTCACACCAACAAAGTAATTTACATCACTGCAAAACTTTGAAGTGAATAACAATGAATTCGAAGTAGTGGTCAGATATATATGTCTCTACTGTTGGGCCAGAATATCCATAACAAAAAATATATGAGGAAATTATGAGGATAGTATAAAGAAAAAGATTTAATTGTATGCATTAAGCTTATGCGAAGGATCAGTGTCTTTTCCAATGTTACTATGTACCTTGTATCATCATCGGACTATATGAATACGAAACCTGATGAAACTCATCGAGACCAGCAGAGGGTGGTTTTTAAGGAGAGAAAAATGTACGAACCATGAACCGTGAACCAGAAACAGGTGTCTATCACCAAACCCAGTTTTAGATTTTATGATTTGCAAAAATTAAGATGGGCGGGTGACTTGGATCTCAGACACTGAAGTATCAATAATGGTGTACTTGTGGATTAGTCACACCAAAAGAAATTCAGAGCAGACCAAACAAGTTGTGAAAGGATGTAGCTTCATCAGAAGTTCGTGTGTGAAGATAGATCTTTGACTACATATGTATTTGCGTTTTATTAATTTACAGGCAAACTGTGGTACAAAAATAAGTCAGAATATTACAAAACAACTTTTAGCTTGTCTATGTAACAATAGTGATTGCCTATCTAAAAAAAAAACTAGTCAAGCCGTTAGTTCTGGACATTATAACGTTTTCTGTTAAAAATAACGGAGATACTATGTGCGAAAAGAAATGATATATGGAAAACCCTACCCATGCATGGTGTGAGTAGCGGATTGATACAGGCACAGCAATCTCTATACAGAGGCTCCAGTGCTTGCCTCAGAATAAATGGGGCATACACTGACTGGTTTGACATCCGCAGGGGTGTCAGACAGGGATGTGTAGCTTGTCCGTGGCTATTCATCCTATTTGTGGATAGCTGTTTGTATGATTTGAGAGTATGAGTGTGGACTAAGAATTAATGAGTTGTCTGTCAAATGTCTCCTATATGTCGACGATCAAATAATCCTTGAGCAGTCGGCGTGCGGGCTGCAGGAGATGGTAAATAAAATGAATGATTCTGTTAAAAAAAGGAGTATGAAAGTAAATTTCGGTAAAACTAAAGTGACGGTGTTTGAAAGGGGCGAAGGCATGACTGAATGCGATATACTTGGAGAAGGTGAGAAAGTCGAATAAGTGAAAGAGTTTGTATACTTGGGTAATATGTTTAGAAATGATGGTGAACATGACAGATATAGAAAGGAGAGTGAATGCGGGAAATAAATTGAATGGGGCCTTGCTCGCTATTATGAATAGTAAAAGCGTCTCACGACAAGCGCACTTGACTATCTATAATGAGGTCCTAATCCTTACGCTTACGGTAGTGAAAGATAGGCATGGCAGCAGAAAAATAGGTTGTATGAAATAAGCGCGAGTTTATATTATTATTATTATTATATTATTACTATGTGCGATAAATCGTTTCAAAAAGAATAACTACAACTATAGTTACGGCGCTGTAGTCTGTATTATCATAACATCGATTTTGTCTACTTGAGAATTTTTATTTACTAAGTTTGAAGCCAATACTTTATTACGTTATGAATTTCTGCTTTATATTTTTCTCTTCATAAAATTATGAATTTGATTTAATCTTACATAAAATACAGAAAGCTATCCGAAATAAATTTTTTATTATTCTGGTGAGCAATTTTAGATAGATTTTGTAAAGACTAGAATTTATTACTGTATTGTGAAAAACATTAATCTGTATCTTATTATTTATAAGAAAATATTTCTTTTTAATACCTACTTTTATGAATTTCATAAATACCGACTAGTAATAAATTTCCATTAATTTAATTTTTTTATTAAATTAATTATTAAGTGGTGTTTACAAAAATTTTTGACTCGCTTAGAGTAATGGACATGAATTTGTAATGCTTTTTATTGTCAGTATTATTATTTTGCGAAATAGGTAATTAATGGAAAAATTTTAATTATTATCTACACCATTTTCATGCAAAACTTATAATCTCTTCCCTGACAAAGAAAACAGACCTACTGTCATTGAGCGTGACAGAGGGAGTGACGACGGCACAGCAGAAATGCAGGCGCACGGATGCAACACACTTCACAAGCCGTTTATGTGCATGCATGTATACGTGCCTGAACGTATGCATGCGTGATAGTGTGTGTGTGTGTGTGCTTGCGATTTTCATGCAATATTAAAATTATTTATCACTCTAACTACATAATCATTAATTTATATAATCTCAATGTGATTTTTTGTAAAGGTTATTTTATTGCAATTTAATTTTTAATAATAATCACTAATTATTCACTTCTTTTTTTTAAAATATTCGCAATATAATACTTAATATCGCTGCATTGCGTCTGTTTTCTTATGTGGCAGGTTTTGCAATATTGCTATTACCATTTGCAAAAACTCGTCCATATTTTTTTTGTGCAAAGCAATTTTTGTAAGATATTTTGAAGAAACTGATGCATACTAAACGGCTATCATATTTTTTTTGGTTTTTGCTACCGCGCTTAATGAAGCAGCATCCATTGAGGTTTAAGGTTTCGTTACTCTAACAACGAAGTTCTTTACGTAAACCGGCAATGAAAACGTTTAATTTTTGGCTTAAAATATATTGAAATATTAATCTAGTTTCTTTAATATCTAAGAAGTAAATTAGATTTAGTTAGAAAAGTCTCATTACCGTTCTCGAATAGTTTGCCTTTCTTTGTATTAAATAAATAACAATATTATTCTTTTTAATCATGGATTAAAATTTTAAATAAAGTTATTTATAACATTATTGTGATAAAAAAAATTAAATTATCTTTACACAGTAAAACAATTAGGTATTAATAAACTCCAATTTTGTAGTATAGAATATTTTTTTTATTGTTTCGGCTGTTTTAGACATGATATGAAAAGACCGAAATGCACTATCAGTCTATTGTTTTAGATTATGAGTGCTATCACATAATTAAATCGGAACACAGTTGATATAAAACGTATTAACCAAATGATTTACTCTCAGTATGACTAGAAACGCCAAGCGATGCAGACACCTGCATCGCATGCGCATCAATTGCAGTGTCGGAGGGTCGTTTTTCCTTTTGGGCTTCATATAGAAAGATCTAATTTGATATCATTACACAATGATGTTCACATCTCATCTTAGAATACAATATATGAGGTTATCGCTCTGTATAACTTATGTGGATTTTACGAAAATACTAAGAATATATTCCAATGCTGAACATAACGTATATTCCATTTCGTTTATTTATTATATTTATTACTAATTATTACAAATTTCTCAAACAACTTCAATATCCAACTGCCTATCTTTTCTGTACAGCTAATTGGAAACTATTATAATATATTACTATATAAATCTGTCGCGTCTGTCTATACATTATCTTTGAAAATTTTATGTCAATTATACGTTTTATGACTAACTGGCCCCTATTTCACCATTTTTAAAACATATATTCTGTCTGCATGTCTTATTACAACCCAAAAATGGTTCGACCGCTCTTGATGAAAATTGGCATACCTACAATAAAAAAACGCAATTGTACTAATGATATGTATGAGTTTCATGAGGAGTTAGATTGTCTGTTCTTATAAATCTTGAATATACGTATTATATCCTACAATAAAAAATAATATCTTTCTTATTTCTCTGTCTTTACTGACACCTATCTGAAACTCTAGATATGATATTTTTATACATTTTTTATAGCAAATATTTAGTCTATGAAGTAGCTAATATATACTCATCATTTTTTTTTTACTATTTTTGCTGTGACCGCAAACAGGCATATTGAAATATTTGTTTGTTTCTTTGCTCGAGCTTATCTCCGAAAAAACTGAATGGATTGTAATTTTTTGCATAGGGATAGATTATATTCAATCTACATTTTCTTCGTATCGTTTTCATCTCTGAATCATTAATCCGATTACTATGAAACTGGCGATATGTTATATGAGCGAATGGGGAGGTGTCTGAAAAAATAACTAGCATTTTCAACCGATTTTATCTTATGTATTTATATTTTTGTATTGAAGCGATCGTAAAAATTCCTTCATAATAGATTGTTAATATTTCGCCTTGACTTATCTGTATATTTGTTCTAAAGTATTTAGATGTTAAGATTTTTAAAATTTTTTCGTTATTAACAAATACACTATCTTTAAATAATATATAGCCCAAAATTTTATTTGGACACTAGCATTTGTCCCGGCTTCATCCAAAGCGGACGCTTGAAAGTCGAGACCGGAAGAGAACGCTATTGAGAATGAAACCAAACCAAAAATCGAGTTTCGTACTAAAATTAGAATAAAAAATGTGACTGGAATCAAAATAAGGAAATTCTCGTTTTGAATCCAGTCTAATTCCGAAACTTCTGTATGTACCGAAATCGTAATTGAGAGCGAAAGAGACCAGAATCGGAATGTACTTAAATACACCTGGGTTTGGATTCAAAAGTGGGAACATCCTCTCCCATGGGAATTGGAAACATCCTGTGCAGCGTTCGAGATCATGATTGAGGGCGTGATCGGTCCAAATACAAGACTAAGGAATTGATTCTATGTGGATACGAGCGGAGCCGTGTGCGGAAGCTACTATGAAAACAAAGTAAGGCACCTACGTTGTGTGTAATGTTGCGATGTAATATAAGTTTTCTTAAAGAAACGAAGTTGTAATGCAATAGACGCGGCTTATGCCCCTAGTACCGTTTAATATATATGTTTCAAACGTCGCATTTATTGGTCGACGAAAATGCGCGGGATGCATATACCAGAATATTATTTAAATCAACGAGTGTGACGTGGTTAACAGTATATATTAGATCACAGATTAAATCATAGATTAGATCACAGATCAATTGTCATTATCTGAAATTCATTGTAATAATAATAATGCCACATAATCATTTATTTAAAGAAACCAAATAACTAATACAATGCAACTAAACATGTTGAACACCTAATATAATTTACAGTTAGATAATAAATAATGAATTGTTTTTAAAGTATACTACACTCACGAGTGGTTCGTAAGAAGGCACGAAAGCCACTAAACGTGAAGAAGCCAACTGGCTAATTATTGTATGCCTTGTTACACGCTGACTCAATAAACACCTATTAAATTAGTAGTTTGCTTTATCCGTAATTTTAAGATAGATATATCACATTGACAATCAATGCGATATATCTATCTTTTGTCAGTAATATAGATCAAATTTTAAATGCGTATTCAGTTAAATCCGTCCAGAAGCAAGAATAATGCGTAAATACCAATCCGATAATATTCTCTTGAATTATTTTTAAATAGCACACGTGCATGCGAGCTACCAGAGAGTAGGCGATCATCGCCGCCCATGGATATCGACAACTTCGCGGAAGACCCTAATGCGGTGTCGGCGTTTTGAAAAGCAGTATGTTATTTTCTGTCTAGTCTATTGATATACTAGTATTTTACAGATTATTACAAACAAATAAATTTAAGTTAAATTCACGGCTTTGTCTAATTTATAAGTTTTCATTTGAGCTGTTAACCGAGGTAAAAAAATATTTTATTATAATAATATTTATCAATCGGTAATTTCGTCGGCAGCCAAAGCGAATTACCATCCAGGCAGACAGATTTCGGAGAAATCCTTCCTTTTGAACAATTTAAGATAACCACATTATCCTAACAAGGTATACTACAAATCTGGCGGTGAGTTAGAGCAAAGAGAACATTCTGAGTGTATATATAGCCAGGGAGTGTTGATTTTCTTGGAAGTCCCTCATCGGGCACCTCCGGTTATCCATTTTTTTTTCGTCTGACCCAGAACAACAACCAACGTGCTGGCTTCGTGTGGAGCGTGCTTTTGAAGTCGTATTATATGACTTCAAAAGCTCGCTTCGCTCGAAGAAATGACAGGAAGAATAATACTCGCATTAGCGAGTTTATTTGTTCCAGTGATTTTTATATCGAGCCGTTGAAGTTGATTTCATTTCTCTTTTTTTGTATGCGTCATTATTTCGTTAGCGTATTTTAGTTGACGATCGAAGAGTCTACTTAATTTAAATAACATTCCTATTGAATTCATAGTGAGAGGTGTATTATTTAAATAAAAATAATTCAACTCATTTTCAATTTTTATGTATTTTCGTTGCTATATTTTAAGATTCTAATTTTTAGAGATTAATTTTGTCTATCCTTCTGTCTGAGTGTCACAATTCAGAATGTTACAAAAATAAGGCTGTGAGTCATATACTTTATAGGATTTATGTTTAAACATATTGCAATATTAAAATTATTTTAATATGTAAAAAAATGTGTTACAAATCCAAGACAATGTTCATTAAGAGTCTACATCACGATCCGCTACCACGAGAGCGAGTTCCTATAGCAAATAGCTTAATATTTATAATAGGAAAAGTAGATTGTCAATGATATTAGCTGGATATGTCTGATGGCTGAACAAGAGAGGTTAATTTATTAAATTATGTTGTCTGTTTACGAAAAAACAACACAAATGAACTAACTTATTTGTTCAATTTTATTCACTTCTTAATAATACATGAAATTTTATCACACTTTTGCTTTTTTAGCGGAACCTTTGGCTTGTTTGCGTTCATTACAGATAATTTATTTCTTAAGATTTTAATAAAATGATCAATTATAAAATAAATAAGTTATCTATTACAACGTTTTTTACAACTATATCTTGAACTTTTTTTAAAGCATTTATATGGAGAGACGAGCACTAAACAGTAGATGATTACTGCCGCCCATGGACACTCGTAACCCCAAAGGAGTCACCAGTACGTGGTCGGCATTTTGGGAAGGAATGAGATGTCTGATAAACGGGGAATAGGCTGATGGAGATAAGAATTTATCCACCTATTAGAGTAAATTCTTTAAAGCTAAACACCGTCATACGTTTGTGTACATTATTCGAATAAAAAATCATCTGTAAAAATTGGTTGCCTGTAAAGTCGGTATACGGGCGAAAGTTTTACGTGACAACGACTTTGAGTGGTAAAATCATTTTAATGTGAATATTCATTCGTATAGTAGGAAGAAGGATGAAATAATAGTAACAATTTAAAACATTTATTTATACAAAGAATTATATTTAAAACATTAATTTATACAAAGAATCTCGCACTGAATTTCATATTAACAAAATTTTATTTTTACCTTTACACATACATACGTATTTATATACAAATATACATACAATAACTTGCAATACATTTGCGTACAATGAAACAGCGTTTACTACAACTTAACTTGTTCCTATCTGAGTGGAAGGGACGCGTGCCTTTCACTTTTTATGTCTGTCTCTCTCGCTCTTAGGCGGGCTAACCATGCCCGAGTGGAAGGGACGCGTGCCTCTCACTCGCTCTCATTGTGAGCGCATAACGTGAGCGGAGCGTAACGCAGTTTCTTGAAGTGTCACCCGGCAAACCAATTTATAAGACGTTGTCACGTCAAAAATAGTATGTAAAAAAAGAAAACTCGACGATCGAAGATCTAAATGCAAGAAATCAGTACTAACTTTCTTGTATTTGGTCAAATACTGTAAGAGTTGCGAAACTACTGATCCTCAAAGACACAAGTAGTTTCTTTTTTAACAATTTTTTGTAATATCGTATTAGGTTTCATCACCCCATTATTGAAACATACCTTCCTTTTCAAAAGATCCAGAGGGATGATCGCTCTGTTGAGAGCGTTGCTTTCGAACTGGAAGAACAAGCCAAAGTCAGAACCAGCTTAGAGCCAGAAGAGCCAGTTCGCACTTGACCAGCGTGGAGAGCCTTAGGCCTAAGGCCCTCAACTAGAATTATATAATGATTTGATAAAAAAAAGCATTACGCGCTGTACATTTAACAAATACTTAACATATAAACGGTTAACATATAACTAGCGGTTCCAAATTTTTATCCTAATAACAGCAAATATTACATTTCAATTATCCTAAAGTCCACGAATAAAACTTGTTTAAAAGTTCGACTTTAAAAACGAAACTTTTTCGTATTTCTTTTCAAAAACGGTTATTCATTGTGAAACGCTTGTGACTCTCAACTTGTTAGTATTTAACTACAAAAAATAAAATTTGACTACAGACTACAGTCAAATTTTATGTATATTTAATTAGTTATAATTAAAAATATAACTACAAAAAATAAAATTAGTTAATATATGACAGAATATAAATAAGAGAATAGAGTCTTCCTCCATGCAATCACACCGTGTGTTTGAGAGGGGCATGCACAGAAATTTGGCTCAGTATCCGGCAATCAGGTAGCGAGCGGCTGCAGCAAAAAACGAACGCATATGGAGTGTACACTTAACAAAAAAAGAAAAACGGTACAATCGACTTGAGTTCTAATAGCAATTTCGAATGAAGAGATAATGTGTGTTGCGCAAAAAAAAAACTTATCAAATATTACTTGAAGTGCATATGTAAATAGAATAACCTAACTAGCAAAATTTTTTTTAGATATTAATATTTTATTTTCAATCTATATTTTATCAATGCCACATTTGACCCATAGAGAAAAACGATAATTTCAATGACGGAAATATCAAAAGCGGCATCAATTAAACAATTTCCCATCCCCTAATGCACTGAATATTTATAAATCACTCCGTCGAATACATTTTCGCTATCAAAGCTCTATGGTGACTTTCGTCTAAAAGCAAAGTTCAAAATGTACTTTTTTAACGATGAAGAATATCACCGAAAGCTGTATTCCATCTTTCTTCCCTTATCTTAATGTATAATTAGGTGTCAAATTAAAATGAACCGGCGTCGGCGAGTTAATTCGGACGCCGAAAGGAAAAGACGGAGAGACGGAGAGGGAGGGAGAGAGACAGAGAGAGAGAGATAGCAAAAGAAAACTTTCTAAATGGGAAAAATTTAAAGTTTATCACGCAAACAGCCTTTCATCCGTCACAAAGTCGGGAGGAGGAGGAGGAGGAATTTTATCAAAAACAGTAACTCTCGGCCGGACTTAAACATCTCCACGGGCCCGGTCCAATTTAACTTTCATTTTAAAAAGAAGTCACAGACATTTTCATTTCCTCGGCTAAATAAACCAGATGTTGGGGCGAACTTCGACGAGGGGTTTGGGGGGAGGGGGCCGGGAGGGGATTCCCCTCGTGCCCGTCTAATAAATAGATCTTCAGTTTCGGCTCGCGTCATCGGTGAATGTTTCGCTGGTGAAGTGTATAGTGAAAAAATTTTGACGGGACGCGGATCGAGCGAGTCCTTGCCTCGTGATTTTCGTTTATTCTGTGAAAGCATTTCCGGAACGAAGTTCCCTAACGCGGCTTGCGATAGGAGTTGACTGGTAGAAATGGTCACATAACGAAAAAGCGTTACGCCCTCTGCATGCGATTCTCTCTTTCTTGAAATTTGTTATTTACTAGTTTTTATGTAATTTATGATTGACTATTTTATATTAAATTTGGAATAAATAAATATTTTTCATAAAATATTAAATGAAGCTCATGATTACATTATTTACTTTGTGTCATTGACATTGTAAACTTCGTTCTTGACAAGGGGTCTCCGAACGTATATTTTGTTTTTTAGTTTAATTCGGTTTAGCTTTAAACATTCAGTAGGATATCTTCAAGAGACTTTCAAATATATTTTACATAATTACATAAAAAACAATAATAAATAAATTAATGATGGTAGAATTTTTACAACTCGGGTGGTTTATTAAAGTATTTGTGAAAGTAAGGTCGCATAATTTAATTATCAAAAATAATTAACCAATCCGAATACCATGCCAGTAACGTTTGGATTAAAAGCAACCAGTGAATTGTGGAGGAAATTTTATGTTAAAACCTAATATTTCACAATTTCAATTTTAAAATAAACAATATTTGAAACGTGTGCAATTTAAGGAGATCGTAGTAATATTTGCTAAAATATAGTTTAAAATTATAAAAATGACAATTATATTCCACGCTTACCTTTTTTTTTTTAAGTACTAAGCGAATTTATTTATACGTAAACATCAAGTACATTACTAAACACCATAAAATGTTAGACAATAAATGGGTAATATTTAGTTGGGCTGTTTTTAATTCTCGTTACTTCTTGATTGCGGCCAATACGATGCTGAGAAAATCTCTCACCTCATTATTAAACGTCATCCGTCCCTAAATAGACCAGCCATGAAGCTGGTGCATCGTATAGAAAAACACAACCATGCGACTCCACTAACAGCGTCATGCACGAATGTATGTGTTGTCATGTGCATATACAAGCTTATAACTGTATCGGGCGTACGCTCCCACAAACTGTTTTACAACAGACTGAGTACCTCTATTTTAAGCCGTCCGCGCCGGTCCAGTGCCGATCGAGGACTGTCGGCGACCGTAGCCTTTAATGCGATGCCGACATCTAAGACGACGACTTGACGTGGTCTCCTGGGCACGGAGCGTATGGTATAATTTGACTAAGTTAAGAACTCATTACTCAATCCTTCCGTAGTCGTGATCAAACCCAGTACCTTTCGGATCTAATTTCAAACTGGCATTTTTTTCTAAAACAGGAAAAAATGCACCTGAGATGCGAGCTCGAAATTCGAATCCGAAAAATGACAAGCAATGATCTACAAGCCATGATAAGCTGTGATCTACAAGCCATGATAAGCTGTGATCTAAACCGTCCCCTTGAAGAGATTGACCGAATATTCGATTACGTTGAAATAATTCACCGGAAGTCAAAAATATGTGCCACCCTCTTCGCTAGCAAATCAAACCTTTCACGAATCATTTATTATACGGTATATATAGCTAAGCAGCTATTACGTGTACTGCGTACTGCATCGCCGGGGTTCTATTCTCGACTAATATCCGGCGGGGGTGCGATCCGAATACTAATAGTGTAAATCGATTAATCTGCGCCCGACTATTTTCGTGCTGACGTATAACGTAATAATGGCTATTTATCGTTGATGAATGTATAATATTTTATTTGAAGAATAATTTTCTTCCCTGCTCTGAGCTTACATTGAAAAAAAAAATATCGAAAAGGGTTGAAATATCTGTGATTGGGACAGATATTCTTAGCACTTACTAGCAGTGCCCTGTTTACGCCCAAGAGGAAGTGAACAACTACCCTTAATCATCATCTATTTCTGATTCTGACTTTACTCCGATTTGCATTTTAAACTGGATCCTATAACCGATGCCGATAGGCACATTAAACGCCATAAATTACGACGTAAATTTTGTTGTCTTATTCACGACTTTTAAAAACTTTGAAAGCTTTCAAATGGCTCAAATAAGACGCAAAAGTACCATTTACTCAGAGTTACAAATTAATATCCTATGTAATTGCAAACTTATTATTTAAAAAAATAAAACATCTTCGATTCGTATTACATTTAATTTTGTTAACGGTTAAAAATTTGTGAAAAATTTTAAATCTTTTTTTTTGCACCTCGGTAAATATGTGTGGCAAAAAATATACCATACTCTTTGTCAACCCGGCTTAAGATGCTTTCGTATTTATCGGACGAATAATTTATTTTCTTTCACGTTAAATTTCGCCTGTATTAAAGATCGAAGCTGGTACCTTCTGGTACAAACACAATATTAACCACTGATCCACCTTCACTGTTTGTTATTGTCTCTTGTGTTATTTCTTTTTTAATTATTTTCGGATTTTCAACAATAACAAAATCAGTATTGAAAGGTACGTCCTCTTCGGCAGGTAATGAGCGACAATCGGTAAAATGGCGAAATCACAAAAACGTCGCTGACCGGTCCGCAGTCCGGCGCATAAATCGGTCGACTTCGCTAATTATTTGTTTAACTTTCCAGTTCGCGTCGGACGGCGAACCTTAACCGAGCGTTAAGTTCACGGAACGGCTACTTAAAATATTACAACGTCGTATAACGGAGTTCGATTCCCGTGGCCTATTTCGCTCCCGCTATTAACTTAACTGGATGTACCACTCCCAATTACTTTCGGTTCGCGGGTCGCATTATTAAATTCACGGTTAATCAGCCTTTTAGAAATATAACGGTGAATAAGTTTGATTTAGCTTTGAGAGATTGGTGTTTTTAAGCATACCGACATCGTTCCTCGTCTTACAGGAGGTTTATCAATATCGGCTACTTTTTTTTTTTACTTGAAAGCCATATCTTGGAGTGGTTTATTGCAAAGAATTGTAATTTAACATAAAAGTAATGATAAAATAAATATAAATTTGAATGTAAAGTTGATATAACTCTTTATAGATGACGAACAGTTAGTTATGCTATAGGTGTTGATATTGATATATGCTATGCATAGAAAAATCCAATCGTATGATTTTGGTACGTTTTTTTTTCACAAATTTTATATATCGGTTCGTAGGCGAAATTAGTAATAACGTTTTCCACTCTTGTGAAATCTACCTAACATCCGTTCTTTAATTTTCTAGCTCTCATAAGATTTCTAGCTGAGCAAAAGCCAGCTAAAAATCTTGTAAGAACTAGAAAATGTTCAATAAAAATTGAGCATCCAATAATTATAGATTTCCTATGCGTTTGAATATCTGACCAATATTATATATTATAAATTCAATATTCATGCATATTTCACAGAAAGGTAAACAGAGAGCAAAGATTATAACGTTGTACGATCTTTGCTCATCTTTCTCATCTCATCGATATCTTCATCAATCGTTTCATGCAAGCTCGTCGATTTCGAATGCTCAAAATTTGGCCCTTTTTTAATGTGTCGTCGATTGGATCTGTATAAGATTTTGCAGTGTGACCCTTGCCGACCCTTCCAGCGCGCTCGTTCGCTCTAAAAATTTGTTCCGTCGGTATACTACCGCACTATCTGACCGAGCTGACCATTATAGAAGCCTGTGTATACTTACAGACAGAAAGCCCTGCGATTCGTTCGTCGCGAGAAGCCCTAAACGCGGCGGACGAAGCAGCACAAAGGAGGTAGTAATTAGAAGACGTTGCCGTGAGCCCGCGGTGCCGTTCGATATTTTTAGAACCATCTTTTTCTTTTGTTGTAAGCCGTTTGTCTCTTATAAAACTGCGGTAACTGTAATTAAAGACGTTTTGATCTCTTAACGTATGCACGTACAGGCATTGGGGACTTTAAACAGCGCATTTTCAGGGCACTTACGTCCTTTTGTTGAGAAGCACATTTTTTCAGCAATAGCTCGAAAACGGTACATCCAGTCATATTCAAAATAATTTTCATTGAAAGTGCTTATTAACCGTTACCTTCATATTTTTTTTCATTCGTCATTATTCGTTATTATTATTATTATATGTATTAGTTAAGCTGTATACTTAAAAAATAAAGGAGGGACGGGACACAATTTATGCTAATTTCAGAGCGATTATTTCCGAATGTGCTTCTTTAATTAAAAAAAAAATTGCTTGGAAACCTTAAAGTGTTTTTGATGTCATAACGTCTTATATTATTCGATGAACGCCGGCTGCACACACGAAAAAGCATGACTCATTGTCGCGTTCCACCCGAGCTGAGCGTGCGAGCGAGAGCGCGGAACGAGCGATCTCTCTTCCACTCCATCGGCCGATGCGTCAAAGTAGAAGAGAGACAGCGGCCGCACACAACCTACACGTGAACTGTTTTGTCAACTGTTTATAAAGTGAAGTGAAAAGTTTTATGTGATTTTCATCGTTTATTACAACAACAATTGTGGCAAGTGATGATAATTCAATTCAATTCAGAAAAGTATACAATTTTTCATCAATGTTCTCTTATGACGTTATCACGTAAAACTATCGCTCGTAAACCGACTTTACAGACAACCAATTTTTAAAGAAACTGTTAAAATATGTGCCACACGTTGATGTAATTTGAAAAAAAAACTTCAGTTTATGTGACTTGTATAGTGTGCCCCCCTTAGGAATATTTATTTTTGGTAGCTAAGTAGCGGCTTATACAAGACAACTGCATTATAAATTTCATCAATATACGTCTTGTAGTTTTTGAGTAAAATGCCTGTGATATACGGACGGACCAACATGACGAAACTATAAGGGTTCAGTTTTTGCCATTTCGGCTCGGAACCCTAAAATGCTATTAATCTAGATTAACATAGTTTGTTGTTGCATTTCTAAAAATATTATTCAGTGAAATATCGTGTTGTAAGAGTATGAACACATTGATTTGCATTAATATTTAGGTATCATTCGATTGTCCACAGACTCTAACTCGAGTGTCGCTCATACTGTACCGTCACAAATAAAGCACGTGATTTATTAAGTGGCTCGCCATGTCGTTATCGATTATATCTTTTGTGTGGCCCGCATCGATATTGTTTAATACGTCGGATCTGTCTAAAGCATCCGCCGCGAGGTTTTTTTTCTACTATCACATTGTATTTCGATTCGTTTTTGTTCTTCTCCGTTCGCTCTCATTACATATTAGATTGATGGACTCAAACATCGATATGCCGATATATCGATGTGAGTATATCGATACGCTATCTTTACTTCACTAGAAAACGATCGTATTTAATCGCTTTAAAATGGGAGGAAAATTTAAACATCTGAAATCGAAAATACATATAGAAGGTACGTCATAGACAGCAGATTTTTTTAAAAATAGCATTGTCGAAGAAAAAAAAGAGTATATGAGCCACCAGAGTCTATATTCTGGTCACGGCTGGTGGTCACCGACGCCCATGGAAACTCGCGACTTCAGAGGAGTCACCAACGTGTTGCCAGCCTCTTGAGTAAGAACGTCTGAAGGAGGAAAGAGTAGGCTGAAGGAGAGAGGATAAAGCTAACGGAAAGAGGTTTTGGAGGTTATGGAGAAGGAATAGGCCACCGGAATTACGTTTCTATTAATCTTACTACGTTTACATCAACTCTGCCAGTTCAGTATAGCGCTTCGGACCATTTGTATCAAAATAATCTCACGGTGTTGTGTCCAATGTAGAGTTGGTAAAGACAGTTCTTTTGGTATGCATCGACATTACGTAGTTTGAAATTAACAATATGAATATACATGTTTCATATGTAACCGATCTAAGTTTTGATCTACCATCAAAGTATCGGTTTCTCACCATATTTTACTCCAACATTATCCAATAACATTGCTTAAAAGGTACTTAACTCCACGAAAATCTAAATTAGATGTGAATTCAACCTTTTCAGGGAGATCTAGTACCTGTTTAGCGAAGTTTTAATATTTGTTATTGATAAAATAGAAGAAGTTTTGAAGAACCCAAGATGTTGATTGTCGAATCGGATTAGCAATATTATCAACTCTTCCTAGTCCGACTGCCATCTGTTGGTTTTCAAATGCAGCAACATTTAACTTTTTGACTAGATTATCTCACATCCGGCATCAAGGACTAATTGGCAATCCATTTTGTGCAATCAGTCAGTAATGATGTAGTTGAAATTTAAAAATTTCATAGGTTATCCCCCAACTCTTGAAACCCATCAAAATAATCACTTGTTAGGAAGGCAGTTTTTATTTAATAAGAGCAACCAATTGGATCGTGCTCCAAATCTAATCAAAGACGAAATTCGGAAATAAAACTGAACGAAACTTACCTGGAAATTTAAGTCTTTTTATTTACCGTCTCATTGACTAATTAGAGTATTTTATTATTATCAACTTATACACGAATACCTATAATAGCGGATGGGGTGTGAAGAGAAACGAAATAAATCCCAAAGAAATTTCGACATTAATTGGACGAAAAATTGGTTTCCAAATGATTTCGCTTTTTGAATTGTACTAAGCTGTAGATCGTGACTCTAAGGCCAAAGATGGTGGAGAAGAGATAAGCCACTGGTTAGTTTTAAATGTACGTGCTTAAGTAGCTAGTAACCACCGCTGCCAAAATGTCAATGCTCCAAAGACATTTATAATGCTTAAGTTGGCTACACCGGTGCCATAGATCAATTAGGTCCAGTGCAGCGGTATCAAATCTACCTTTTAATATGGCGTAGAAAAGATATTTTTTAACAAAAATATGTAGAATTAAACATTTCACCTCCGGCTGGTAGTTTTTCTCACAAGATCTCATTGTTGACTGTGATAATAAACTCATTCTATTATCAATTGTTGTATTCTGATGAGGAAACTGTAAAAGTCGAAGCTTTAGCCAACTCGAAAATTAGATTAAAATGGTTATGAACTTCGGTTTAAGTAAATAATTTGAAATCACGAAGCTTAGTCAATCTTCATTTATACACGATGACGGATCAAATTCAAACGTTCGTACCGTAAAAGTATTAATATAATAATACTTTACGATGTAAATACTTTGATTTTTATTTATTATGTGCACATTAATGGTTTTAAAAAACATGTAAAATTTCTTTTTTAATTTTTTTTAGTAGAATCATTTCATAAATATCCATATATATATATAAATGCTATGGACAAAAATAATCGACAAGTTTTATTATTTTTTTTTGGCTTGTCCTATGTATTTTGCAATTTTTAATTTGAATATAACTCACAAGGACAAATTATATTTAAAATAGAATTAAAAAGGAAAAACATAAGTCGGTGTGACTTGGATTCAAACTCGCTACCCTATTGAAAGACATAACTTTACAATGATGTCTTTATTTCAAAGGACATGCCGAGTTGTGATACCTTAATGATTTCTTATTGTTGTGATGTGCCTCTTAATTGATTTCATAGAGTTACCAATGTACAAGTCAACTTTTTTTTACATCTATTTCTGGTATCACATTTTAAAACGGAATCAGACCATTAAAGTATGTACTTACCTTTGCTCTTGTGACGGTCGCTGGCTTTGTTCATAAGGACAATTGCAAAAATTTACAAAAATAATATGTAAAAATATTTATATTATGTGCTGTAAGAAATTGATACTTTTCGAACGCTATTTTAAGCAATGAGAAAATTTAATTTTGTTTTTACTGTAATGTATCTAAATCCATTATTTATGTACACTTATAGAAAACCAAGCGTGATTTTCAGTGAAAGTGCATTTTATCAAGTTTAACCGGTCAACTTTCCAATACGCTTTGTACGGTCCAACACAAAACCATAAGTTACATAAGACTAATCAAATCTAATCTAATCCAATCCGGCGATTGGAATCATCGGCCCTCAGTTATGCAATATCCGAGAGATCGGACAATAAGCGGCCGGATCGTGAAATCCGATCGGATATGGGCTACCACATTCCGCGATATCCCACTGCCATGGAAAGTACTGCGCGCTTTCCTTATGCTTACTACGTAACTCTTTTGATTCAATAAAAAGGAATAGAAAAAATTTGGTTGCCTGTAAAGTCGGTATACGGGCGAAAGTTTTGTGACAACGACTTTGAATGGTAAAATCATTTTAATGTGAATATTCATTCGTATAGTAGGAAGAAGGATGAAATAATAGTAACAATTTAAAACATTTATTTATACAAAGAATTATATTTAAAACATTAATTTATACAAAGAATCTCGCACTGAATTTCATATTAACAAAATTTTATTTTATCTTTACACATACATACGTATTTATATACAAATATACATACAATAACTTGCAATACATTTGCAAGCTATGCACTAATTCTCTAGTGCTGCGCGCGCAGACCGATCATAGTTGAGTGGGAGAGAGACGAAGGCATTCGGCGGGCCTCTCTCGTTCGGTGACTCATCGTTACGTTACCGAGCGTTACACTTTTCAAAGTGACTCCCAGCCGCAACCTAATTTAAGACGTTGTCACGTCAATAATCTATAATTTCGTATATAGCTAATAATTTGTTTAGTGCGGTGTTTCTATATAAAATTAAAACTTTAAGTATTATTTTTTCCAGGAAAATATTTTCTCTGCTCCATTTTTGCTTAAATGGTATTACTTAAAATGATAGATTTAATTCTTAATTCCTATGTTATAAATTAAAAATGCCTATGTATGATTTCAATATTCTGTGAACTAGAAATCTAGCAAAAATGTAGCGATGAAATAATACAATATGGTCAATTATAGCTTAATAGTATAGAGGTTAACACATACATGTAACACATAGCTTAATGTATGAATATAAACCTTATATCATTGCTGTTACTATTTGTTATGTGATAGCAATATCATTGATCCACGACAGCCTAAGCCCTTGATGACTTCAAAATTATTATTACCGAAGGCGTCCTTTAACCCTTCCCGATACTCGAAGTAATGGTCACTTTGTTAAAAATCCAATGCAAATAAATAAACTTGTTTTAATGCTATTGCTGCTAAATTTCATGAGGGTTGAACTCTGGCGTAATTTAGGTCAAGCGCTGTTTATGAGCATTGTCATCAACTTGATGTTGCTCATCTGTTTTGTAAAATATTTGATAAACTACAGTTTATCGATAGAAAGCAAAAGCTATTTTTAAAACTACATTTTTCTTCAAATCGAAGGTCAGTTCTTATTGGCGGCAAATGAAAAACAGGTATTTGTTAATTTGTTCCTTGACTTCCGTGAATCTATTTGAAAACATAAAGAATAAAAGTTAAAAAATAGTCATCAAAATTACGTTTACTTCTTTTAATAAGTATATAAATATTCAAAATAAATATATTTGTACGTTGTGTAAAATTAATATACGTTTGAAAAGATTGGTATACATATTTTAATTATCCCTGCAGTTTTTTACTTGAGGAGCTCATTTCCAACAGGCAATAGAGTAAAAGATTATTTTTAATTTAATATCATCATAATTAATGTATATAGTATAATGTAATGTAATATATATATATATATATATATATATATATATATATATATATATATATATAAATAATAATAGAAAATGGAAATGAATAAAATTAAACAGTGTAAAATATTTTGACCCATCCCTACGATCGCCAAGCCACGGGGGCTGAATTTATAAAAAAAAAAAAATGTATTTAGCATTTAAAAATCAGAATATGATGAATTTTAGTTCGAATTTTAAATCCAACTACTTATGTAAAGGAGATTAACTCTTTGATAATAATATTCGAATAAGAAGAAACAATATAAGTATTTTCAGTTATACTAATAAATCATAAGTCGTGATTGTTACGTGGTAAGCGGTGGCGTTGTGGTGATTTTGTAATTATATAGCGCGGCGACTGCTCGCCGCGTGCCGATGTATTTTCTATAGTAAAAGTGTAACGGAAGTTTCCACATATAAAGTATAAAATACTTTTTGTAACATAGTATAGTATTATATACTTAAATGTTCATGGAAAAGTTTTAGAAATTTGACGAATATTTGAAATTAATCTAAGAGATTAACTCCGAAAAAAGATGATTTCCAAAACATCCTAGCTACAAAATAGCTACTGAAGTGGCATTCTATAGGACATATAGAACCGATTACCGATAGGAGAGAGGTTCATGAATGGTTATCATAATTCGATGTTGCAGCATGGAACAGATCTCCCATTAGATGAACCGATGATATGGTAAAAGTCGCGGATCACAAGTGATTACCAGTGATCTAGGGGATAGTGTTGAAGATGATGAGATTGAAGGATAGGTGTGGCACTAAAAGTAGTAACCACATTTATAGCCGTCTAGAGGTAGAATCACTTGATGATTATTTTATCATCAGTAGAAGATGAAAACATTTTGCTGTAGTCGTTCAATTATTTATCCTCCCACAGGAAAGGGGAAACGATTCGGTGTTTGCTTCAACTACTATTATAAGTTGTGAAGAAAGTCGACCAGGCGTTTCGCTGATTTTTGAGATCGCAGGTGGTTCCTTTGGTTGATTATGTCCTTCAAACGGTATCCATAAACTCTGGTAGACCACTTCAGGCAGCTGACACAGTGATGCGATTCCCACCGCCGATCCTTGAATCTGTTCTTCTACTATGAATCCCTATCCAAAGACTTGAACACATAAGGCGCACTGATTTTTTTTGGAATGAATGAGAAAAAAATACTAAGAATGGTAAAAAATGAATTTATTGTTTCCCAAAATATTCCCCGTTAGCGTAAATAAATGCACTTTTTCGTACGAATAAACCAATTTGAAAACATTTTTGCACTCCTTTGTGGTGACCTTGGAAACGTGCTTTTCATGTTTTTCGACCGACTCTTCTGGTGGTGAAAACCGTTGACCGTGTAATTTGTTCTTAATTTTTGTAAATAAAAATATCACAACGTGGGGAGTCGGGACTATATACAGGATTGCTCACAAGTTTTACATTTTTCTCTTTGAAAAAAATATTTATCTGTTTGACCGCATTAGAACTGACATTATCGTGTTGCAAGATGATATGAGGTTCAAGGTTATTTTTACGGAGTTCGTCAATAACTTCCGGCAAACAAATGGTGGTGTACCAAACACTATTCACGGTACGATAGTTTTCTGAAGCAGCAATAGACACGTATCCACTTTTAATATAAATAGAATCAATTATCCGCTTAGAGGCACTTCTCTCGCTTGCCACTTTTGTTGGTTTAGGCTCATCTCAGTAGGCGCACACGGTCGATTGCTGCTTTGTTTTGGAGTTGTAGCAACAAATCCGTGTTTTGTTACCTGTCACTATGTCCCACACTAAATTTGACGCCCTTCCTTGAAAAAGGTGAACATAGCATAGCACCAAGCGACGCGGTCCCTTTTTTGAACCTCAGTCAAATTGCGTGGGATCCACCGCGAGCACAGATTTTCCATACCCAAATGTTTGTGTAGGATTGATTGTATTCAACTCATGCCTGTGCTTAAGAAATACCGAATCTCACGGTAGGTCATATACCTGCATGTTTTGATCGTACGGGGCACAACACCTATGTTTTTGTTGTTCACAACAGTGACCGTTACGAAATTAGTAACTGAGATTGATACAACTACCCTCGAATTCTAAAAATAATTTATAAATAGTCGTTTTGCATGGTGCTTTATCGCTAAAAGCAGTTCAAAGCCGAGCGAGACTCTGCTGAACTAACAAATTACACTTAAAATCATAGAATATCATATTACAAAAAAATTCACAACTTAAATCCATAGTGATGAAGACGCAATTTTGACAATGACGCTATAGTGTAACAACAATTTTGAGTTAGATGAAACAAACTGTATTCTACAACCAAGGACATCCATTTCTAAATGTAATACAGTGGAATCTCAATAACTCGAATGTCAAGGGAAATGCAAAAAATCGAGTTAACGAGTTTTCGACTTAACAAGAACTTCGAGATACATATGACTGTGTCAACAAGGAACAAACATAACATTCACAGCTGTGTTACTTATAAAGTTTCATGAAAGTATTCATTCATTGCACGTGTACAAGACAAAAGCAATAGATTAGAAACCCCGAACCCGAACATTCATTTTGGAATTTATTGCTATTATTTCGAAGAATTCCAAGTAAGACGTCATTATATTATACCAACTACGACTTACGGAGTCTCCTTTTTGAAAATCGAGTTATAGAGTATAAATACGTATTAACAATACTTCGTAGGAAATAACATTTTGTTCAAGTTACAAACTCTAAATAAGTCGAGATACCGCGTATTTAGGGGTTCATCGGAAGGGAATGGCAATTTTTTTCTACTTACCGAGGATTTCGACTTAACGAGGTTCGAGTTATTGAGATTCAACAATTACTTTTTACGTAAGTGGCCAGTTCCAGAAACTTATAGTACGTTCCACGTATTGATTCTAGAAAATTGACTGACATCGAACACCCAATCTAATTTTTTTTTCATCGCTTCCGCGGTTCAAGGATTTCCGCGAATAAATACCCCACTTAATATACTATTTAAATTCACGAATCAAGGCCGATAATTTTGTAGAAATCGGCAACTATGACTGCATGTCACTGTTTCTGTTTTCTAGGGAATATAGAATAGAGAAAATAATTATCTGTATATAAATAGCAAAAGATGTTGGTGCGGTATTATAACAGATTTTAACTGTCAGTTATCTAAATACATTTCATTTAACTTTGGAGAGATGTATTTTACGTTATGAAATAGTAAGCTCACTAGGACTTAAATTATGAGATACTTTCATTGTATTTATAAATATGAGCACATAAATATACTATAATTAAGTGTACAGCGAGTGCTTTATAAGTAATTATATCTATACATTATTTCGTGTATTATATGTATAAATATATAAAACACGTAGTAATATGGAATAATTACAAAATATTATCTCTATATAGTGTATTGTAAGAACTTTCCTGTAATTATTGTTGTAAACTTCTTACTAGTTTTATATTTGTGTTTTGACTTAGATTGTTGTAACTTCTTTGTGCTTCGTTCGTTTATTGTACGTACTTCATACCATTGGTAGAAAAATTTAGTAGATAAAGTATTGTCTGTAGTATTTTCAACCGAAACCTGACTGTGACCTGAATATGATAAAATCATAAACTTTTTTGTGTATAAACACATTTAATTTTGCAAAAGGATAACTGGATGGAGTAAATAAAATGTAATAAAATGTAAAAAAAACCGAGGTTTTCGAGGTTTTTGTCTGACAGTTTTTCCCTTTGCATGCGTATCAGTCTAAACCATGAATTGAATTAAAAATATATCCCCTGTACAAAATATGACGCTTTGATCAGAATAAATTTAACTAGGTATTTGTATTAGTATTTGTCATAAATATGTGATAGCAATTAGGCTTATAAAGGCATTTTTTAAATTCTCTTTAGCTCGACGAATGCGATGTTTAATTTACATGTTCTTAAGAACATTTGAAGATTAGTTATTAAGGCTTTGTAGACTGAATTAAGACGTAGGTTAAACTAAAAATTACATTTTTGGAGACATAACACAACGTTAGTTAAACATGTAACAAAAAAATTATGTTTCTTTGAACGAGATCAGAGAAATCGTTCCACAATTAAATATTTAAGTGGCAATACGTGCGTTTTTTGGCAAAATTGTATCTGTTCTTTAATCTATCTAATTAAGGAGTTTCTTAGTTATAAAGTAATTCTTAGCATCAGTGTAGTGGTTCAGTTTAATAGTAAAATTACGCAGACAAAGTCAAATATGATTACTAGTTTCCTTTTACGGAAATCTACCCATTTACAAATACAACTTACCGTTAGTTTCATACTAATGTATGATTGGTTTATGCATGCAAAAAAAAAACTACAAAATACATTTTTATATATTATACAACCCAATTCTCCCAATCTAATTGTGAAAAACGCATCTCATCACTCTTTAAAGTCTCGCTTCGCTCCATGACAATTTTCATGCAAAATTCGATTACATTTATGCACATGCAAACGCACGCAACTACATAAAACAAATTAATATGGCTACTAAAGAAATAAAAACTAATGATCGATTTTTTATTGTTATCCTACGGTGTGTGAAAATAAAAGAAAGTCTATCATTTTTGCAATTACAGGTTCTGACAGTGCATAAATATTCATCAAGATCGGTGCAGTGGCTCTTAAGTTGTATGAGGACAAACAGACAGACAGATAGTAGTCTATCATTTGCTCTTATTGTATACCAATTTTCATCACAATCGATTAAACAGTTCTTAAGCTATGAAAACGATGCAAACGGACAGGTAGACAAACAGACTGACATAGAAACTGGCATTTGCGCAATCACGTATTCTGATTGTACATTATTTTTATCAAGATCAGTCAAACTGTTTTTAAGTTATGAAAGAACTTACAGATGTACCGATGTACAGACCGATATACAAACAGTATCCAATCATCTGTGCAATAAAATGCTTTGACTGAACACTAATTTTCATCAAGATTAGTCAGACGTTTGTTAAATTATAAAAAAAAATTACGGACAGATAAAAAAGACAGACAGACTGGCAGTAATCTATCGTTTGCGCAATCACATGTTCCTACTGTATACCAATTTTCATTACGATCGGTCATACCGTTCTCCAATTATAAAAGACATACAGCCATACAAACAGACAGACAGATATGAATTTAAAAAATGATACAATTTGGATCGTTATTCATAAAACGAATATATCTATCACGAACTTTTTCAAAAAAAAAAAATTGCACATACAGACAGACGCCATAGATTTATACATTAGTATAGACAAAAAAGTGGGAGGCTACGTTAATCACCACAACGTAGTTAAAATAGCTAAGAAACAGATATCATGCTGCAAATGTGTTTATTAATATACTTCAAAAATAGCCCAAGCGAATAGGAAAAAATATAACAAATTCTGTCTTTCAAAATCGCAACCTGAAATGGGAAATTGTTCATAAGCTAAATAATTTTCGGTCTATCATTTCATTTACATTATATTAAAATACTGCACTCCTACTATATTCGTTATGTCCGCTGTAATATGATCGAATTAGATATCGCGTAACATCAAAAAAAAATATACGACCAGTACAAGAAATAATTGATGAGCTGGCAAATAAAATTCAATTGGTTGATGGACGTCCGTCAGAGGCGACTCCACACAGCAGTGTATGGTCACGCGGTACCAATTTTCCAATCGCAGGCGTATTGCATTCCGACATGCTCATATAATTATTGGAGCCGATCATGCAGAAAGGGGGCCATGTAATTTAAGTCGTTAGTTATGATTTCTGTGTGTGTTTTATGGATCTTTAATTTTAAAGAGGAAAGAAATAACGTAAATCAGTCTAGTTAAGAGAATCGAGAAGATTATTACGGACATGTAAGGGCGCAGTATTGTTGACTTATTATTGATCAAGTGATCACAGTAGTGGTGTTACTGCTATGGTCGTTCTACCATTTAGTTATAAGTAGAAGAATATTGTTGTCTTCTCCTAGTTACTGTTTAAAGCGCATACAGAATCAAGAGGACGGTTAAATACTTGATTCGTCTAAATATAATAAATATAAATATTTTGTTGAATTGAAGATGCTCTGTACAGAAACTGAAGTTTACGGTTTAGTACAATACGTCAATAGTATTGCTATTTTCGTAGGACTTTAAGTTGACGAATTGGAGATTCTGTCGGTAAGGACCTCAATTTTTTTGAGAAAATACAAAACCTATGAGAGGCATGTTCGGTGACCCGATCGTTCATGTGTTTTTCTGGTTTTTTTTTCTGATTTTAATTTGTCAGTTACATGATTTATTAACTTTTATAATAGAGCGAAAAACATCGGTTTTGAAATTGATTTTTTATGCAAATGCACCGATTTAAGCATCCAAACTTTCTACATAGATTATATTATGAAATTTATGCAAAAACTTCGAATTCCAGTTTAATTTTTAAATTATCCTATTTTTTACTTTAAACGAAAAAACCCTTTTGTCGCCATAAATATGGTTCAGAAAAAAAAATTTAAAAAAAACTATGTGAAAATTGAAGGAAACACACAAAAATTTCTCATAGGCTACAATTTGAAATTGACTATTTAGTTAAATAGGCTACTTACTATATATATTATCTCTTAAACCAACTGAGATTTTTAGTCTTTCTGTGAAATAAAGTAACATGTTTTATACATATTTTCTCTTTAAGAATATTCTCCGTTTCTCGTGGGAATTTATATCTTTAGGATTTAAGCTTAGGTTTTTCTATAAATTAAGAGCGAGACCTTACATTCGGCATTTTATTTTTAAATTTTTTATCTAAGTAGTTACAGGTGTAGGAGGAAATATGTGAACTTTTCTATAATTTTAAGCTACGCATGCCAGAGACACAAAAAAGAAACATTGAATCATATGTTTCTCATAAAAAGTCCTTTCATTTGACATTTTATGTGATGCATTTGAGATTTTTTTTTTTAATTCTTCAATCTGACTCTGATTACAATTTGTTAAATTACGCAATATTGGCTAAAGTGGCTAAATATTATATATGCACTAAATTTCAACCTTTCGTTTCTTGTAGAGGCTTTGATTGAGAAATAAAACGAAAAACAAAGAAAAATGTATCCCGACATCATTTCTTCATCGGATACGCGGAGTCCCAAAATCTATTAAAATTTCCCAAAAAATGATTTAAGTAGCAAATATCAGAATTGTACGCTGTATATGCCATTAAAATAATTAAGGTATAAAACTATTTTAGGTAAATTCGAAGCAAGAAGATAGTAACATTTAATATTCAATGTTTTTTGTATGTATGAGAGAAAACTCTCTTAAACAAATAAAATATGAGAATACTTATAAAACAAATTAGATATATAAATGAAATAAATTGTTTATTTAAAAACTATGAAAAATAAAATTAGACTTGTTACAGATTCAATTCTATACAAATTTATTAACTGGGTTTCGAACGCGTGGACATAGAATTAAGTTTTTCATATTTATATTGTTACGAAATGACCTTATTGGAGGTTCGAGAATTGAGACTGCGTAAATATAAACACGCGAAAAAGCAGAATGTACATACTCAGCAACACTGAAATATAATAATTCACAACGGAACCGCTTCAACAATTTTAATTGATCACGTTTGATTTATTAACGCACCGATCGCAGAAATAAAATTGACTACCAGCACTCGAATCCAATATTTGCATCCTTCAATTAGCTATTTCGAACTTCTGCGAACATAAACAATACATAAATAATATTGATTAATCTTTTTCACGATGTCGATGCTGATTCTGTTCTAAATTTTAATTCAGGTTCCACTGTCTCATCCAATAGCGGTCTCGTTTTCTATTATGATCCCTGCACCTGCACCTGGCCCTGATTGCGATTGCGATCCCAGTCTTATTTTCAATTTCGGTACTATTCTCACTCTTGCCTCCAGCCAGTATCCTGCTCTCGAACCTGTTCATTGATTATATCAACTATTAATATTAGTGTATTTCTAATGGGAACTTAGCCACCTATATATCCGGTTCAGTGATGTCATATACATAAAAATGTACGAAATTGTAATTCTTAATCTTTTAAACACAAAATTCTGATTAAAATGATCAGGTTTTTGTGTTTGAAAGATGTTAATGCTCAAGCAAATAAACAGACAGAGGATAACGGTTTTACAACTGTTTAAACAAAACTATTTTTTGGAGGATTAATCTGAATATTATGAGTGAAATGTGTAAAATTAACGTACACTAAATTGTTTTTAAATTATATACGAATATTAACATTCCTTTAAATAATTATTTAATTCCATAAATCTTCTCTCGACCAAATGCTCAGTACTTTCACACAGTACAGTACAATAGCAATTAAGTGATGAAGTTTTAAACATCAGAATTCTGTGTGAGAGTATAAAAAAATAATTCAGAAAAAGGTACAGGAATGTATTTAAACCGCTGGATAAAAACAATGTTATGTAATGAACTTGAGAAACTAAGATGCATTTAATAAAATCTAATAAAAACATATTTAGACATCATTACGCCTTTCAGTGACCACATTATCCTTTATTATTATTATTTTTATATTTCCTTCGAATATTTTCTACTTTTGTTCGATGAGCAAAGAGAAAAGGGCATGCATAAAGCCTTTGATCTGAAAGCCTATGGTAAGAGATATACGAAATTTATAGTAATTAATAAACAGCATCTATACCGTGTAGTTTTCTAACAAGCGCCGTTCTTGTAGTTGACATAGTTCAACTAAACTTAAACTATTAGACCTCCTGCAACGACACTTTAACTTGGTAACGACTTACCCCTGAATTATTGTTGCGAACCTAGGCTAAGTAAGGTTTTATTTTTCGCTTGATTCACGCATATAATTACATAAATCCCTGTTAATGTTTGTTTGGTATCCTTTACATAGAAATAAATACAGATGTCCTAAATCAAAATGTAATATTAAATTTACACTTACGTAACTAATTTTGTAATTTTATAAGAAATATAGTATATTCAGTTTGAATTCAGTAAAAATAAGATTTTCCTACAAAAAATTAATGCGATAAGGTTTAATTAGACACACCGAATTAAATGATTTCTAAAAGATACGATCAAACTACACATAACTCAAACACATTTTAAATACACACAAAAATAAAGCTAATTTGAAAAATAGATTTTTTTTTTACAATCATAAAAATTAATATTGTGTTTTTTAGCTATATATTTTAATGTTAAACTTAAAATTAGTAAATTTACGATTATGTAAGCTGTGTATAAAATGTCAAAAAGTATACCTTTCCGTGCTCCAATTAAAATATGTAATATAAAATCTATGAATGTACGCTTTCACGGTGCAAGACAGGGGAGGTTATAACCAAAAATATATTGTCCAATAACAACAAAATAACATATAATTACACTTGCTGGACACGTCGCCGGCGCGGATCGTAATTTTTACACGTTACGATTCTAATTTGACGTTTATTGGGACATTAAGGAGAGCAATAACCCAAACATGGCGGCGAGTTTGCGCGGGAGTGCGCAGTAAAGCGGCCTGCGTACGGCGTACCGTGTTGACAGCGGGCTCGTGGTCTCTGGTCGAGGATTCAAGACTCCCGAGTCGGGATCTATTGGAAAAAAAAAAACAGCGGATAAGTGCGAATATGACGTGCACCCTGAGGATTCCGTACAACGTCAATTATGTATTTCATTCATTAAGAGTCACGCCGATTTGATTTTTTTCCGTTATCGATACCACAACTAGCGAGACATCTATACCAGGTATTAAAAAACTTTTACTGTTTTATTTTTTTTTCAATTAAAAATTTTCTTTCGATTTTTGATTTGAATATGCAAAAAAAATGATTGTATTTCATGATTGCGTCGATTTAGAAGCTCGATTCTTTTACAGTCTGAAAGTACCGTAAGTTCAAGTACTTAGTATTACTTTCAACGTGATACGTCTACGCATTTTTGAGAAAAACGGTCAAACAGACAGACTTACAACAAAGTGATACTATAAGGCTAGATTTTTAGATACGGAACCCTAAAGAAAGAAGAGACCCGTATGTGTATCGGACTGTTAGGATCAGCGTAACTCCGAATGGATCAGAACTCTTAATAATTTGTTCAAATTACAATAATATATTCGCTGATGCGGTATAGTTAACTTTTGGTACATTCATTGCTTCAAGTATGACAAATGTTTATAATGTTATTATTTATATTAAATCTACCAGGGTAATGGTGTAATTTTATCTAAATTAAGTATATTATACATAAAATAAAGTATATCAAAAGTTGCTCCATTTTCTTCAGATGATTTATGTATAATTTTATACATAAATAAAATAAAAATTAATTGCACTTTCTGAAATATTTTTAATGTAACACAAAAATTGAGATATATGGTACTTAAACTAGCTTCTGTCCACAGCTTTACCTGCCGAGACATAAAATAAACTCATTCACCTTTCACGTCAATTCTGTTTTAACTCACGACCTCTTTAAATATGTTCCTGTTCAAAAGCTATGTTGAAAATGTAGCAATTCTTCGCATCTAAGTCCAAGAAATGATTTTACCAAGATCTCAGAGCACTGGCTGTACGTTGGTTAAAGACCATAGAGTACGATGGACTAAGCGTTGGATATTATGGTTTTTTTTTGTACGATTATGTAATAAATAAAGCGAATTATTAGGCTCTTTTGTTTGTTTTACGGCCACTTGATAGCCCACCTGGAAGAATTTTCAGTTAATTATATTATTGTTACGCTATCGATTCTCAACAAAAATGGCCACCAAATGTCATAAATTAGAGAGATGGCCTACGTCGCATTATTAACATGATAACAGATAGCAGTTAAATTTCGTATTTTATCCCACTGGATACATGGTGTGATACTACACTTAGTACATATCACACCATGTATGATCTCAATATTTACTGTTAAAAATGAACGTACACAACTTATCCTATGACAAGTTATCATATTCCCGAGGCAAACACGAAATACGCCGATCAAAGTTCGGTTGGCTGAGCGCTATTCTACGAAACATGTAATGAGTACTAAGTACGCAATGGAACCATAATTCTCAACGCGCAATATCCGTGAGCTAATAAAACAAAAGCACATGCTGTAGTAGCGATTCGGTGGGCTTCCTTCTCGGTGAAGGCATGGAAAATGATGGTTGGATGGGTGGAAGGTTATGAGTTTGTAAGAAACGCACTAATAAACATACACACGCATAACATAACTTTATTAAGCCTGTGATTCCGCTAAAAATGAATAACAAAATTTGGCGTATTCTTTGATATGCAATATTGTGGAAAAGAATAGGTCTAGAACGACTTTCCTGTGCTTGGTCGAATCTCAGAATTTAGGAAATCAAGATAAAACAAACTCTTCCCACGATTTTTTACTTAACCGATCGCCAAATCATTTTATCTACTGCCCCGTCATTACGAAACAAAATAAAGTGTAATTCGAAATATTAGAATTTCCAAATCTCATTTTATTTTAATATAAATGGAGATTTCATCTCAGAACTATATTAGATTAATTCCATAAAAAAATATTTTTTCTTACTTAGTTAACATTCAATAAACTCGATTGAATCTTAGAAAGACTCTCTGTAGTGCCAGAATAATTTATAATATTTCCCTACAGTACACCTTTACTGAGTCTTCAATATTTTAATAAATATCCTTTCTACCCTTGTCAAACAGTCACTTTTGTCTTATTTGTGCTAGACGAATTCCAGCGATAACTCTTCTTGTTCATCGTAGAATACAATTTCGTATTATGGAACGACGATGTTCCGTTAGCAATTTCGTTGTTCTTTACATCATCAGGTGCTGCTGATCTGATGTTAATGATCTGGGTTTTCGTCCATAAGGTCATATTCTTGTCATTCTTTGCACTGATGCAATTTCCTGTGAGGATTCATTCCAACTTTGCTAACCCACACCTACATACATTAAAATTTGTAGTGTCCTGTTCCAGCTTTCTACCAATACTTTTCCTTAGGGATGCAATGCGGTAGATTGTTGTGATCTCGCACCACGATCGTATGCAACCCCTCTTACCGCATTAGAAATGAAAATAGTTTCCCTATCGGATAAAACTTTTCCTATCTTCTATTAGTCATAAAAAATCTTAACCATTAAAAATGCCACTGCTTTGTCTGTAGTGTACCTATTTTGGCAATTGTTTTGTAACGACATACTTTATCATTAATCTCAGACAGCTGATTACATACTCACATCCAGCATCCGATTTTTGTAATGGACCTACCACGTCGATAAAGATCATTTCGAAAATCTTTCTTCGTATAATTGATTGCAATTTTGTCTGCTACTTGTGATACTGTCGACAACTCCTGACACGCCATTTACCCTATTTTTCTGCGTTCATTACAGCATATCTTTCATTTCATCAGTACAATGTTTTTGCTAACTTCAAATGGCATGATGACCATGAACAATCAAGTAACTAATTTATGATCTCGGGTCACATGTCCTTCCGCCACTCTAAAACCATCCGTATAAGGCTTCACCATTTAAACACTTTGAATAAAATTCCACCAGAGAAACAGAAAAAAAATGTAAAAATCTATTTGTTTGATGGGATATTGTGTAATGTTAATTGTTATGAAAGAATCTGCCTACTATGTTCAGCTGCCAATCTCTTTGGTCAAATACAGCATAATCAGCCCTACTGCTGACACTCGGCTAAAGTCCCTGCAATGATGCGGTACGCCGGGAGCTCGATGTTTCCTACAAACGTACGCCTTAACTCCTAACATAATTTTATATGCATATGAGTTGCATATAAAATTGTGTCTTGACGAGGGGAATCAATGAGAGGCCGAGAATCGTGGCGGTCTGTACGGTACGACCGCGTATAGGTGTACCGAGTGCATGTGGCGCTCATACGTGAAATATGCATGGCATAAGGCAAAGGCCACGCTCCCTCGAATGTAATGTATGCAGCTTATATGTGCAGGCGGATGTCTCATCTATAAATTGTAGCGAAATGGGTGCATCCATCGCAGTTGTACTCCGACGGCCACATATGAAGCTTGGCTGTAATAAAGAAATCAGAATATTGAAGCGCTATCCATCATTTTGCCCGCACACCGCAAGAATCCGTACTCCGAGGCGACTGTGAAGAAAATCAAAAATACAGGCTTATCTTAGAACAGAAACAGGTTCTAGTTAATTAGAGTAAAAAAAAAGAATAAACGATAAAAAAACAAGAAAATTACAATAGCCCAAAGTATGGATAACAAAATGACTTTTTTGTTATCCACGAACAGAAATGAAACGTTTGTTTCTTCTACTGGTTTCGTTACCACGATCAAACTGTAAGGCAGTCAACCCAAAGTAGAACTCTACCACCCGTTTACCTGTATTTTCGAAAAAGCTAAGACAACCGAAAAAAGGTTCTTTTTACATCATGGCAATGCCTCCCTGCATATAGAATGTCAAAATATTATTTTGTTTCTATAAAAACTCTTTCACACAGTCCGTATTTTATAGCGTTTATAATTTTAGTAATCTAGGATTTCTTAACAATCTTAGTATTCACGGAATCAAAAAATGGTGTAATAGCGTTCAAGCAGAACATGAAAATTATTCTGATTTTATTGATTAATCTTCGAATGTTCTAAAAATTGGTACTTCATATTGAAAAAGGAGAATCATTGAAAAGGTAGTTATATCACACTTTTTTAATAAGCATTATTATTCATGAATTGTGCAAGACATCCAGTGAACTTTGTGTATATTCAGTAACGTATTGTCAGACAGACAAACGATCGTCAAAATGAAATTGACGGGGACCCAATTTTGAATTCAAAATTTAATTCAATGCTATAACGAAAATGGACGTTTTGCCGCGCAGAACACGAACAAAACATTTGCTTTCGTTATTCCCAAGAACGGGCACACACAATTTGTGATTCCAAACAAAAGGTTATGTACTCAAGATTAGCTTGAAAATATGAAATATAGAAGATGTCGGATAATAAATCATTGCGGTAAGCGCCCGTGCGCCGGCAGACTGCAACACGCTAAATAAGGGAAGCTCTAGTCTCTTTTAGTGATGGCACTTTCAAATATCGATGAGGCGATATACGAAGTTGAGACAATCGATGGGATAACGTAATCAATTTCCTAGGAATATAATAATGTACTGCAAGACACAGCACTCTTTTATATGGATGTACCTTAAACTGTACGCTGGATAGACCAGTAATACCTACATACCTAAGACAGGTGTCATTCATGGATCTAGGTATTTTCAGTCAGGTCTGAAGACGCAGAACTTTGTAAGAACACTTCTTGGTGGAAATAATAATATGAGTTTTGGTAAATATCTGTGGAACATTGCTTCAGACTGCGCCCGATAGCTAAATAAATTTTCCGAAATCGCATTTTCTAAGCGTAAGCAACCTCCGTCGCGCCCCCACGCGATTTAATTTGAAGAACATTCTAGACGGCTATAAGAGATGTGTGTGTATGGAATTCGAGTGCTGAAGAGTGAGTTTTATTTTTACGATGAATACGTTCATGAGCGAAGTGAGATCAACTACAAGCGTTCAAATGGTTCGGTGGTGACTTATTGTATCTAATTGTTGCTGAATATAGACGTTTAGTGCTTTTCTACGTGTTTTCGTGTAGTCTGATCTCAATCCTCGAACCCGTGATAAGTTCGTTACGTAACAATATTAAATCATTTTTATATATTTAACCTTTATTTCAATCCTGAATTCAATACTGATCCTGATTTTGAATCTCATTTCACCTCTTACAACTATTTTAATTACCATCTGAATACTTTGAAAAATTATACAGTGAAAATAAAAGTTACTTCAAATTTTTTTGAAAACTCTATTTTAACTGCATTATTAATAATCCAACTTATCACTAATAATATTAATAAGCTTAAGCCTATTATTAAGCACTCAATTTATACCTCAATTTAATTTTGTATTAATATTTTCCGTGTACAAGAAATAAAATTTCAATTTATATCATGTAAATATCACTTATGTTAATAATTCTAAGTTAGTTCCATATGTTCATCTTTTACGCTTTCAAATTCCTAACGTTGTACCGGTATGGACGCATATGGAATTAATGTTCGAACAGCAATAACACACGTCGTTGATGACATTGTGAAACGCATTGTTCGCCTTGTAATGCGTGCTACACATGGCACATAGCTTATGTTCCGCCTATGTTGTGGATGGGAATGTTTGTTTTGAGAAATTATATATATATATATAATTACAGTGTCTTATAATCATTTGGCATGAGTTATCACCTCACCTTACAACCCTGAAGAACACCTTCCTATATTTTTTTCATTCCAGACTGACACAGTCGTAAATCTTGAGCTTTTCACACCCACTCCGATACTTAATGTTAATTGCTATCAATTATTACTAATAAAAAACGTATAAAGTCTTAGGACTATCGAACTGGTTTCGATTGCCCTTTGATGCAATATAAAAAAAAATCATTGCTATTTAAAGTCGTAACATATAATATACATGATATTGCAGCAGGTAGGCTGCACGCGAGGCGTCCGGCCTTCGTGCTGAATCGTTGATTCTTCATGTAAAAATTTGAATAATTGAAATGTTATTGAATTTGCGAAAACAAACGCAAAGAAGGGGTTGAGCTGTGTTTTCGATAAGTGATTCGATCTAAGTATTACTGAAGTTACACGTAAGTTGCTGCATATATCTGAGAGCTAAACTAATAAACTTACTTTTTGTCGCTGTCGATGTTTTAATTCAAGATTCCGACTATCAAAGAGGGTCTAGACATCGGTTATTATATTAGTACCGGCAAATATTGATATCATTATATATATATTATAATTACAGTGTCTTATAATATATATATATATATTATATGTATATATATAATATAAACCCATGTGTATTTCTCAGAAGGGTACGCAGAGACTATAAATTTCTTGCATGTTTGAGATCTTTGCATATCTCACTTGCTTGCTGACATCCATCAATCTTTTCGTGCAACCTCGTCCGTTTTGAGTGCTTAAAATTTGACCCTTTTTTAAAACGCCTGCTAATCTGCTTTATTATGAACTATTAAGAAGCAGACATGTTCCAATTACCAATAATTGTTAAATTTACTTTCATTTACAATGAAGTTACTATAATTATATGACCTATTAAGCTAGAGGTCTTTAATAAGTACAAGTAATAGTGAACGTCTACGGATAGCTAAATTATTTTTTAATAACTAACTATCGTGCGGTAATTAAGAAAAAAATTGAAGTTAATTCATATAATCTACTTTTTCTTAAAATTTCATTTGTTGAAATGGAAAGTACCAATATGGAATTTCCAAATTAGCTATTAATAAGGTCGATGGAATCTCAAAGATAAAACGTTTTTAATAAAATCTTCGCTCATAAGCCTAGTTAGATAAATTCATTAGCTTTCTAATAATGAAATTGACTTTGTTAATAAATATATTTGGTTTTTTATACACATATAATGAAAAAACTCACTTCATGATATGGAGAAAATTAAAATTTTGTACTATTGTAAACATATCTGAGCTTAGCGATAGCATTTTAAAATCCAGGACGAAGTTAAAGCGAAAGTTAGTATTCCACAAACCGCGTCTACCCACGAACATGTTCACATAACTCAACCCTCCAGTATTGACTACATTTTAACCGACTCAATTATTTTGACGCTACATGTTCGATATTTTAGATTTTTTTTTCTAGATTGCTTTTTAATTTTATTGAAAAATGAAAAGTATGTAATTTTAAAATTGAACAATACACAATCCACTTAAATACCATGAACCGTTCATCGTTTCGTCAGAAGTCGAAAAACACTGATTTTTAGAATTTTAAAAATGTTTTTAGCAATGGCGACTTTAATTTTTTCAAAATTTAGAATAAAGTGCGATCTAAAATACGAAAGGAATTTTATAAAGGTTTATAAAAATTGTAAAGGCTATTCGTCATTTAAATTGTGATCCTATTTTCTTTTCATACGATGATATTAAGTAGATAATGATACTTATGATAGTTATAATAATGAATAGGTTTGTATAATTTACTTCGGTATCAAATTTCTATCACGTCACTATAGGCACATATCCACAATCTCATTTCGGATTATGGGAATCGATTTTTAAGCCTTACACCTGGTCTATTGTAGATTGGGCACTAACATCTGTCATCGCAATGTCTGAACACATAGAGCTTTGTTCGATTTAATAAAAAAAATCGTTGATTAATTCTGCCGTTAAAGCCTTTATTTTCGAAATCACCATCGCTCAACTATCGATTGTTTTGATGCGAACGTAAAGGCTCTGTGCAATGTATTGATCTTTGGATCGAAGTTTAAAATAAAATTTCTGAGTAGTACGGTTGTAGACAAACTTTAGTTTTGGTATTTAACTCACAATTGACAATTCATTAAATATTTCCAGTTTGCAATAATACCAAAAGTGCAAAATATGATTGAATACGCTTATGAAAGTATTTATCAAAAAATGTGTGAAAATTCAATTACTAAACTGCATATTTTTTTAAGTTGATCATAAAATACAAAGATAATAGAAATGTCAAGATTCCCAATAGATGGCAGTGATTTATTTTATGTACGTTTTATTTAGATTTTTTTAAATGATTTCAAAAAAAAATGTAAATGAAACCGACCACAAACTTGATGAAACGAAGAAAGCATTTTGAGTAAAATACATCTTTTATTTTACTTATCGTTTAAAATAATTAGAATAAATTAGGTTTAAGCAAAAATTTTACTCGCCTGCGTTTAAAAAAAAATAACAGGCGAATGTGACTTTTTTTTTTGCAATTATATACTTAATATTGCTCCTATCCACATAAATAAATTTCACTTGATAAAACAATTATCCTTCGATCGTCACTCTACATCCGGAACAATCACGTATTAAAATATCGATTCCGCGAAAACAACACAAACCGTGTTCGCAAGAAACAAACAAGCGGAGGGTCCTCCTGCGCCGGAGTGTTAAGTCTCTCGATGCGTATCGACTCCCGCGTCCTCGACACGGATCGACATTCAAAAGCGCCGCCGTTAGATAACTATCGACAACTCGGACACGCTCGTCGCATCACTACGGCCGCCACGGACGGCGCCGTGAAAACTTAAAATCTCTCGCGAATCCTTATCTAGTAGTGGCTGTGTCGAGTAAATTGTCATATTTCGTAACTCTTCCTTTTATTTCCTGTGATATTTCTTAACGTGTTTGCGAAAGGGTAACGTCGATGTCTGTGTCTGTCATGTGATAATACACAAGTCGAATAACACACGTATAGTATGTATAATTAAGATATAGATCGTATTATTCTGGAAGGTTCCTCATTCACAGCGACCGGGCGACGTCAGCTCTGATCGTGCCGAATGCACATCGGGTGATGCATCTTCCCCCCTACCTCAAAATTGAGTATGCAATCGATTGCACTATTTAGAAATTTAATATCAGATTTACTCGAAGTTGGAAAAATATTTAAAAAAAAATACTCCATCGATATTGATCGTGTTCAGAACTAAAAGATTTTAAGTAGCGAATCGATTGATGAGATTTGACACTTGTTCGAATACACACAAAACGGATTTTAATATATTATTGTAAAATGGGTCGAACGGTGTGACAGTGATTTATGAAATAACAATTATGCTTTTTCTAGCATATAATTTAGGTAGCATTTTGTCGATGAAAGATAAAAAATATAATTAATTCGACGCAATATTCTAGGAACTTTGAAGGGCAACCGAATGTCATTTGGACGTGGTAATTAAGACACCGGCTAAGTGCGTGTTGAAAATAATTATTGGAAACTTTTAACTGGCGGATGTGGTGTGAAGCAAGGTAATATTTGTTAGAAACTTAATTATTAATTCAACAAATCCTTCTAATACCTATTGCGCATTCAACAAATTTACACGTTTGTCAGAATGTTTGTCACATTTTCACACAAAAGTGTTATATGAATTCTGATGAAATTTCTCAGTATCTTATATATCAAATTAAGATACAAGTTATGATTTATACAAATACTAGCTTGTTCTCGCTGCTTTGCTCGCGTGAACGTTACAAAGACAGAAACATGTTTATATCGACAAAGAATCAAGAGCGGGATCAGAATCAAAATTAAGAGTGGGGCCCAGATTAGGACAAAAAATAAAAGAACCTATTCTATGTCCACGCGGGCGGAACCGTGGACGAAAATTAGTTGATACATATATTCAAAAATTGCCCTTCAATATAATCAGATATAACAAAATCGAATGTATTTAGAGCAATTACTTGCTAAAAAGGATTCCATTTGCCATAATGTAATTTATGATAATTTTGATGATAAATATTTTTTGACATAACCACTTCGACTTTTTATCGAGTTGTCTTTTTCTGTTATACTTTTGTTATTTATTTGAATGGTTTACAATTTAATGGACAAGAGCTACCCTTAAGTTTCTGCCTACAGAATGAGCAATAATTCATATCAACACGACGTATTTCAAGTGTCGTGTGTGTGACCTATGAAATAAAGATATTTTTTGTATTTCAGTATAAATTGTTTTTTGTATGAAACATCATCCCCTTTATACGATTCGTATCACTGACGCTTCGTTTGTGACACAACATACCCGCCTTAGCGACATCGCGAAACCAGCTTGGAACACATCCCACTAGCGTCGTCGGAGATGCTTGAAATATCGCATTACAAACCGAACGACACGCAAATCGCAGACCCACTCTCCTAGTAAACGCGTCGTACATCATCAAATAACAGAACACAGACGGTATCCGATGTCGTCTGTGAGTTAGGCCTTCGCCTGTGCTTTGACCGGCCCCAGCTTGAAGGTTTCACGCCGTTGCGGTCGGGTTTTGCGGTGAAAAATTCAGCCGCGTTCCGTTGGTATGCATGATTATGCGGTGGGCGTGCGGTCAACTGGTCAACTGCCTTCGGATGTCGATAGTACTGGAATTGAATATTGATTATGGGCAAAATGATCATCAAGCCTTCGAAGGACGTATCATTCGACGACACGCTTCACGATTCATGGATTGCGCTAAGCCTTCGATCGCATCAAATCGCTGAAGTTATAAGTTTATGAATGGCATTATGCATTTGATACAGAGCGATAAAAATCTCACGCAAAAAGCAAAGACGACTTGTTATTGAAAAGAAAAAGGTGTGCGTAAGACAATTTTTAATGACGATCCTGAAGATGGATCGCTTCGGCATCAGTCCGGTCACCGTAAGCTTGTTCTTAGGGTTCCTTACCTCAAAAGGAACCCTTATAGAATTACTTCGTCGTCTATCTGTGTGTCTAACTATCTATCCAGACTTTTTTCTGGGGAAGACATAGAGTTATCAGATTGAAATTAATATAAAATCCTTTGACTTAGATTTATTTTTATGATAAATCGAGCATATAAGTCAACGCGAGTAAAAAATTCGGCCATTTTTTCTGTATATTTTGACGCTCATACATAAATCAAAACCCATAAGTTATTTTTAGTTGAGCTAGAACCATGGACATCGTTAAGAATCAATATATATGTATCTATAATATATTTGTATGAGAATAATTAAGAATCGCTTTCAAAAATTAAATTCACGAAGCATAACTCTAATAGTATCAAATATTCGCGTTTTGCCGCAAATTTCATACAAACCAAAACAGAAATCCTCTAAGGCATTATATTTTGAAATTGCTAAAATATTTTTTATTTTATCGAAAACATGCCGCACTTAAAAATATCAACTTAAAATATAGTCCCATGTACATGCCTGATTTATCTTAATACCTTAATTAAAAATTTTATTCCTGGCCAAAAAGAATGGGACCCAACTCTGATACATGTTTCGGTAAAAAAAAAAGTGTTCGCAACTAAAGAGATCCCAGGAAACCTGTTCATTGACCATATGTCTACTGGTTTGAGTTCGAAAGGAAAACATGCTAAGTCTGACAATGAATATTTTAAAATCAATATAATTATATTCTTCTTGAAAATATATATACGGATTTTTTTTTATTTTTAATCAATCAATATTTCAGTAAAGTAGAAAGTCAATGAAAAGCTAAAAAAAAATAATTAACATTTCCAACATGACGTAGTGAAAAATTAATTAGAATACGGGAAAGGTCGGATATTAAATTTTCGTTCAACGTGTGATGTGAAGTTAATTAAATACCAGAAATATCTTCCTATGCTCGTAGTTTGTAAACGAATAACACAACAAAATGAAAGCTAAGCTTTTTTGACGCTCAATTTCGTGATCCCCAGAACCTTATTTAAGGTTGTGAAGTTTGGGCATTAAGGTTTCGAAAGTGCGACCGTGTGCCGGTTGAGGTCCGTCAGTAACCATTAATTGCCGTGCTGTCTGAGGCAGACAATTCTTGATTTAATTTGACTCAACTTAAACTTAAGCTTGATCGTTAGGTCAAGTCGCAATTGCTTAAGTACCGAACCGGTTAATTTTTTTTCCGAAACTGTATTTTTTTTGATCCCAGTATTGATTTGATTGATTGATTGAAACCATTTTATCACCACGCAACACTTGGCCTGGTGATAAGTTTTTTGGCGCTTAATTTTGGAAATCGCCTACAATATTCGTTATTTATATTGATAGGTCTAAAATGATTTATGTAGAGATAGGAGTAGAAGTAGAATTAAAATAACTTAATAGAACACTAAAAGTAACTAATATTAACATATAGCCCACGTTCAGGTAAACCTAACACAAAAAAAATTAATAGGCATTTATATAGTTGTGTTTATAATTTAATGTAAGAAGGAGACAAAAATGTGATGATCCATGTCTTCCAGTAAATATATCATAGTACCATCATATAAGATGTAAATGATATATCAAAGGATATTACTATGCGCATACGTATCAGATATTAGAAATTTTCAATAGTCGGTTTATGGAAGTTTTATTCAGTACGTACTGCACTACCTGCGCCATTGGTCAATAATCACAGACGAGGTTTTTGCATGTGTGTAGCTTTACTATTTAACATCTTGAATTATTTATAATTATCTTTTAATTTTTAGATAATTAAGTATTTTGTAAATAAAAGCTTGCTTTTAAAAAGGTTTTAAGTATTCATTCCAACTTGATTTTTTTTTTCATTCTTTGCTTCTTTATTTCTACGTTATTCTCTCACCCTCCAAAATCAGATTACAATGGTGCAGCAGGTGTCCAGAGATTAATATGGTATATTATAGGAGCATATTTTACATTCTTTTTCATTTAGCTTTTCACGACATATTTCACCTTATGTTTGAGCAATTAGATATTATAACCTGCAAAAGCTCCAAACTCGCTCAGTCACATTATGTGATGCCTATAGATAGGCTAGTTTTATTCGCTACAAAAACTATACAGCTACTAGTCTCATCAGATCATGGACACCCTCTAGATCTATAGTATTACGCAAAACAAATCCAATACACCCAAACGAGATTCGGTTATCTCTATTAGTTGAGGAGTTTCTATAGTCATTTTCCGAATTTATCATCAGATCCTGAATACCATCCATAACTACAGTACTCATCAGGAAAAATCCAATGAACCTATGAAGATTTCTTAGAGTCACTGTATGCCACTATTGATAGACCAGTTCTGTAGCGTATGTATCCGGTCTATGACATTGTCTTAGATACAAGTATGGTCGAGGAAGAAGTCACGTAAGAGTCGATTACGAGAAAAGACGCCTAGTGTATCGATTGGTGTGGTATTGAGCCAATCAATAACACAGTACGCAGAATACTACAAGGTCCATAGCACCAGAACATGCCATTATCACCGAAGTTGCATAACTATGACAAATTTCAGCTTAATCGGGTATCAGTAAATGCTAGAAAAACAGATCACAACTTTTGGACCGGTATGACAGGCGTAAGAACAAAGCAGGTCGAATGAAAGCTTGTAATAATAATAAAGTCGCCTTTTATAAGGTCGGTACGAATTTACGAATAGGATTTGTGGAGTTACGCGATTTCGGTCAGCGATAGAGAGACCGAGATTGCAACTCTCATAAAGCTGACGTCTCGCCTTATCAAAATGAATAAGGGAGGGGGTGCAAAAATGGGAGAAGATTGGTTTTCTTATTGGTTTTCTTTCGAACGTAGAGGTCATTCTGTAAAAAAATAGGGCACCTTATCAAAATGTCCAGAACTTTTTTATAGCTTGTTCCCATTTTCAGTTTCTGCTTAACTTATATTTAAGAAAATATATATTATATATATAAGAAAATATATATTTAAGAAAAGAGACGTCACTCTCACTTTCGTCACATGCATATTTAGTTTAATTAGGAAGTCATTGCTTTTCATTACTGTTGTACCACGAGGGCCCTATAAAACTTTCAAGTGTCGTTTGGGCTTATAAAAATTTAAATAAAGTGTATAAGATATAAGGATAGATGTTTCGTTTTAAAATTAGTCTCGAAAATATTCTTAATGTAGTAATCGATCGATAACGAGCGTGTAAATTAATTTTTTTTTGATAAATTTTCACTTATTCCGTTTTCGCTTTGATGCATTTAAGTCACGGTTGATATTAATGAAAGGAAGATTTGGATGTGGCCAAGACAGACAAGGAGGGAAATACACGAGTACGTATGAGATGAAAAGAGATCGATGAAGGCTCGCATGTCGGAGTAAAAGGATGCTGCGCGTAGGTGGTGTTACAAAAAAAATAAACAAAATGAATGAGATATTTACGCTCTGGCCGAGAACGGCAATGATATTTTGATGATAAAACGATATTTTACATATGATCTTTTTGGGTAAGATATTTATAATTTTAGTAGTTAAATATATTAAATATGACTGTGTGTTTCATATAAAGTATCAATCGAGATTAATAGTGTAACCTAAAGCTTTATGTCGCCGCACATTACTATAACATGATGTCTGTGTGAAAAATCTTCCATTTTCAATAAAAAATATTTATGTATAGAATAAAAATTGATCGTTGAGAATTTACGCATGGAAAAGAATAAAAAATCTTTTGTTAGTTGACCTGTATGTATTGTAGAATGAGTTACCTGAAGAAGTACCGAACTTATTATCAAAACTGAAATTTATTTATTCCGCTGCTGAAGCGTACCCTAAGCTACACATATTTTCATTTCGAATTGAAAAGCTTAGGACCTTAAGCCCCCCACGTTGGCGCGATGCGGTTTCGGGGGTTACTAACGATTGTCGTCACCGATACGACAACATCGTCCGGAACCAGTGGCTTAATAATGTGTTCTCCGAGGCACGGAGCGTACTAGTCTGGTTAAACTTAATTTATAGAGATCATCTGTCATTCGTCAGGGATGAGGATCGAAACCAGTACATCTTCAGATCCTAAGCCGACGCTCTTAACCATGTCAATGTAGTCGTATATTCTTTGAACACAGCTTACTCGGGATTTACTTGGACGACAAAGCAGCATGGAATTAGCACCCACGGGATCTTTCTGTATTAAATTGACTGTGAAAATTTATTGTATATATTAAATTATACAACTAAACAAATCTGTTGTATAGTATTGTATAATACTCCAATATGTTAATATTGTAACAATGATACTTATACTAAAGTTATATGCAAAATATTGATTTTTAACGTTTTTTTTTTTGTAACTTTTAAAACTTAACCGTATCAAGTCGTGGGAATGGTTGAATACCACCAAAATATTTGATATTTTTCATTGCTAACCTCTTTTTAAGAATCAAAAATCTTCTATGGTTCGGTTTTTCAATTAAGTGCCAAGTTGATTTTACGTAAAGTGTATTGAGAAAGGTATTTTTTCGTCTGATAATGGATAGCGCGAGGACACCATACGAAGTAAAATATGTTATGAAATAATAAATAAAATGAAATTAAAATTATGAAATATAATATATATACATGTAATAAATAAAATATAATAAATCTCTTATTTAGAGAGGCTTTTCATAAGAAGATATAAAACATATCTTATAAAGCGTATACGGAGCTGTTTTTTTTTTTTCTATTAAATTATACCAGACACTTGAATTTTTTGACAACATAATGAAACTAGAGACCTTAATAATATATATTAAATCAATTTCATAGGAACCTCGAGCCGGTTCGCATAAAAACGTGCCTTGACACACTACAGACAGACGTCAGTAATATGTGGAAAGGGCGAAATTGGTTCCTTTTTTTCGTCACGGATTACGGAACCCTAATAGTTCGATAAAAATATTGAAGCGGTTTTAATAGTGATACAAATCAAAGTGGTATACATAATAAATAAATATCAATGAAAATTTTCTGTCAGAGATTGTTATCTTTTTTTTTTATTACGATCAACCTATGCATACAAAGTCAAATTTACATGCTGGTGTTTTTGTCAAAATATTACTATCTATTTTTTTTTTATTTTTTATTAAACCTTGTCGAATTAAAACTTTCGATATTATTAAACTTCCAATGATCGATGGGGAGTCATGTCGTGTTGTGCACGCAGCTGAATTCGTTTTGATTCTCTGTCGTCAAGGGCTCCAAAAATCGGTGTTGAGGAAAAAGACATAACTACATCAATGAAGGTTGTTATTCAAGTTTACTACTTAAGAATCGATTTTCATATAAGACCCCCGGTATGAAAATTTTATGAGGCATGAAATTATTACAAGCGTATTGTTTTTTTGTCCTCATTCATAATAATCGATTATCTAATATTTTAGAAATCCTGGGTAGTGTGGTAGTCAGCATTTTTAACTGTCACGCGCTACACCGGGGTACGATTCCCGGCAGGGGAGGCTTCTCTCTTAGGTTTCCAAGCCAAAATGGTAAAAACTGAACCCTTATAGTTTCGACATGTTTGTCCGTTTGTATGTTATAGATTTTTATTCAAAAACTACACAATGTATATTGATGAAATTCATAATAAAGGTATCTTGTAGTTATAAGCCTCTACTTAGTTTAATTGGCAAATAACAAAAATAATATTTCTAGGGGAGAGGGGCACTCCATATACGCAACAGAAGTTGAAATAATTTTTTTTTAGCTAACATTAACGTATGGTTCATATTTTTACAGTTCTTTTAAAAACACAGCTTTTTTTAGCAAATTTTCTGATTACGTGAATAATTTCGAAAATATCGCTCTGAAAGTAGCAGAAATTGTATTCCCCTCCTTTTTTTCAAAAACGTATGTCTAAAAAAAATGAAAAGAAATATGAAGGTAATGTTTAGTAAACACTTTCAATAAAAAATATTTTGAACATGATCGTATACATATACCGTTTATGAGTTATTGATGGAAAACTGCACTTCTCAACAAAAGGACGTAAGTGCCATGGAGATACGCTTTTTTGGTGATGCTATTTAGTTTACACTAGTTTAATAGTAATAGCCGACATACCTACTTGTTTTTCTAGTTATAGGCGACTAAAGTGCTTATAATTATTCTGTGCGGGAAATATGGAAAAAGTGTAACAATGTACTTTTTTCATCTGTAATGCATTTCTGTGTAATGCCTGCAGAACTCTGTAATGAGCATGATCCGATATGCTCTTGGCCAGTTTTTTTATTTAATTGCATTAATTAATATTGATCTTTAATTATACTATTATTAATTATCAATAATTATATTTATAAATGAGAATAGAAAAATACATAAATGCTTTCAATATTATAATAGATACGTTTATTCACCGTTTTTGCCTATTGCACATTCAAAGACAATCCTACTTGAAGAGTAAACTGTGTAAAAAGATTAAAGTGCGTCGGAGCTGACACACACACACTTTTTGTGTTCACAACGAACTGACTAACGTTATCAGCAGATTTGAAAAACGTCAAAGATTTTTTTGTTGAGTACGCTATTTTATCCGCAGCATTAAGCCAGAGGTAATTTTTTTTTCTTCAAAACAGCTCACACAAAATGAATTAACGCTCTTAACCGCTAAGGAGTTACCAGAACTCGGAACAATTCAGAATACGTCATCAGGTTACCATACATGATTAGTGAACTTTCATTTAATTTACGCTTATATATAGTTTCAGCTCGATCATACATCGGAGATGGAACCGAAGTACGCTTCAAATTTGAACTGTTAGACTGAGCAAACTCTGAAATATCTAGCGAGTGAGGTACGTCATCATCATTAGCTCAACCTTCAGCCAGTCGCAATGACTGATAGGGACAAGTGCGAATGCACCGAAAGAAGAAGAGAATAGTGATTAGGAGTGAGGAGTATAGAACTAGTCGTAGCCTTCAGCCAGAAATTGGAGTCCTGTCAGGCGATACATACTATCGTATAGTCATATTGGGGAAGAGTGAATCTTTTCCATCGTAACTTCATTTTTCTCCTCTCGTTCAATACTATTTCAATCTTAGATTTCTTTCAATCGATGCAAAACTTTCAGACACAATTCCAGAAACCGTACTGGAATTCGGTAGCGACTTTCGAAGGCTGGTATCTTAATTAGATTAAGCAAGTGTATGTTTAAGTATACGAAACCTCTTCAATGTTATATATTCTAAGTATCGTATAAGTAGAACATATTAAGCGAGCTTCGATGGAACGCCCAAAGCCAACTGCCGAATTCCAGATATATGCGCACAGTCCGCTATAACGAGATCGGCCGATCGCGCTATATACTACTGGCTAACGACGAGTAATATGATATTAGCGACAAACAGTAAATCCTCATCCTATTTATAGTTAAAATTTAATATAAACAAGAAAGAAAGTGTCTGTAGTTATAATATGTGAGCACGTAAGAAGATACACTTGTTTGGTGTAAATGAATTAAGAATTTTATTTTTGAGAAATTCGTATATATTATTGATTAAGGTTTAGTGTTATGTGCTGCGCCTAAACACAAGTTGATTATGTAAAATAACTAACTGGATTGGGCATATTATTTGGTTGGTTATTTTACAATGGAGCGGCGTATACGTGGGTCAAACTGAAAGTCCTTAGAAAATAAAAAAACTGAGCAAACTAGCAATCTACTTTTACTGTTTTTATTTTTAAAAACAGTATCTATCGGAATAAAAATACGTCGTAGCTATTATTGGAACCATTCAAAGGAACACTTTGCCTACTCGAACTTAGGAGTCGCTTCGACGGCCTTTTCATACGCCGTCACTGCTTCCTCGGCGTCCGTAAACTGCTTTCTTTCGTAATTTCTTATTTAGTTTAGGAAATAAATAAAAATTGCATGGTGTGAGTCGAACCTGTAAGGCGGATAAATCGGTATTTCTATACATAACTTCCCCAAATTGATAACTGTATGCCTAACCGTATGTCTTAAGGCGTTGTTATGACGAAGAAGAATCGTACTGCGAGGTCGTTTAACCCGAACTTTTTCCAAAACAAGAAGTCAACAATTGTTAGCCTACTAGTATGTTGTAACTGTTTTTTTATCTTCTGCAAACAATTATTGCATAATAACTTGTCATTTCGAAGAAAGAAACTGCCATCTTTTTTTCCGATGCTTCAACCTCGTTTTACTTTAGTAGGCAACTCCTCGAAAGGAAATACCCGCTGAGTGTATTGTCTTTTGGTTTCGGGATAACAACAGTAAATCCATCTTTTGTCACTTGTAACCATGTCGTACATAACGTTAGATTCGTCATGGGAAAATCTTTGCATCATTTTGCGTCACGGATTAATACGACACAGTTTTTGAGCGTCAATTAAATTATGAAGTATCCACTGAATATAAAGCTGACTGATCGTTAAGCATTAATTAATCATACCGATGCCTAAACTTGTCGGAATCTGCAAATAGGTCAATTTTTTGTCAGTCTCTATCATGAGTCGCACAGCACATACGACCGAAAACATGGTCAGTCGACGACCACGACCATGTTTTTGCGGTCGTGGCTGTAGAAGGTCTCTCATGCAAATCATCAGTCAGACTAGTGAAACTATAGTCGAACTAGTTAAACGAACAAGTTAAAAAGTTACAAACAGTGGCAAAGGATAGAGTTTCATCATGAAAAGCCAAATTTTCTATTTTTCTTGTTTTTTCAGATGGCAACGAAAAATCATTGCACGAAAATTTTCTAGCGTTAATTCATTTTAACATTGGACAAACGATGTCCTTTTTATAATATTTATAAGGTTGGCATTAAATTAAAATTTTCCATTTTAAAGTTTCTATGTGACCAATTTTAAAAATTTTAAGTGTGACCTACGTATGTCGTTTCGTACTTCCTATTTAGATAGCTTTGGACCGCACTAACTTCATGACACGTTACATTGGCGCGTCCTTTCAAAATACGCTTTGATCTGTTTTCTCTGAAGTGCGAAATGAACATGTCCTTAAAAAATAGAATTAAATTACGTACATTAAATCTAACAACGTTAAATAAAATTAATTATTAATAAAATAAAATGATGATGATAATGAATAAATAACATGAACATATAAGATTAAAAATTGAATATGTCAAAGTCTATTTACATCAGATTTTGATTATTTTCTTAGCTAGGCGTGTGCTCCCACAATCTTTTTATTATAGATCGAGGGACTCGGATTGAAACCCACCAAAACTGGTTTAGGGCGGATAGGAGGCCAGTAGCGACCTCTGATCGTTGTCACCAACACTATGACAAGGTCCCGCACCGATGGCTTACGTGATCTAAGGGAAACGCAGCGGGACGAATAATTTTATTTAAGTTAAAAACTCATTGATAAATTCGCTCAATATCAGGTAAGAACTCGGCACCTGCCGATTCGAAGACAAAGACTTGACTACTGAGCCGAGGAGTCCGGTTAGGCGGGTGGAAATGATAGTTGAAGAAAAATCTTTTGAGATTTTCAAATAAAAAGCACAACAAGCAGATCTGAGTTTAATGTTCTTCGTCGATGATTAACGAAAAAAAAACAATATATTAAAAATAAAACAATTCGTTTTTAATGCTCATATAGTGGCAACACAATTAATTTACTTTACAGATATATGCCGTTTCAACAATAATGTCCGTACATGGTGTTAGCTCCACTAAATAAACTAAAGAACTAAGTATCAAGTAACTAACATCAAGTAGTAAGCAATCAAAACAGACGAGCTTGCATGAAACTTTTGATGGATGTCATTGAAGACAAAAGTTGTGCATGTTAGTACGAAGTGGCTATGTGTTGCCTTTGTCTATCTCTTCGTAAAATAGAAGTGAGTTTACGTTAATAAAAAAAATTCGCATTTAATCAACAAATCGACATTATCTAAAAGAAATGGGCATGTGTTATCGTCTAATAAAATAATTGGTGACAGCTACCGTCAGAAGCTCCGGACCCACATTGGATTAGCGCGCAGATTTTGACATCGGATCCTCTCAATTTGTTAGAAAAAGATTGTGGGTAGGTATTCCTAAGCAGAGGTGTGATTAAAAATCTGACTGACGTTCAAAGTCGATAAAGATATACCTACTGTTTGAAAATACACAAAAGTACCGACAACTTCCCTAGTCTTAGAGCGTAGAAAATACAATTACCAAAACCTATAGCGTAAAATATAATCGGCTTTCAAAGTGGTTGTTAAGGTTCCGTACCCAAAGGGTGCCGAAAAGCTGACAGAACCCTATTACTAGGGCTCCGTTGTTTAATCGTACGTCTGTCATAGAGCGGTATTTTTTGAATCGTGGAAGGACGATACTTGAAATTTTAGCAGAGTGTATTATTACTATTACCATTATAGTAACAAATATTAAAAATAAAATAAAGTTAAAAATTAAAGTGCGTCCCCATAAAGGAAATACGTATTTTTCAGCTATTTTTGCTCGATCTTAATAATGGCAATGCATACAAACATCTAACTAATATAAGTACATATAATGCATATTCTTAAGTAATACAACAAATGATAAAATTCGTCCAAGAATAAGTCATACTTGCGCTAATATATTTCTCAGGCTTAAAAAAATATTAATATCTTGGTACAGAGATATTGTCGGATATAATTAGCCAATTAATTTACGGACATTTTCGAATAACCACATATTATTATAGCATCTATCTTGTTTTTTACTGAAATATTTTTAAGAAATACATAGTATTGGATATTGCACAGAAACCTTCGAGCGCGTTAACGACTCGCACTTGTCTTATAGTAGTTGATATTCATTTGCCAATCTAAACAAAATATAAAAAACCTACGCGGGAAACTCAAATTATTGCAAAGGTTGGAACGGACGGACGGACGAACCTCGCGGCGTCGTATTACGAGGTACGTAATTCAGGAGCGCGCCTGAAATTGCTAGGCTTTCGCGCCAAAACGAATTCTAGTATCGTCCATACGCCAGTTATCCAACTAACCGGTTAACCGATATAAGGTACAGGTAGGGGAGGTGTTATAACTTAATATGTACGAGCACCGGTCGCGGTATAACGTGGTGGCTCTGCAGTCATGTGCGAGCGGGATAGCGAGACGCGCGCCGCCGCAGAGCGAGCGAGACGAGCGTATTATTGCACCGCTAGTAAAGAGCGAAAGAGATCAATAATGAGGGAAACGACGAGTTGAAAAGGGATTTCAGATTAAGGCCGTACCGTGAACATAGAGTATAGAATAAATAGAGAGTGCGCGCGGAACGTGGCTACGATTGTAGAGTTGCTAATATGCGTTAAAAAAAATTTAAATAATATATTTGCTATTTGAGATAAATATACAGGAATAATGTTTTATTTATTTTGATTTGCCTATTTCGAAGTTGCAGCTTGTAGAAAAGCCATAAGCATACTAATTTAATAAATATCGAAGTCTATGACAATAAGTACATAAATGCAGTTTAAACATAATCTATAACCTGATTTTGTACGGTTACCTTCTTACAATTCAAATGATGAATTAAAAAATACATTAATAGTCTCTATTTTTAAATTAACTTTAAATATAAAATCACTTTTACGAATGAATTTATAATTAGAGTTAAACCGTAAAAGTAACTTTTTTTAAAAAAAATATTTAAAAGGTACTTGCTTGGACAAATTTTGACCTTACAGCTCCTAAAAGATCATACGATATTAATCATATCATAATATTTACAAATCATAAATAATCGATAAGTAAAGTCATTTTTCATAGAAATCACAAATAGCTAATTAATTTGAAAATTCGCTACGTTATTACCTTTTTGGAAGTTAATTATTTCATCTTTTAACAACCGAAATCTTACTACCAGCATCTTGACGTATGTATTAAAAGAGGTGGTAATTAATATTACATTTTTTTTAGAAAAGATACTGACCTTCACTCGGTGAGTTATTTCATTCCAAAACAATTAGTTATAAAACATGAAGTTTTAGAAAAGCTGTATTGTATTAATACTATTTAAGAAAAAAAAAAGAGAAAGTTCTCAAATAATTAAATATTATATACTAAGCGCATATTCATTCCCAGAAAAAATAGGATTACAGTTTTTGAGCGAAATACGTATAAATGTTATGTGAAATTTCGCAGAAAATATGCTCATTTGTTTCAAAATATTTTTTCACTTTCCTTATTTACAGTCGAATATTTAAGTCACCAGTTTGTCTGTCCCAGCGGCACATTCGAGTTTTGGAGTTAAAATTTTCTACTGCGATCTAGTGCCGATCTAGGACCGATGACACAGTTTGGTACCAACGGCTTATGATACTCTCTATTTTAATATGCAAAGCACGTTTCATTTGACAGTTAAAAAATGTCAAGTCCATTCGTCAAGCGAAGTATCGAATTCGTTACTTCCTGATTCGCCGCCACTTATTCTTATCCGCACTTTTTCATTCTCTGACCATGCACCTGATGAGGTATCTCTCTTCCCTAGTTAGAGTTACGTCATACAATGTATGAAACAAAAGATTAATACATTGATTTCAAAACAATTGTTTACTTATTTGACACTTTCAGTTTATTATTATCGTGCATTCTTCTGTAACTCTTTGAATATTGTGAATCATTTTACTCCAATCTTAGGTATGTTATTAGCCCAAAGTATCGTTATAAATAATTTAAGAATTTTGTAATCACTTTAAAGATTTTATTTATTATAATAAATATTTCTCAATAGATAAATTAACAACGTACAATAGTGTCTTCCGTTCTAAAATAATTCCTTGCAGATAAATGATAGAATTTCTATATATTCAATAATATACACAACAAATAACACTCTATAAATAATAGAAAGTAACAAATTTTCGTGAAATTTTAATTGTATGTGAATTTTCTGCGGACTATGTAATAAACGATTTTCTACTTCTCTTTGTAAACATCACTCTATAATGTAACTAAATGAGATGAGGTAAAACATCTTTTACACAAATAAGTTTTTAAGAATACATGAAGTCCGTATCAATTGTCTTAAGTTTTAATTATACCCTACTATAATGACAGAATGAATTTTCACCATGAAGGACATCCTTTTTTTTCAGAAATAAACCCTAAAAATAGATATATACGATAAAAAACTGTTTTAATTTAAAACGTTGGTTACTGTTGTATTACGGACACTCAAAAATATATCGCCAACATATAATGTAGACCCCTAAAACCAGTCGACACACGATGTTACCATAAATCATTATACGAATCTGTACACATAATACATTTCATGTAAATCACTGTCGAGTCAATCGACCAACAGCGCAACAGCGTAACGTAAAATTACGCCTGTTCTCCGGAGGAGTAGGCAGAGACCGCAGTTCGTCTCCGTTAGTCGCGTCTGAGAGAGCTTTGCTCTATGTCGCCGGGGTCGTCCGGGCTGGCGGAGCTTTCCTCAGTCGGCGGCCGGGACCCGAAGCTCGCGTGTCGTTCGGTAGGCGCGAGCGCAGCGCGTTTCGTGTCCGGAGACCATATCAGAAAACTGCTAACAGATATCATGTGATAGCACATCTCGTCTATGTCATCGCGTCGCACAGACTGAAATAACATTTGGGACGGGTAGAAGTTGAAAAAGGTTGTGTAAATTGCGCCATATACGATACTTTTCAGCCGGAAAAATCAGATCGGAGTGTAAAAGTGAGGAATGTTTTGTACGACGTAAATTTTCGTGTGTGTGTGAACAAAATAAAAAAAACGCTGTGTGATCGGTTTTTTTTTTCTTCCTTCTGCTTGTTCTGTCCAGTTACGCTAAAAGGTACGTAAATTAAATTTATGTTTATCAAGAATGCATATGTTAAAAAAGAATTAATTAAATACATTTTGTTTACTTTGTTTTTGTATTCGATCAGAGATTTCTGTTGTAAGAAGAAAAAGATGTTCATCTACAATAATCCATTGGAAAATGTGACCAGATCCAAGTTTACGATGAAAAAAAAATGTACAGTTACAATAGATATACGCAAACATCGGTACGGAGGGTGTTACGAAACGTTCTTACCAAAATTTACGAAATCACCTTTCAGTTTTTTTTTTTATTTAGACGTAAAAACAAAGTGAACGGCCTCCGAAGCCGAAGGTTTTACATAACAAAGGGTCGGCAAAGGGTCGATAGGGAACAAACAAAAAATACAACACCTGTTGGTCGATTTTACAGGGAGCCCGACTGACGGCAAAAAGTTGTCGATCGCGGGGCTCCGACGAAAGGCTACTTTAGGAAATCGATGTTGATCATTATCTTTCAACTTAATCGTGGAGAAAATCCATGTAAACTAAGCCTTAAAAGTGTGCTTAATCATGTTGTAAAAGGTTGTAAATTAAAAAGTAATAAAAAAGATGCTTATACAACAAACAATAAATATTCTTTCAATCTAAAGAGAAATAACTACTAATCTTTAGATATATACGCAGAATTAAGACAGAATGATTAAATATTTAAAAAAATTTAAACATTCGTATCGGGAAACAGAAATATAGAACAATTTTAAAACAGCAGACCCATAGAGATCTATTAAAAGTTAATTATTCAAATATAAGTAGCTATTGCATAAATAAAAAATATGTCACTGAGCATTGTTTGGTACTTCCGTATTGAAACTGCAAAGTAGGGATTTTTCCAACAAAGGAGGAATAATTATTTTTTAGTGCCTTCTCAAACTTTTATTAAATATTTACACACTTAAAAATAACAATTAAATGTATTTATTTTTATGTACGTAAAAAAAAATACCTAGGAAATATCGTTTTGAGCAAATTGAGCAATAATGCTTTCGACCTCTGAAAGCACGGGAACATTTTTGCTTATATTGTAGAGCTCAAAATTATCATCTTCTTCTTTAAAAGAGGTATTTAATATAACCGAATTATTTTTCAAATATTTCGTTAGATATCTTTTGAAAGTAGCAAGAAAATTTTAATGGGATTTGCAGTATTCGATGCAGTTTTTTTTTAGAATTTAAAAGTATTAAATTTTAAAATCGATTGGTTAATAAATTCGAAATCTATATTGAATTATTTTTTAGAAGTGACATCTTTTAATTACTTTAGTCAATTTCGACAAATCTTGCAATTTTCAAAGCAGATTTTAAATATTTTGTTTAAAAAATTAATCATTTGAAAATCTAAAATTACAAATAAACATTTTCTTTTTTTAATTTTTCGTTTACGGTATTTTTCGAAGTAATAAGCCGATTCCGATGAAATGTACAGTATTCAAGGCAGTATTGCAGATAGAAATTATTATATTTTGGAATAGATAGGTTAAATAGATAAAAAACAGTTAGAGAACAAGATACCCCAAAATAATATTTTTGAGATTTTTTTAGAATCTACACTATCGAAGGACTTAGAATTTTCAAGTAATCCGAGTTCAGTCAAGTTCTTCAGAACGCCGCGAACCTCTTACCAATCGGTGCATAAATTCAAAAGGTGTTTAGGGCTTACGCACACACAAACGTTCCTCTGATGATGATCAGAAAAGTTTCTTAGAACCTGGAACCCTCGTCACCTGATGTGATATCGGTTTTCGAAAAACGGAGTGACGATAAGAACTTCCTTGACTAACGAATAATTTTTAATTTTTTTAACAGGAACACTCGAATAATTTAAGTGTTATAAACGTCGCCTTCGTACTATTTATTTCTCACGATTATATATAACAATTATTTTATCAAATGATAATACACTAAAACCAATAATAGTTAATAAAGTCAAATATGTGTAGTGAAATTAACGAAATAGTAAAATTAATACGATTAATTACAAATACTACATTACAAAAAATGAATGAAATGCAGACGCAAGTACTATCTAGTAAGTGTTAGCGTCCTTGAAAGATGGTTCTAGGAAATGTAGAAGTAGAAAGAGTAGAAGAATTGGATTTGAAAGGAGGTGGTTTAGCCATCTGAAAAGGATGAACCATGGCACAACGATAAATGAAACGTACAAAGCGAATGTGCGTAATTAAAGGGTTGACAAGGGGCTCCCTAAAAAACATATGGTTTTTTGTAGCAGTTTCGAGAAGAAAATGAGCTGGCAAACCATCGGAGAGTTAATGGTCACTGCCGCCCACGGACACTCGCAACACCGGGGGAGTCACCGATGTGTTGCCGGCCTCTTGGAAGAGAATAGGATATCTAATGAAGGGGGAATATGCTAATTAGCGAGCCACCGGAACTCTCACTCAATGGATGAAACGCAACAGCGCAAGCAGCTGTCCACGTCTCTATTTTGTGATAGTGTAGTGTTTCATAGGGCGAGTTGGTCCTTTTTTATGCCGCATCAACTTGTTCACAGTGTGGCTCAACCACTGAAGTATGTATATAATGTAGATCGAGTAGGTGACATATTAAAGGACTGCTAAACTTTAAGCACCTGAAACGGACAAACTTGTATGAAAAGTTAGTAAAACAAAAAATATATAAAAATAAATATCGTACTTAATGAAGAGGTATATGTTCTCTAGACCTACGCTTTTATGAAGTAAACGTTGGATTATATTAAAATAAACGAAAAGACGGTATTAAAAAAACAGTATCCCAAGATAAAGACTGTCAAATGATCTCATGAAACAAACCGTAGTTATTGGCCGCCCGCCCGCCCTGTTTTCCGATCACGCACCTATCAGACTTCTGGACTGCACCCCTGAGAGCGCCTCCCTCGATTTTTTCTTCGTCTCGTCGGGCAGGCGTTCGGGTAAAGCCTACAGGCACTGCTCTTCGAAGCGTTTTCTTTTTTATTCCCCTTATCAGAAAACAAAAGTGCCCCAAATTGTTTCGCACGAAGCGATGAGTCACCGCCGAGCCGGCGGATTCTGGTGAAAAGTGGGCGAGGCCGCTTTCATGTAACGAAAGCTGATCGCCGAAATTCCATTTGACTTGAGTTCGCCTTCGATCGTGTCACGTGTGACGTTCGAACTTCGTTCGATACTAGGCGCGGGGCGCGGCGTCGCCTGCGCGCACGCCTTGTACATAAATATGGTGCGTATTTCGACTGTAATTATAACCTTCGCGAGAAATTACAAAACGTACGAATTTTACCTTGTGTACATCCCCCCCACACACACATACGCCCACGCACCCACACACACATACATACATGTTCGTTGTGTATGGTTTATGTTATGTATAGTCAAATTATCCTTCGTACCTTATGTTCCTAAACAACATTATTAACCACTGAGCCAACACCGTTAACCGCTATTTTTAAACTTAGTAAAATTAAGCCGCTCGTTCTAGCGAACGGAGACTAAGTCGTCTGTCCCGGACATTGCCACTGCACTGGTGACGATGGCCAGCGTGGGGGACTTAGCATCGTTAATTCTGCAATAAGAAAATCGTGGGAAGGCATAGACGTCTATGCCTCGACAGTGTCGTATTTAAAGGCTGACAAAGCACATAACATAACAAATATGTATATACAATGAATAGGAATTACATGCATCGTCCATAGCTTTAATTGGCCTTATAAAATACTCCATCAAATTTAATATAAATCTGAACGGTCACTGCCTACTCTAGTTTCATATAGAGTGTGATAATATTATCTTATGGAAAATTTGTGCAAAATGAATTTCATATGTTCACTCGTGATAGTAAAATAAACAAACTTCATCTGACGTAACTGTCGAAAGAATACATTTAATTTATTTTATTTCATTTAATGAAAACTCTACAGTGAAATGTATATTTTTTTTAATTTTATTTATTCATAAAGATTAAAAACAACAGAATTTGATTCATGTTTTCATAATGAAGGTGTGACTGGTTCTAAATACATATATCAATTCAAAATGTAAGATTCCGAAAAGAATTATTCAAAACTACTTACTATGTTTTTGAACATTTTAAAACGACGTATCCAATAATTGCTTACATGTGACAAAATTTTACATCGCTTGTATAATATTATTCATCAAAGATATTATTTGCTTAAGCATTAGTCTCGTATTATCGCAATTTAATTTATTAAATTTTACGAGTAGACCGCTTTCTATATATAGCATACGCTAGATCACATACGCGCTCATACGAAACCGTATCGATCGATGGAAGCGTAATAGATCATTAAATCGGTACCGATTTAAAAATAAAACATCCTGTGAACGGGTCGAAGGTGACTTTACAGTGGACTTAGCGTGACGTCACGGGCGGGGCCTTTCTGAGTTAATTGCCGCATGGGTTGGCCTTTATCTCCTATGTCAAAATATATACGTAGGTTCCGTAATCTATTTTGACGTGTATTAGTTTGTCTACGGTGACGTGTACATAGACGTATACTGGGTGTAGGTCGAACGACATTTTAGGGTTGGGAGATTGCACGGGTAAAGGTCTTATTGTTAAGTTGATGATGATTTCTAAGTTTAAAATTAAGATTTATGATATGTCACGTTATAAGTGCATTGTCTAACGAACATGTCAATATAGCGTGCTGCTAAAGGACGACACTCACTTCTGTCCTTCTTAGGAATGAAAGTGTTCATGGTCGGCGGTGATCACTACACTCTAATAGATCGCTTGCTCGTTCACCCCTTTAAAATCCTATGAAAAACAAAAATGACGTATACATACATTTTTTATTCGATATGTACACATTTAAAAAATGTTTCGGTATCCATCTCTTCCAAATATTAAAAACAACACATTTCTTTTATTTTTGTCTATTTGCGAGAATCGTATGAATTTTTTTTTCTTATGAATTATTAGATAGATCTTTGCTCACATTCAGATATTTTATTTATAAGCTCGCTTCTATTTCCCAGAAGGGTAAACAGAGACGATAGACTTCCACGTGACGATCTTGACATATCTCTCTTGATTCACTTATAGCAATCGAAGGTTTTGCTTAAGTACATCAGTTCCGGATGTGCAAAATATGGCTCTTCTTTGATATGACACCGATTTGGTCTACATAAGATTTTCTAGGGCGACCTTTGACGACCCTTCCATCACAAATTAGCTTCATAGATTTGTTTTGTTGGTTTACTTTCATATATCCCAGGATAATACATTCAAATACCTTTGATGAGATTAAAAAAAAGAATGTATGCATTTACTAAATTAGTCATAAACAGCAAACGCAGTGGAAATTGAAAAGGAAATGCAACATTGTTTAATGTGAATAAATAATTAGAATTGCATATTAAAAATAATGTGAGTAATAAATGTTTATTTAGTAACTTATTTTTATGTAACACGGAATCATTGAATTTTATCATTATTTGTTTAAGAATCAGTGTAGTGTAATAATTTTGAAGTTATTATGTAAACAGTAAAAGCAAAAAAAGAAATGTTTTTAATTACCTACTAAACTAAACAACCGACGCGTGGAATTTCGCTAGTTATTTCTAAAATCGAAATTTGAACATATAAAAGTTTCGTTTTTCATATTCACTATTAGCATATTTTTGTACATAATAATTTGAAATAAATGCACTAAAATTATATTAATCCCAATATCAGCGAATAATCTTACATATAATTATTATGAGATTCTGTAGATTTATTTAGTGCATAAATATATTTTTCTTTGAGTCTCACATTTACAAGACCTATTTCCCATTATAATATAAACTACCGTATTCTAGTATACCGTTACGAGGCCCACGCTCGCCCACGCTCGCCTACGAATAATGAAATATGAAGATAGCATAACTAGCTTACGCCTACGGATTTTCCTGTAAATGGGATATTTTTTAGGATTACATCTGCTCAAATGTTATTTAACTATGTAAATAATGTTCACGGTGTATGGCATGGGCATTATTGTAATAATATTAATAACTTAGAATGTAGGGAAAAGCTTTTTGAATCTCTGTGAGAGCTTTTTAATTAAGGGTAAGAAAAGAAATTCCAAAGGGACAGGGTATCGAATCTTGAAGAATCCAAGTTCAGTAGCTGACAGGATTTTTATTTTTAATGTGTTTTGTTGATCGGATTTAAGATGCTCAGATGGTGACCCTAGTACAATAAAGGAAGCAAGCCAAGTTTTGATATTACTGCTGTCAATTTATCACTTTAGGTACTTTCTTATTATTATTACTACGTGCTATAAAGCCTCCGAGTCATAAAGTGAAAAGACCCTTACAAGAAGTTTTTGTGGGCATTGTTATCTAAAGAGTAGACATTGTTTTGGGCAATCTTGCTATATATAGGGCAAAACAGGCGAAGCATTGTCCTCTATGGAAGCCTACGTTTGAATAGGGTCGACTCTTGGATGCAATCACCCATGAATACGATTGTCAGTAGGTGCAAAAATTGTGGTATAAGAAAAACCTGTACCTAAAAATATCTAAATTTTTAGATATTTTTACATATTTGTAAAAGTTAGAAATGGCAGATGGAAAACGAAAGTAGAATCAAAGCGGGGAAGAAGCGATCTTTGCGTAATATGTGCGAGGTGTGGGAACAGATATCAATGTCAGAGAGTGGTCTGTAAGAAGTTGTAGATACGAAAAAAGGTATATTGCTGTGGTTTGGAAGTCTCTAAGGGATGAACTGGGAGACTGGTGAAACAAATCTGTAGCACGAATGTGCGTAGGCGAAGGGTCGGCAAGGGTCACCCTAGCAAATCCTATGCAGACCAAATTGGTGGCCTATTAAAAAAGGGTCAAACGTTCTGCATTCGAAACCGACGAGTTCGCTTGAAAATATTGATGGATATCAGTCAAGTAAGAAATATATGCGAGGATCGTACAATATGGAAATCTGTAGTCTTTGCCTACCCCTCTGGGATATAGACGTGAGTTCATATATTAGAAAAGAATGATGAATTTAGATATATGAGATTATTGCTTATTCACGGATGTTTGCAAAGCGATAAATTCGTCGATGACTCTTTGCATTTCTCTGTATAAAGTTTTTTTTTTTACTTGAGAAAGAACGACGGAAAAATATTTTAGAAATATAATAAATCGTGTTCAATCCCGAGATTACACATAGAACGTGTTACAGTAACAGAATGAAAATACAACGCTATTTTGTACATTTTGCTAGAAATGCAGAGTGAATAAATGTGATGAAATTTATTCGCTTTTTTAAGCAATTTTAATTTTATTCATCGTTCTCATCATCACATCAGATCATCATGACATTTCATCAATAAACCTATATGGAAGTTGAAACTGCGAGAGGTTTGTATCACCCCACTTCATAATTGTACTCTCTCCCTATATTCGAGATTGAAGAACTTAAGACGTCAAGCGTTCCAAATTAGCCCAATGCGGTTTCGAAGTTGCTTATGCTAAAGTTCTAGGGCTGAGTTTTTGATATAATTGCGGACTTGTAACATTTTTCTCGTGAGTCTCAATGGATAAAATATCATGATTGATGTTATACGGATTCCTCAAGGCGCGAACCTCATTTTTGCTTTAGAGTGTTTTTCAACTTAAGTAGAATTTCGTTTTTCGGTACGTATAAGCTATTTCCTCATCCGAGTTAACCATATCTAGGCCAGTGATCTAGATGATTTAGCGTCATTATAGTTTTCACCGCAATAAGTTTTTACGATGCAGAAGTGAGAGGCTACCTCTTAAACATAGTAAGTAATTGCCATAAGAAAAAGCTTTGATAAGTAACGACGCGACACCGTTCGGAAATACGTGATACAATTTCGAATGGCGTCGCGTTTAAGAGTTGGAGGAAATTGCAAGAAATAAATTGCTTTCACTGTAAAAAACTGATTAAACGTGTGTTTTTATGGTTTCAGAGGAAATCGCCAAGTTTTAATTTTGGGACGAGAATGTTTTTTTGTTCCCGGATATCGAAGTAGAATTAGCAGTTTTGGATATCGGTATATTTTTTTGGTTGGAAATTTAAGATGTCTACGATTTTACTACTTTTTTGTTATTAATAGACATCGACTAATACAATTCGTTCGTCACTTTTAGGGTTCCGCACTCAATGGGTATGTACCTATTTATTGAGCGTACGATACCTCTTTGTCTGTCCACATGTCGTGTCTGCCATCTTCATCTAAAATAAGTGATTTACAGTATTTCAAATTTCTTAATAAGCCAAAAAATAAATAAAAAATTACTGACGTTTTTATGTTGATTCCAATATGTGTACGACTTGAAAGAAATTTTTGCTTGATTATAAGAAAATTTGAAATTGATCCAATGGCATGACAGTATAGAATAAAAAGAAATATCGATCTAAGATTTATGAGATAAGGATTTTTTTGGAACATAATCATTATCTTCGATACTGCAGAAATATTTTTAAAGTAGGTAATTTTTTTATTTCAAGACGATCTTACGCGAGACAAGATTATATTTTATGTAAGATATTGAAGCTATTTCAAAGTAATTTCTTAACTAAATTAAATCTTTTTTCTTCGTAATACCAAATAATTTATTTTGTAACTTGAACTGTATTTTGTGACATGATAATTAGATAATCTCTATAGAAATCGAAATTGTAAAGGGTTTTTACTGGAATACATGGAAACTTTCGTTGCAATAATTATAAAAATGACGTTATTTAACAGATGCTAAATATATAAAAAACTAAAAAGGAACTTAGTTTACCTTCAACTTATATATATATTCAAAAGAAGACAATAATAAACAGATCAGAACTAAAATCAAAATAAGGTAACTACTATTAATTTAACTTTTTGTTACTGTACTCACCGGAACAGCCCTGACGAATAATCATTTCGGAGGTTCACATGGTTTTTGCCGACGCTGCGTCTCAGGTGTCCAGGCGCTTCGGGGCGCGATCGCTTAGTGCCACTGTTGTGTCATTTTCCTTGTGTTCACTCCAGCGAATTTCCTTTGCTGGCTAGCCTAATGTTGAGTGTTTAACAAAATATACGTTAAATCACAAATTTTAACTGTGTATATTTGTGCAAACTACTTTATACTGTTGGGGCAACTTTATAATTTATTTCTACAGCTTCACCGGGCACAATGCGGTGTTTTGATTTTGGGAAGCGATCATCGTATATGTTTCGATATATGAGTTATAAAAGGCCCTATTTCATGCATATGATTGATGAAACCTTTGTATTGATCATGACGGATTTTCCCGGGTTTGGTCAAATGTTGAATTGGATTCGCATCAACTTTCCTAGGATGACCACGGGAAGTTAATGGGTTCTCACATTTTCATGATTTGAAGTTAATGGAGTACTACTATTCGAGTTTGCGTCGATTCGTGCGACTGATTTGTGGAAACAACTGGACGGTTCCGGAACCCAAGCAAGATTGGGAATTATGTTAGAGTATCTCTTTATTGTATTATGAATGAGAAAAAAGGCGTGTCAATGTTAATGCAGATTACGAAAATTGCGTCTGATTGTGACAAATATTAGGTAAAATAAAATATAACTTTATAAGATATTTTGAAAGTATCGCGACTTGTTTACGTGATATTTGATATATGTTTCGGTCAGTTATAAATCATAATATTTTTCTTAGTTCATAAATTATATACTACAAAATTTTATCCATCATACCATCCATCTAACGCGATAAAAATAATTGCTTCATATTTTATTGTAAAAACTTAATAATCGTAATAAACTCTCGAGAGGTAAGAAGAGAATTGACAAAAGTTTAAATTTTAGTAATTTTGAAACTTTCAAAGTTTTGAGAATTTTCCAACTATAAACAAAACTGATTTAACTTGAAAATTTTTATTTTATTTTCGAAGTATTAAACAACAGCATAAATCACACTAACCACATAATAGAGATGGGGCTTATTTTTCAATTAGATATAACTGATATAGCATTCGTTTTTCCATAATGATAGTACGGAGCCCTTGGGGCTCTCATACGAATCGCACTTGCCAGCTCTCCTTACCACGTTAATTGAAGTATATAAAATAAGCACGATTGACGGGATTCCGTTCAAATTAAACGATGACATATTCGTTGAAAAACGGCAAACGCGGCACGTACGAGGTCAATGAATGTTCATATTTCTGAATATTCAATTATTATGCTATTAAAATAATCAAGAGAAACTGAAAAAACCAATACAAAGTTTGTGTGATGCGAATTTATAATATAATACGTGTGTTATACATTTGTGCACAGTACATAATGCAATAAAATAAGAAATATATTTTATTCATATCCAGGATAAGTAAGTGGAAAGCTGACTGAATATTCAAATTATTGAATGCGGCGTTTGCGCTTTGCTAGTAGGTATAAGTCTGATAGCCATTGTATTCGGCAGGGTTAGAACTTCGTTTTGGTAGCTAGTGACCTACCTCATTTCCGAAACTCCACTTTGTATATAAATGAGGTTCTTATGTGATTACATCCTCAATTCTGCTTTTGCAGCGTCAGGTACCCTTCTTTTTTGAGTCATACCCTTCCCCAATCCTCTTATTTCAGATTGGGTGACACGAACCCCAAGTGGTGGAAGCGGTGAACGTGGTGGGGTATCGTCAAGGTTCCCCAACTGAGACACTTGACGTGCTCTACGTGTCGGGAACGAGTGGTATAATTAAAATTGAACTAGAAACTCATTCGTCAATCCTGTGACCATGATCGAACTTGGTACCTTATGGCACCAAGTTCCATTACGGCGACACCCACGAAAAAAGAGCCACCGCCATATTCTCCCTTTACTACGGGTTATTTGATGTACTGTGTTCTTTTGTGTGTCCGGATGTATCGTAGCTGAAAAAAGGAGATTATCTATAGGAGGTTCATAATAACCTTAAAACGAACCAGAGATATTGCATTTCGATTCGAAATAAAATTGACTATTGGGCAGATACAGTCTTCATCTAGTGGGAAAATAAGCGTTTTTGTACATATATTTGTATTAAGAAACTATTAAAATGAAATTAATATCAAGTAGCAAGCATAACAGCTCAAAAAATCTGGCCAAGTTCAAATCGGTCTTAGGTAAGGTGGGTTCGGTAGTATAAATCATCGCTGTATCTTAATATGTCTATTTTGTACTGATTCAATTTGTTTATGGAAACCTCTCTAACACATTTCGTTGTAGTGACTATAATAAAAGCCTTTACGAAATAATAAAAAAAAAATAACTATAGACTATACTTTTGAATTTAACTTCTTCGTATACGCGCACTACCATAAAAACCATTATACAGATTGCGTTTATTTTTTTACGCTGAAATTAAGCAATATATATTTTATAAATAGTTCCTCTTTACGAATTTTGGTTATTTCCCTTGCCACTTTAAAGACTTGAAATTTTATTTAGTTTATCATGTAGACTATAAGGAGGTCCTATATTTTGTATATTTTTCAAAATTTTGGACTAATTGGTTTCAGAGATAAAGAAGAAATGGTCATTTTTCGTGTATTTTCTTTTGTCCTATCCGCTTTTAAATGATAAAAACGTGAATGTATTATATTTCACACAATAATCCATTCATTCGACACATTACATAATGCTCTTGACCAATAGCTTTTTTTTTTTTAATCTAGAATTTTTCCAGTACAATCAACAAATCGGAATTTATTTAATTGCGCTATACGTCGATATTTTGGTCGCCTAACTGTATGTGTATCTAATCACAATTTTTTTTGGGTTCGTTAGATTCGAGGAAAATAGTTCATGACAGACGGACAGAGCTTCCTCCCGATCCTTAACAAGAACGCACTTGGCCGGTTTTTGTTGTTTTACTTTATTGCACTTATAATCACACTAGCGTGACGCATGCGCATATATGTTACTTATAAGGGCGTAGTTAGAAGGTTTTTTGTGGTTCAAACATTCTCCGAATTTTGTTTCGCATGAATATAATTTACACATATAATAGACATTATACATATTTTTGTTGTTTTATTTTCTTAAAGTCCCCTGCCCCCCCCATACTAAAACCTAATTATGCTCTTATTACTTACCGTTATTATGGTGAAACAAAATCAAAAATCCTTAAAATAATATTTGTATCTTTGCAAACAAAATGTATACATTAAAGTAAAAGGGACATCCCTCTATTTAAATATTTTTTTAAATATTATTATTTAAAAGATTCTCTTGAATGACATATTTTTTGTAGCAATTTTAATCGGTCATCTATTACGATTCAAAAGATACAGCCTTTTAAAAATAAAATAATCGGACAGACAACTTAGGTTTAACAATAAATACCCTTTGGCAGCCTTTGGGTTCGGAACTCTAAAAAAGATAATACGCGATAAGGGTATTCAGGAACTATCTCGTTTTAGCCCCAACAATATTCTTGTAAATTCCCTTTTAGGTGATCCCTTTGAAAAAGTTGTTTTACGAGAGACAGTCCTACGGGTTTCATTCATATTACGATACTGGTCAGATTAAATTAATATATTAGAAAAATATATATGTTTTACTTTAGTTTTTCGGAATATATTAGATGAATTATTTAATATACAAATTTTAAACTTGTCACATAAAAAATAACTGAAAGGGTATATGTATGATTAAATAGCAGAAAAAAAATTATCTTTATTGTAGTATCAAAGTACAATACATACATTCTTAGAAATCATTCTTTGACGTGTAACATCTTTTCTCTCATTTTCTTGCAATTTGTGCAAATAATTTCTTGAAAAGGGACGGAATTAGGCTATAGGAAGCCATGGAGGCGCGCGCTATTCGATTTGACCAATGAGCGCGCGGTGCTAGAGTTGGTCGTCAGATGGTACCAACTCATTTTCTGAGAGGTTGGTACTGTCAGTCAGTGTTGCCAACCGTACGATTTAAATCGTATTCATACGACATTTTGGCTCAACAACGATGTACGATCGAGTGTTTAAAATCGTATGCAAAATATACGACCTATTTAAATCTTATAAGCCTCATAACAAAATAAAAAAATAACATCAAATGTAGTTCATTTTGTCGATATAAAAAAAAATAACAATCAAACAACTTTTTTAAAAGTTTAAGAAGAGTTATTTTGAGCGAGGTTCAAAAAATCGCTCTTTGTTTTTATTTAGTTTCGGTAAAATTTTTTATCATTTAATTATATCTTAGTGAGAAACGTTAATTGTTCAGTTATAATTACTAAACATAATAGATTTAACTTATCTTTACTAAACATAATAGATTTAACTTATCTTTACTAAAAATAATAGATTTTCTGCATTTCCATATACCGAACTTTATATATGGCATATTTTTACCACATACGGAAAGGGGTACCGCTCTTTTTTTTAAAAAAAACTATCACCTACTACCCATGATTTTGATTTGTGGTTTCTCTGTCAGAATCTTTAGTTTACCAGAAGCTGAACTCAGTTTTATTATATGATGATCTCAAGTCCGAACCGAACACAGATCGAAATGTTTCGACAATTAACTAACAGTGGTATTGTTATTAAGCAGATTTTCAAAGGTTTTTAAATTATGTATTTTTTAAAATATATGTTTCATATTTTAGTTACCATAAAGCTATTATGTCCGCTCTTCCCTGAATTGCACAAAATTAACTGTCGTCAATGAAAAGTTACCTTATTTTTAGTGTTGATTAAATAAAATACAATTTTTATTAAAATAATTAAACGAAAAACCATTTCAATTAATACTTGAATCATGTTTTTCGGCATATAAAGTTAATAAATGTTGCTTATTATCAAGGTAAGATATCAGATGTTAAATATCACGTGCGACTATTGTAAAGCTAAACTATTCTATCTTTTATTTCAGATTTCAGGTTCTATGTTTATTAAATAAATGTGCTATAATAATTATTATATCTCATTTTATTCATTTTAATGTTTCACTCTTTTTTAACGACTCAATTTTTAAGCACATCTCGATACCACTCCATCCTCAGCACAATCCCACAAGCTCATGAAAACAAATCTAGAACACGACATGTCTCCTGCTTGCCGTTGAGGAATTCCACATTGTTTTCACCTTCTTGCTGGCTGCGGTATGAGATGCGGAGTAAATTTATATACAACAAAATATATTATCAGCTCGCTTAACAAATGTACAGTTTTTAATAGTCTGAAATCAGACAGTGCTATTTCTATGCCTATCTATTTTTATCAGAATATTTTTTTTATAAATGATTTTAGTAAGAATATAACGGTTTTCTTACTTTGATCATCGAAATATAGTCGTTAACATTTTTAATTCAATATTTTCTTAATCGACTTGTTAAACAATTTTATTTTTTTTTGTTAGAAGAAAAATTAGACTCCACCTCGAAGAAAGATATCAAAGTAATTTGAAACTTATTAACAATATATTAATTATTCCGCATTTTATGTTTCTGAAGATTTTTCTATAGTATCCAATTTTGTCCCATTTAGCGACATCGCATGATTTTTACCTTTATCGTAAACCGTAGACTATTTAAAAGCATAACTGTTACTTTTATTTGTTGTTCAGAAAAAACGAAGATGTTTAAATTTAAATTCCAAATATTTTTATTTAATTAGTTATAAAATAACACTTGAAATACGTAGTAATTTTTTGTGAGTTTACCGCTCGTTCGGAAGAAAGTTTTTCCTTCAAGAAGAACGAGCAAAAAACCTAAGGGTAGCTCTTTTCTAATTTGCTCATACATAGCCAAAGCAAATACAAAACCATTAAGTACGAAACAGCCCGGTAAGAAGTCGAGCCGCTCATGCCCATGGATATTTGTCTTCTAAATATTCGGAAATCGTATAATACCCTTCTTTACTGAGTGACCGTTAATAATGCCCTTATATTTATATAAGGGTAAATCTTTTATATCCACAGAGACCTTATAGAACATGCGCACACAGTGCCCTCTAAATAACTTCGCAAAGTCGACGAACATGTGAACACAGTTCATTTTTATTTCTGGTATTAATATTTGGGCGATCACTATTTCTTTGAAACAATTATAATTTTTTTTTATATGCAGTAAATTTTAATACATATTTGAATTGGGATGCAAAGTTAAGATTCAAATTTTCTTAAACTCATTTTTAAGAGATACACGAGGTTATGTATCGCACGAACGGCTCGTTTCTACAACACGAAATTTCTGACTATCAGCGGCTTGTCCCCAGAGCGAGATGCCGTACGACATCAGGCTATGGAAACAGTCTATCATATCGATGTCTAAAAGATATGGTACTTTTTTTGACTGAATGGGCGGTATGTAATATCTAAAATCTCCTATACGTATTATTCGACAGGTCACAAATCCTATTTGCGTCCATTTTTACAAATGGATAGTTCAATAGGCACCTGAGTAAAACGTGCCTACTTCCAATTTGATATAAAATTATTAAAAAATTAAAACTCATCAAGTTTTTCAGATATCACTTTTTGAAATATATTGTAGTTTTGGTTAAGAACGTAATATTTATACAAAAAATGCTTAACAAAATATTTAATTTTAAAAATGGGGTTATTCTTTGGTGAACAACCCGACAGAAACATATTCCACAATAAATAATTATCAATAAAATATGTTTATCAAATAGACGGACGTTAAATGCGATGATAAATACAACTAAAAAAAAACATAAAAATGATTTTTTTTTTATCAGTTCGTCCGTGAACGAAAATTAAATTAATTATTTTATAAGCAAAGACTTACGTTGATTTTATAAGGTAAATTCTTCTCAAGCGATGCCCAAACGCCGTTTTCGAAGGCAATTTATTGATCGCGGTTATGCAGCCGCCTACGCATCTCGCGAAACGACATCTTAAAAGCTGTTTTGTTTATAAGACCGTTGCTCAGCGTATAAGAAGCGACTAATTAATCGATTAATATACATAGATCTTTTTATTAGATCTCAACTGTTGATCTATATATCAATTTAAGTGGTTTTTTATGCAACGGTTTTTCGGTGATATATTTCTATAGATATAGATTAGTTCGGTGCATATATCTAGGAATCAGAGTATAAATATGTCATATTAATTACTTATCACTCATAAACTGATTGGTGGATACTAGAAATATACTTAAGGTTTGTTTATTGAATGTATATATAATACTACTACGATAAGTTTGTATCAAGTGATGATAGTTTATTAGTTAGCGTGTACTTTTCAATTCTCAAGTCATAGAATTTTAACATTGGCCTAACGGCTAATTGCACTTTCTCTGTGCCTCGGAAAATACGTTAAGCCGTCGGCCACGGATATTTTTTCGACTTTGACGACCACGGCCGCTAGAAGCCTCTGCTGGACCCACCGATTTAGCGGGTCTAAGGTAACCAACCTTTTCCTCCCTCCATCTATATGAAGAGGTAACTTTCGTTACTCGTTTGTTTGTAAGCGACAATTACGGAACCCAAAAAAAAACTATTAATAAGAAGATACGTCATTTTTTTAGTACCACAAGCTGTTTTTTACTGTATATATTCACGTGAATGTAGAAAAGTATCACACGGTTCAAAAAACGTAACGCAGGATAAGGACACTAGTAGTTTTTCAAACGGGTGAAAATGTGTGACGTGTAATCGACACACCCGATCAATGATCGAAATCGAAATCAAAGCTGGAATCGTAATCGAAAACGAGACCAGGGCAATCGGAATTTGGACCCAAAGTAGGAACGAGGTCGCACGTGAAAAGAGATAATATGGAGATTCTCATTCTATGATACTCATTGCATGACAGCGGTCCGCCTAACGAGGTTGTGTTGGTTGTTTTAACGCTCCTTGCACCCTGGTGGATGTGACTGTCGGCAATTTCCTGAGGATGTGCCTTGTTGGCATGAAACGTACGTAGAATTAACAATTTAACAGTTAGCGGAATTAGATAATTATAAAAATAAATAACACTTGCTTAGGTGTTCGATATCTGTCAATCCTCTGGAATCAATGTTCAATCATTTGGATAGAGATTCATAGTGGACAGGCAGATTCGAGGGTCAGCGGTGGGTTGCATGCTGCATGTTGCAGGCAAGCGTCTACTATGGATTTCCGCGAATTAACACCTCACACAATACAATACTCATTCTATGTTCACGCGTGCGGAGTCACGTGACAAGGCTAGTCTAGGATGAAGAACGTTGTAAGATAGTACGCCCCTGTAGTTGAGCGATATAAGCACTATGTAACAAATGTAATAATATGTATTCAATATATTAAAAAAATAATATTTAAGACGCGGGGAAGTAGGGAATGTCATAAAAATGAAAAACTTATAGAACGTTATCGATACCGTCAACTTCTTTCATAACAACATCATATAGAAAAATTCCTTTTATTAACTTGGATAAATTATTTAGTTCGGGTAATATTAAAAACAAAAAAAACTTCTAGAAAATATCTGTACAACTTTATTACATCGAATAGCATTAATTTAGTTTTGGAAAGGATGATTCCGATCCAAGTAGTAGAAACTTAATTTAAGACCGACAATAAAATATAAAGCCAAAGGAAGTTGAAAACTATTGTAACCTGTTTTGTCGGCTCAGAGGTATAAAAAAGCTCGCCAAGGTGGAAATCCACTCCCGGAGCCAAGGTTCCGCATAAGCAAAGCCTACCCAGATAAATGATCAGGCTAATGTTCTTGGGTCGTGATTTTTTTTAAAGAAAGGCCGTCCTTTTCATTAAAGAAGACGTCTTTTTAAACTAAGTAAGATTTTCTTTATTCAAAAAGACATCGTTTGAGTCAAGAAATTGTCTACCTTATCCAAGATATTGACGGACATTCGAACATTTATAATAATACCTTGGTTTGAGGCTATTTTGTGTCTTATTTGCGTTTCCCTAAGAGTTTAAATAAAACACGTAACACGTCACTCGTAATAAATTTGAAAATTTTTATCTAAATTAACACAGGTAAAAATATTTTTGAATGGATATTGCTATTTTACTAAAATTCACATGCGTACCCACATTAGTTATTACGGATGTTACAGATTAGACTGTTACAGACGAATACAGAAAAATTCGTATATTTAAAACAAATTTTAAAAACAACTATTTTACAAAATATATTGTTTTTAAATCGAAACGCCACAACAGAAAACGGAATCACACGGTTCCAAAGTTACAGAATGAGGCGGGGCATAATTAAAGATTTGATAAACTGTAATAAAGTATAAAACACACACCTACATAATTACTAATTTATTATGTTAAATTCCAATGAATACTGTATTATTTTAATATGAATTACATGTGAACTTGCATGTTCGTCCCAGTGATATATTTGACATTTTTTTTTTATTTTCATAACAATTCTGATCTAACTTAATTATTTATGAATTTATCAAAAGCTCCCATAAAAGCCAGCCGAAACTATTTTCCTCGAATTTATAGCTTATCCACTTTTGCTAAGGCAAGTTTTGTGTTTTTTTTCACCAAAAAAATCCACAAGACATATCACAGCGGACGACGTAATGTCACCGGATATCTCGAGATAGTAATTTGAAACTCGTTCCCCGTTTTACTTTTTAACAAAAAAAAAAACCCTCATTTTTCATTACATTAACGCTGATATTGCCGGTATAAATTTTTTTTTTCTGGTAAATCGTTTTTTGTTTTATGACAAATATGGACATAAAATAGATCATTTTCAAATCGAAATCAATTACTTCAATTAATTATTCAAAGTAACGTGTCACGAAACACTCTTCAAGGTTCAAATGATCACACTCAATGTTTATTACTAGCTACACGTTCCACGCTTTTTGCGTGTGTTCGCCTCGCATGTATGTGTTGCGTGTATATTGCGTGTGTGTTGCGTGTATATTGCGTGTGTATTGCCTCGACATATCGATGTATGTATACATACGATCCAGTTTAGATTAAAACTTAGAGTCTGCAAATATTGGGATTTCATTTGGCACTAAATTATTCCCGTTGTAAATAAGTGATATGTTTGAATATGAAAATTGTTGAAAGAATTTGCTATCATATCGGCGGTGTTATTGAATAAATATAATTATGAACTGGGGCGATCAGTTATTGTAGGGTTACCAGCTCGCTTCCTTTTGTCTACTATAGTATTAAAAAAATACAAAAAAAAAAAGGGGAGTTGTTACAATTTTGCTTATGTTCAAATGACGCTTCATGTAATAAAAAGGTTAATTTACCAAAAATTATAATGTTACCATAAAATCATTAAAACTGAATATTCTCTACAGCGTTTTGAAAAAGAAAACAAATATTTTCCACTTTCCATTGAGTTAACTATTCATGTTTGTATAATTGTAATGGTTCGACAGTTAAGAGAATCGTCTTCGGACCAAAAGGTATCAGGTTCGACCGTGACCTAATTAACCAATGAGTTTCCAACTTAAGTCCATTAGCTCCGTGCCTCGGAGAACAAGTTAAGCAGTCTGTCACGGACGACCGTCGTCGGCGGGCCCCCGTCAGCGCTGAACCGGAGCAGACGGCTTGAGGTTCAAGCTGATCAGACCGAAACGAGAAAGGTGTGGGAGTGGCTGAGCTGTGGGGCGGTTGAAACCATACACCACAAAAACATATAGGATCTGATATTTTTTTCTTTTGAGAAAGTCGAGCCAGAAGTTAACGCGCTTACATATTTTATGAAGACAGTTCCTGTTTTAATATAGCGAAAAAATAAACACTACTATTATACGAATAGGCGCAAAATTTTTTTCCGTATGCCAGTCCTGATGTGCCTACACTTCATAGACAGACAACCGTTTAACGCCACGCTCGCGCAGGTAAAACCGTAGACAGAAACTGGTCACGGGGACGGCTTGTGTTTCGACATATGAATCAATTCGGACGAATGTCGATTTTTACGTCGACATCGGACAAAAGTCGTTACGCGGCGATCGGAATAATGTTACAACTTAATTTTATTATATGAAAGTGGGCGATCGGCTATTGTACGCTCTTTTATGCAAGGTTATTACATAAATTATACTTTTATTACGATTTTTATGTATCGAAAGCGGGAAATAATTCATTCGAGAGGGCCTATAAATGTCGGGGGATCCCTAAAGGGAGCGCGGGAGGAGGGGGCTATTTAGCAATTTTTTTTCTAGAATTTACGGAGCTGTATAAGAGGAAATTGTTACGACACGGAACTTTCCTATAAAGATGTTTTATTTCATTTCGCTATGTAACGTGTTTTATACAAAATCGGATCATTCTTGTTTCTGATTGTTTTGTTTGATTAAATTTGAGATTTTTTGAGATTTTGAAGAAGATAAACAGGTGATACCTATTCTGTTTCAATCATATATCTTGATATATATTAAGTACGATTCCATATGTAGAAAAATTCTGTTGACAATAGTCGTGAAAAGAGAATTATTGAAAGATTTATTCTAAAATTTTTAATTTTAAATGTCACATATTGTTATTGTAAATTACGCACATAATTTAGAATTTAATTTCAAATAAAAACTAAAAGATACAAAACGAAGCGAGGTAAAATGTCGTAAACCAAATTGTTGATAGCTATTTTACGTGAGAAACTGATTTGTAAAAATTTAAAAAGGTATCTGAAAAAATAATTATAAAATTAAAAATAAAAGGTTTTATTGAAAAGTTTTGTATGTCATACAGTTTTGGCATCATTGATCATTTGTAAAATAAAAATCTTAAAGTATAATAATTTAGCCTAATAAAGATTTTTTTTCTCGTTTACTTTCTTAATATAAGTGCTTATTTATAAAGTGATTTCTATATATAAAACTACTTTAAGTTCAAATGATCTTTACAGCTCAGTTTAGCAGTCCTTTAACAGATTTTTGAAGAGAAAAATGTTATCTTTTAGCTGTTTTCATCAATTTTCCTCTGAGTTTAGTTTTATCTGCTTTGAAATCTGATAGAATTGTGAGAGCACTTAGGTGCAAAAGAATTGCATATTCCATTTTTATTTCTCTTTTAATTTATCTTTACTTGTTGAAAGATTATTGTACTTTACTACAACATGGTATTGTACATTATATTGCAGCAAAAAACTGTGATGTGTTAGAAAAAAAATAAAGAATATACTGTTTCTGTGATGGGTGATTATTAGTCACGTATTGTGAACAGTTTACGATTTACGGAGTGACGTCACGTCAAGCCAGTGAACATTTTAGAGATTTTGATGAGTACAAGTTAAATAATATATATATATATATATATATATATATATATATATATATTATTAATTTTCTATTTTTGGTAATTTTACGATGTTTATGGAAAGTAAAGAATACAATTGCACAAATTCCCCCTTGCACTACTCAAAAAATTGTATTAACAGTTTAAGTATACGGCAATTTTAAATTGCTTCAATTAATGCTTTGTAATTAGAAAAAGGGATGCCAAAATACACGAAAGAAAAAATTGCTACTGCAAAATGACATCACGAACATAAATAAGTTTTATTGAAAGCGAGATGTTACGTCGCTAACAATAAGACTTATTTATTTTCGTACGTATCGATATGTTATATAAAGCTTCGCCCTATCGATCTGGCTCACGATCTGCAGCCCTTTGGCAAAGCAGGGCTGACGTTCGCAAAAAGCTCCAGCCGTCGTGTCGTTAACTTGGTGATGTCGTCGAAAAGTATTTTCGATCTAAAATCGACTCCGAACCGCGCAGTCGTTGCCTTTAGTCAATCTCCTGAGAGCTTTTTCGGCGAAATGTCAAGAATGTACAAGCTATGCAAAGTGGTCTGAAGGATGCGTTTATGTTGGACGATAGGATATGGCCAATTATTCGTTTGTTAAAGAAGACTGCGATAATATTTTTAAAATTATCCTTTATTTTTTTTTAACGCTTTAAAGGACTTATTATAAAAAAAAAATTAGTAGATAGAAAAAACTTCGTTTAAAATTTGCTGAAATAATTACATCAAATTTAATACCGGAGAATGAATGAAAAAAATTAATACTTCGAAAATTGTTGAATTCATAAACACAATTAATTTTTTTTTATGATTTTTGAGCTGAATTAAAAAAATTACATTCATTCGTCCCTGATCAGAATATGAAGCCAATATCTTCCTGTTAGAAGACAAAGCTTTGACAACTTTATCAATAGATACTTGACGAGATGGTTAAAGTAGTCGATGTATTGTTTATTATATTATATCTTGGAAACTCAGATCAGACTTGGAAACTACTTTTAAAAGCTTTTTACTGAACCGTATCGAATTAAAAAAATGTATATCTAAACTTTATCGTCCTCATATATTACACAATTTTCGTATTTGAAATACAATGTAACTGTAGATATTTTTTTCAGTTATATAATTCGTTTACAATTATCGTAGTTAACTTAGATCAGTATATGTATTTACGAAATTTTCATGCGCCATTGATTAAAATATTTTTTAGTATATCATAATGTGTTACTCGATATTTATTGGTCAGTACACAAACAGACAGACCGACAAACAGATAATGAGTTATAAGATGAGGACTGCTTTCATTGAAATCGTAAAGTATTCTATAAATCGACTTATAAGAGCTAAACTATTGTAAAATAACATAATTAAGTTTAAGTATAGTTTGAATATAAACTAATAAGACATGTCCGCAAGAAAAATTATTATATTAAGATATTAATAAGCCAGCGAATGTAAAAAGTATGTAAAATTGAAAAAAATTTTTCACAATTTTATCTAACAGCTTGTCTTTCATCAGCACCTGCTTGGGATTTCAATCTTGGCCATATGGATCTAATTTTATTTTCTTTCCCGACTCCGCGCTTAATGCCGATTACGATTCGAGTCCCGGTCCCGATTTCGGGATTTCCAAATCCCATCGCGTCCCGAAACCATTACGCCATCCCGAACGGTAGACGGGCGTGCGGCTTCGTTCATGCCCAAACGAGATAATCGTTTGTCTTTCCTGCGAAAATTTTGAAAAACCGCTTCATAATGATCACTTATACCTCATAAAGGGTTTCCTTATCGTGAGTTTCATGTTTATGCAGTCCACACACCCGTTGATAAGCGCTTCGGATAGAAGAATAATATGCTAATGGGCCAGCCGGAATATCTCTGTTGTGTTAGGTTGTAATCATCGCTGAGACGGGCGCTCTGACAGTCTTTCTATTTCACGTCGGACGGGCTCGGAAGTTAAGCCTCCAGCTCCGGCTCGCGATAACAATATCTCGACGTGCTCTCCTAGGTACAGAGAGTGTAATGCAGTTTGATTCATGTTGAAAGCATATCGGTCAACTCTCCTCTGGTCAAAACCGAAATCGGTGTATGCCGATATGAAGGCGAAGTTATCGATTACTCGTTTTTTTTTTCAATTTTTTTGAAGTTATACTTCTTTTGGCGCCTCATGAAGTAAGATAGTGAATTTTTATCGTGGTGACACGAAAACTACAGTACGAAGTTGCTCAAGAACTGTTTAGTGTGTAACTTCAGATCGCTAAAAACATTTTTCGAATATTCGAGTTGGAGGAGTTGCCATTTATCGAAATATAGACGATACTTCTAATATCATTGCTCCGAATAATGATATGAATGTAAGACAAAAGGAATTAGCAAGTTCAACAGCGACATCAATCGGTCAGTTTTGTGTAGCTGAATGCAAAATGAAATGGAAAGGAGATTAAAGAAATAAGTATTAATTTATTTAATTTTGCAAATTGAAATTAATCTTTATCAACCGTATTACTATCCAACTCCAGTCCTGTAGTTAATTATTCGCATGTAATTAAAAACAATATACGGAATAAACGGAGTATACGTGTGCGTATACACCGTATTTTTAACACAAACCAAACCGCTCTTTCCGTATTTTTAATAGTATTTTAAGCTCCCAATTAACCTCCAAGCTCCCCGAACAGAAATAAGGAGTTTGCGGGAAGGTATGTCTCAGTGGTGGGATAAGTGGTAGTAGAGTAGCGAAAAACGAAAAATTAGTTACTTCACAAGAAATCCTTGAGGTGGAACGTTTCCAGATTTAGTCGATTATGAAAAATTGACTTTTGTTTTTATGAAAACTTTTGTTTTTTGCGCAAACAGAATTATCTAGTTTTTGTCCTCACACCGAAAGAGTTTGTACTGCCACAATCTTTTTATTTGAAATTGTGGGACTAGGATGCCTTGCAGGCTGATGCGGCAACTTAGAGGCTTCTAAAGAACGTTGCTACGCCATTGGTTCTTAGGCTTTTAATATATGTTACAAGTCCATCAGAACTTAGAATCCAGTACTTTCTGGTTCTAACGAAGCGCTCTTTAAGGACTGATCCGGAATCAACGGAAAAAAAATTGACATCGTTCGATGATTTTTTTTTTTTCTAATCCAATAAGCAATTTGGGAACGCTTCTCAAAACATAATTAATCACTAAATCGATCGATTTGTTCAGGAGGGAACCAATTTTAATATCGACTTTGAGATATTAGTCCGGACCCGTTTTTTAATCCGATGTGAACTCCTCGAGCTCCGTGTAAAATTTGACGTACGCTAATTGCTGTTGACAGCGACACTTCGTTTTCTAATTATTTGCCGGACGGAGTGGGGGGAAGGGGGGTGGATTGATTAATTAATTGATTACGATTAATTAATTAATTATTACAACGAGCTCGGTTTATTTCGAACTCGCCAGCAAGCTGACTGTCTTTATGCATAAAGATGTGTTTGCTAGTTTTGGATTAATCACTTCGAAGTGATATTCAATTTATTTAATTTTTTTTTTTATTTCACGGAAAAAACTGTAGTATTTTTATAGAATATTCGTGGGGCAAATGAGTAGGCAAACCATCAGAGAGAAGATGGTCACTGCCGCCCATGGACATTCGTAACCCCAGAAAAGCCACCAGTGCGTTGCCGACTTCTCGGGTCGAAATAGGATATCTGTTAGAGGGGGATCGATGGGCAGGAATTTGCTCAATTGAGAGGGGAGTGGGCCACCGGAATTCTCACTCACTGTACGAAACGCGCCAGCGTAAGTAACTTTACGCCTGTAGTCTGGGAGAGTTTAATATCTCACCGGTGGAACGGGCCATTTCTGTGCTTTAGCCAAGTTGGCCGCAGTCTGGCTCTACCACTTTCGGAACGTCAAAACTTATCCTTGATGTACTTTGGACGTTACGTCGTTTTGGCATTGAGACATCTCAGCCATAAATTACCTACATTTAATACATGAACGAGAAAAAATAATGCATTTAATTAATTTAATCGACTACCTCTGTCAATAGACAATTAGAAATTATACTTTTAAGTAAATCATAACTCATAAACACGTCTCTGATTTAGCGTCCGATTTGTCTATGCCCCGATAGAGTGGGAAGTGCCGGGAGACAAATTTAATTATGCTCCAGAAACTGCAACAAAATGGCGAATGTTACCGACAGCCTCACAGTGACCGTGTTTGAGATGCTAAGGGTCGCCTCCAGGGACGGCATTGTGTGACGACTTCGGGTAATAATAGGGCCTGTCTTAATAGCTACGCTGGGTAGGACGTTCGGTGTCAAGTCGTAGCCGGTTAAAGCACCTTCAGGGTTTGGCTCAACGATGGCTGTGCTACTATTGATAGCTAGTTAGATCTTCGGGGAATACCTTTCTACGGCGTCGCCCTCGTAAAAGGTTGGGTTTTGTCGGAAAAATAAAAAAAACGAATTGCTTGAATTAGAAAATAAAACAATGTCGATAAGATAGATCAATATTTTTTAAAAATAGCATTCTTAGGTTCTATTTTTATCGTATGTTCATCTCGCGTTCTTAGAATTTTTTTATTATTTTCCATTATTTTTTTCTCTTTATTTCTTTATTTATTTTTCACGCTAATTTCACGCTAGTATTTTTTTAATCGATTATCAATACGAGAAAGTAGGTCTGTCTGGTCGGATTTCATAAAGAAACATACAATGCAAAATATTCAATTCAAGCGTAACAGTCAGACAGTCATAGATATGAATTGTTACCCCGTGTTTTTATTGGTTGACAAATAGAGACGAAGAAAGTACTTAGTTTAAAAAAAAAAAGCTCAACTTATTAGTCGCAAGCGGTCGTAAGTTAGCGCAGTTTACGCAAAAACCGGGAGCCGTGGCATACGTAAGTAGCTTTTTCCAAAACGATAAAAATTTCACACAATAGAAATCTCTACCTAATCGCATATATCTTTAAGATCGACATTACCTTGATCCTTTGGCTACTTAAAACTTATTGCGATTGCGTGGGAAGGAGAGACTGGTACGTTCCAATGGCTAGCCTTACTGTTATACGATTTTAAGCTTTATGGTTATAAGTTTAAAGGTAAATATAAGACAAAAATTGTGTTCATATAATTCATTTTGTAATTGATTACCAACGGTTGCCACGCGTATGCTCGTAACAAGTTGGCAACTGGTTTTTTGCTAGGCCTCAGCTTTCCGATTTTCGCTATATTTATCTATATATGTATATATGTTTTCTCTATTGTCAGTTTTTTATTACTTTTTTATGCGGGACGTCTGTATAGCAATCCGTAAATCATTTGTTTGTATAAATCGCTTTTTGTTGTACGTTTTTTTTTTCCTCGCAATATATTATCTGGTTATTTTTTTTATATTTCATATAAAAATAATAAATAAATGACCGTGCGTAGGTGGAGAAACGTTACGTATTTAAGCTTTAATTTATACAAATTAAATTTTCTCTCTCGTAAATATTAGGCATTTCTGATAATGATCATATATTTTTCTATCAGTATCGAAAAGTATAAATTTAGGCGATTGTAACGTATATGTATAACTTATACTACACATTAAATTAAAAAATAAATACGTTTTTTAATCGATTATTTGTTTTTGTGTATTTACGAGATATTGCTGCCACCATGCGGTTTCTAAGATTAGGCGCTGGACCGCTCCATCCACTATTCTTGAGGTGTTCGTATACAGCCCAGAATTCACATTATTCGTTCTGAAGACAACGAAATTTTTCGGTTTAAGGGGATACATCGATGAAAGGACAGTTTTGTCCTTTTCTCGATCCTCTTAAATGTAAAAACAATTTCGTATTTGGATATGTGTTTTTAACCTCTCCATTTAGTGTAGTGCAAAAAGAATACAAGATTTGATAAAATTTTTTGGATTGAATTATATTTCATAACAGACCCTGATAATTTACCTTTTTAGTTATTCGGAATCAGTGAACGATTTTTCAGCACTCCCTTTAGGACAATGGTATTAACAATTATCGAAAAATTGGTAAAACAGTTTT